>MU204241.1:3860496-3870496 GCA_017309775.1 Paedocypris sp. Pulau Singkep
CGGACTGAGAGAATCTATAGACATCATGACCTTGATATAGAAAGCTGTCTGTCTTTGTCATTCGCTGATTAGTACCAACATACAGATTATGATCTTTAAGATTGAGATGGAAATTAAATGGTTTGTATGTTTGTATGTATGTTTAAATAGTTCCCTACGATAAAATATACCATATTGTTCAGAATATATAGTGTGAAAGATTTTTCAGATTGATCAAAAATCGTCTTTGCGTCTTATAATCTGGTGCCTTTAGTTAAATCGTTGGTTGTGTTGTTTCATTTGGATTGGCAGGATGGTCTGATCATTATTGGGTAATATTTATGAAAACTAATGTTAACTGAAACATTACTGGAAAAAGAATTTACTGGATTAGTGGAAGATGCCTGAACTGAATTGTGACAATGTTCCAATGTTGAGTCATTGTCCATTAGTTTCATTAAGTTTAGTTTTGCTTCATGCGATTTAGAGCCCTATGTGTGGGGAAAAAGCTGAGACTAGGAATTAGACCTTTACTGATGGTGCACATTATAATCCAGTGCGCTTTATAATCAGAAAAATATGGTGTGCCACAAGAGATGTGGTGAAAAAAGCCATGTGTGTGTGTGTGTTTGCGCGCGCGTGCATGCGTATTCAAATTCCAATTTGAACCAGAAGATTATACTGAAAAAACTGTATTATTTGAGATTAAGATTAGAATTATGGGATCAACATGTCCACCAGCTCCAAACATGATTTGAAGCCATGAAATTAACATGTTACATTCACGCACAGTCTCTTTACATTTCTCTTTTGTACTAAAGTAAAGGCTCATCAGGTTATTCGTGACAAGCAATGGAACTCAGTGCCACAAATGTATTTATCAAGACAAAAGCATCGCTGCAAACTGACCGCGCTGTCACTAAAAAAAATGAATTAAGCAACTATAAAAAAAAAGACTTAGACAAAAACACAGACAAAGACTGTTGGGGATGATGAGGGTTCTTCCTTCCTCCAGCTCATTTGCTGCGATCAAACTCTGCATTTTAAGAGATCCTGCAATCAGAGCAGTAAAACATATTATCATTCTGCCTTTGCTGTAATTACTGTCTCTCGGAACATTCACCAGCTGTACTTGCATCACAAGCTCAACAGAGTGTGTGGTAATGCGCTTCAGGGTGTGTGAGGGAACCGGGGAGCTGTGAAATGTGCCCGAGCAAAGCATGGTCTTAAAAACGAAGAGAGACCACCGAACAGCACTTAACCCTGAATGACCACTGGCCTTTCAGACCGAACCCAGTCCAGCACGTGATACACACGCCGTCAACCATCCAGCCACTGATCCAGACACTCTTCAACACATTTACTGGAAATATGGATGAAGCCCGATGTCAACAATGGCATTCATTCAGAAACCGCAGTGTACACTTAATGACCGCTGCTCCTTTAAAAAATAATAATTTAAATATTTTTTTATTTATTCAGTGACACTTTAGGCTACTGTTGTTAAGATTATATGTATAAAAAAAAACATCTTTTTCAAAGTAGTGTTTGATATTGGTTGTGATATTGGTTTTAAGTAGTATTAAAAATAATAAATAAATAATAGTACAATGTAAAACACTTCTGGTAAAAATAGTTTGTATTTTATTATTATTATTTATTGTACTTGTGCCGTCTTTGTCATCTTTTATATTGCAGTTGTAATGTTATTATGTCATTTTAAATGTTTCGTCAGTAATGCTCCTTGGTTCCCTGAAATTTCCCTTGATGGGAAAAAAGAAAGTTGATCTCATCTTACCTAAAAAAAAGAGTAATCTACTGGAAATGTGTGCTTTACAAAGCATAATGTAAATTAGTGGCTTTGCCTTTTTACATTTACAACATAATGCAACAAGTAAGAGAGCACTGTAAAAAAAAAAAAAAAAAAAAAAACAGTAGCTGGCTGTTAATACAATAAGAACTGTATGCTGTAAAGTAAGCCAATTTAACATGATGATTTTTACATTGCAGTTGTAGTGAATGTCACATACACTTTTTTTGAAGTTTCCAACCAGAAAAGTGTTGTTCTTCACACCGCTTTTACCGGCAGGTATTTGACATTAAGCAGATGCACACAGGACATTCAAATCAATGGTCATTGTGTGCATCTCTGCTCTTTCCTGCCATTGTTCATCCATGTGCTCTGGGTTTCCTCAAACTAATCCAACTTGTTTCAGAGACAAGTTGACAAACTTTTTAACCGGTCAATGAAGATACCGAATGATAAAATGGGTTAAACAAACAATAGGTTGACACTCACACACGCCCGTAATTTCACATCCACAGAGAGCACAGCCGTTCTGTAGGTCTCTGTAATGCTTGTGTGCATGTATAATAGGATTTTAAATCTGACCTTTACCTTCATGAGAGTTTTGAGAAGAGACTTCACGTGTCAATCCGACCAGGAGTAGCAGCAGCAGCAGCAGCGGCGGCGGCGGAGGAGCGCGCGCTCTGACCGGGAGGAACCAGATCGCCGCGCGCTGGTACATCCTCATGCTGCCCGGTCCTTATGCTGTTGACCTCTTCATAGTTTCGCAAAGACACAAAAACTCTCACACACAAGAGTGGCTGGAGAGGGGGGAAAACGAGAGAGACGTCCTGCAATCCGATGTAATCCAGCAGGGGCGGGTGGTCTGTCAAACTAAACTTTGAGGAGCCGGCTGTGCTGAGACCCTCCAGTTACGGCGCTGACAGGCACAAAAACCACTACATACAGCTGTAGGAAACATCGAAGCGTGTCGGGGAAGTCGTGGAGAGCTTGGAATGAGAGACGGTCTCGTGCTAAAGTCTTGTTTCTTCGGATAAGTAATGAATTCTCCACGTGGTTGTTTTGTGGCTCTGCTGGGTCCTAACGCCGTTGCCTTGACAATACGTAATAGATTACGCCATTGAAAAAATGTAAAAACACAACATGAAGAAATATCGAGGTCATTAAAACACACGCACACACACACACACACACACACACACACACACACACACACACACACACACACACACACAC
Source organism: Paedocypris sp. Pulau Singkep (assembly GCA_017309775.1). Taxonomy (NCBI): domain Eukaryota; kingdom Metazoa; phylum Chordata; class Actinopteri; order Cypriniformes; genus Paedocypris; species Paedocypris sp. Pulau Singkep. Next base: position 3,863,519 of record MU204241.1, read on the forward strand.
ACACACACTGTTTAATGTTTTGTTCAATGTCATATTAATCTTTCTCAACTACATATTCAACTCAACTACTAATATAATTTTAATAACGTTACATCCAAGATAGTTCTGATTAAAGTCGGATAACCGGTATAAAATAAGTTTTGTGAGACATGTGGATTAAGAAACACAACACACACACACACAGACAATAATAATTTTAACAATAATATTGGTGCTGTAATAATAACTGTTTATAGCCCATGCGCAAACACAAACAAAATTTCAATGAACCTGCCCATCTCAAATACATTTAGGTTTTTGATCAATTTCTTCAAAGCAATTAATCTGATAGATTAAAACAGATTATCAAAATTCCAAACCTCAAACGGTAGATTAAGATGCTGCAAAATTGGAATGCGCACAGAAAAAAGAAATACTGAGCTTCTTCAAATTTTTGTAAACACACAGACACATAGTGACTGATCTTATTTACAAGCAAAATATCCACTTTCATAATGAGGCCTTTCCCTGTTCTTTTTGGTATGCAATCCGTTTCTCAATCTAACTCTCAAGGTTTCTACAGGGCAGAATTCTAACCTTCAAGACTCAAGGTCTATCATCCTGCCTGCTCTTGCTTTAACAAGACGTTCAAAGCATCAAAAACCAGCTCTGAATTTTGATTGCTTCATAAATGCAATCCCTTCAGCGTTAAATTACTTTCCTCTGCCTTTTCATTATGTCATCCAATCTGTCATCTAGCATCTGATCACTGAGTTTCCCGACTAATCTCCTGTTACGGTGTTACCTCTTGAATTATTACTTACAATTTAATGTTCCGCACCAGAAACCCGGACACTTGCGGGACACAGTCAGACTCCGACAGAGGGTCTTTCGTAATGTCACCCATCCGACATCGCTATACATTTAATTAATAGTTCTGAACTGCTTCACTTGATGAAATTGGCTATTACAGATAGTGATTATATCCAAAGCATTATTTCCAAAGTTTAATTGAATACAAGACTGTAGGTAAAGAGATTGTGATTATGTGTTTGAGATGGCGTTTACTGCTCTGGATTGCGTGTTGACCTTTGGTGACCTATTACAACACACATATGAGTTTATTTTTAAAGAGCACAACTTATGCATGATTCCAAGTGGAAAACATTAGGTGAGTTCAGAGACTTCTACTGAAAAAAAATATTGAAATATTTTCATAACAATGTATTGAAGAAATAATATTGCTGTTACAGGCAACGTATGAAATCCAGAAATTATATCGAAAGCCTGGCATTGTTAGGCAAAGTGCAAAATGTCCTCAATTCAAGAGGAGATTTTGCCATATGCGGATTAATGCTCAGTGAAGAATGCAATAAGGTGTTTCTACACATAAATGAAATAGCCTACTCACATGAAAATGAAGAAAACAAATTGACTAATCCAGAATGGAATAAAAAACTTTGTGAGTTTGTCAATATGGCCACAGAATATATAAAGAATTTGAAAAATCAAGCACATTTATTACTGATTTCACACTCTGCCTGTACCATTATTATAACTGTAACATGTCATTATATCCATTACATCTATATCCACTTTTTGACAACCCCTGTAAAACATTCTCATTAAAAACCACAAAAATTCAATTTTTTTTGCTTTCTTTACAAAAAGAGTCCTTAGAAAAACAGAAAATTCTCATCATGGACACCTCACCACATGAACAGGCATCTTTTCTCTCTGTGTATTCATTCCAGGTCTGGCAAAATGTGTTTTATATTTGGAACAATGTGTTAGAAATGCAAGCTCTGCTCTCAGAAGGGAGCTGCAAAGGTCCTGCTCATCTTCAGTGCTTCGCCTCAGGCAAGGAGAGAGTTTTTTTTTAAGGAGAGGGATTTGAGTCTTCTAAACAGGCCCTTCTTTCAGTCACTGTGTCTTTGAAGAACCTGATCCAGTAGTTTCTGGGAAGAAAAAAAAGAGCAAAGGAAACCCGTTACTAATTTCCAACCAGTCAAGCATTCGGAGCACCTGTACACGCTTATTCCAGGCTATAAAAAAAACAGAGAGGGATTATTACCCACAATCCCATCTGTCCCTGTGGGTGGTGGTCTTCCTAGAAAGCAATGATAACCTGCTATCTCTGCTCAAGCCACATCGTCCTTATCATGTCTACTTTCCCTTAAGAGGTATTAATTCTATTGCAGTCGGGTTCCCCCGTGTCTGGCTTTTCGCACACTCAGCTGCTGCAGGATCCCAGGAATGGGTAGAAAGTTATTTACTAATTAAACAACTTTACTTTCGCTTTCGGTGCACTCTCGTGAGATTGAATAGTAGATTAAGAGAGCCACTTCTTTTTTTTTCTCCTCACATGTAGGCCCTTGCAATCAGTGAAAAGTAAAATACGACATTCATTGATTACTTTTCAAACTTTCTCCAGAACGTTCTTATCTTAACTATGCAAATTAATACTATTTTGACTATAGAGTGCTCAGTATTCTATTGAGCAGAGATAATAACTTTATTTATTATTATTAAAATATTTATGTTGCACAAGTTATTTTGCACATGAATTTTAAGGCGCACAATCATTTTTCTCAAGTCATTTCAGATTTTAAGTGCGCCTTATAGTCTGAAAAATACAATAATAAAGAGGCACATGGGTTAGGGTGATAGTGTTAGGGGTGGAGGTAAGGGGTTAGAATTAGGGGTTAGGATTAGATGTAGGGTTAGGGGTTAGGATTAGCGCATATGGGTTAGGGTTTGAGTGTTAGAATAAACCCGTGACTTGATTCTACTTTTACAATATGCCAACTCATATTTTTTTTCTCCATATTTGCCTTTTGTATTGTATTTACCGTACATATACGGCAAATACAAATTTGTATTTCTGCCTTTTGTATTTTGTTGTATATTTTGTTATGTTCTGCCTTTTGTATCTTGTATTATATTCAAATATACAGTATTTTGTATTTTTGACTTTTGTATGGTATTTAAATAGATATATTGCATTATTTATATTTTATTTTATTTTCATGTTGATGGTTCATTTCGTTTTTGTTTTGTTTTTTTTGCACCAAACGAAGCAAAATTCCTAATTTCATTGTGAACAATCGATGTCAAAGGCATTTTTTTCTGTTCTATTCTATTCTACTCTTCAAACTAAATTGGAAGTTTCTCACCTTTTTCAAACGCATTCGATTCGCTCACCTATCTGACTTCAGGCCTCAACTTAATAGGCCTTATCACTGTCATCACTGCTGAAGGACAGAGCAGCTTCATGGGAGACGGAGCCAGACACTTTGAGAAAAAGTATCAGCCTCATAGAATTTGACAGCCATTAAAATAACACACCGTGACAAGAGGTCTCTTCCTTCACAAGATCTCTCGTTTTAGTCAACCAGCAATCTGTCCGTCAGCCATGACAACGCACATAGCAGAGAAATATCTTCCTCTGCAGAATTTTACACTGTAAACACTAGAAACAGGGGATGTGATGTAAACACGAGACCCTTTGTGGCACGAGTATCAGATTGTGTCTGTCGTGTACACAAACAAAAGGAACGCATGAATAAATCACAATCCAGTGAAATTATCCTCCAGACTTAAAGAAGCTTGTGTTCATCTGTGGAACGACACTGACCTCAACTGGAAGGATTTCGCTCAAGATAGAAAATACGTATTTATAACAAAAACATAAAAACTAATATTAAAAAATACATCACTGTAGTTTAAGCCTTTACATAACTTTTGTAAAGGAAAAAAAAAACAATACAATATTTTTCGCTGGATTGGTTCAAAAGTTACAGCTTGTTGAGTCTATACGGGGTTTTTAGTATAAGAACATATTTTTATCATAATTCAATAATATTTATTTGTCGATAAAAATAGAAAACGAAAAATTACAAAAGTTAGTAATGTAACTAAGTTTAAATTACTCATAAAGACATTACAAAGTTATGCGATTATGCACAAAAATAATAATGGTTGAAAAATGTGAAATACGCAATATATATATGTAGGGTATATTTTTAGTGTTGAAAAAAGGTCCTAGTCTAATAATTACCTTACTAAAGTTTTACTAGGATAGACCAGACCTCAAGTTTTCTCACTCGTACATTAGTGCTGACAAGTTTTGACAGAACGCATTAGACGACATAAGACACAGATGTGCTTGTCCTTGCCAGGATCATTGTGGGCCACTATAAAGTGTGTTCAATATAAAGTGATCATGGTAAACTCAGAACTCAAAGCTGAGAACTCAGTGTCGAGGAACACGCCAACAGAAATGCCCAGGTCACTAATGATATATACATTGTATGATGTAATGTCCATAAATTGGCATTAGCTTTCAACAGGGGACAATTGTAATAATCATAAATGCATTTAAAGATTCAGGTTCACTGTCTGTAACTCTTTACCTAGTTTAATATTTTATGATATTAATTTATTATTTGCCTCATTTTTTATTTCATTTTAGTTCTTTTGTGAGGATAGAAGAATGTAAAGGTGAAAATGTTTATTTAATGTAAAGTTGACTAGTATGAATAAATAAGTGAGATTTATTTAGCTGTAAAGTATGTTTTCACAATTTAGAGAACAATGAGATACGCAGCTGTGACCTCTGCTGCGACCTCTGCTGTGACATCTGACCCCAAGACCCTGAATCAACAACTGAGCAAGATTGGATGACATTAGCGCAACCTGTGATTTCACTTGACAATAAGTAGAAACAATGTTACAAAATTCAAATGCAGAAATCATGAAACAAAGTCTATACAGTTCCATCCAGTGAAGGCAGTATAATTTTCTCTTTACTCATTAATATTCATAACAGCATGTGTGTGAGGCTTCAATCCACCTTTTTGAAGACCTCTGCCCTCAGTCTGTTTGTTCTGGACACGAGTCTCTTTCTCTCCTCCTCCTTTCTTTTGGTCACTTCCGGAAGTTTGTTGTAAATCCTGAAATAAAGAAGATGGGTAGGTTTCTAAAGGAAGCTTTACTATTTTTACTACTATTGCCACTCAAGCAGCTTGAAATGTTGAAACACATGCCAGTTCAGGCCAGTGTTTCCCCAATTTCCATATGGTCGTGTCTTTTTTTTTTTTTTATCTCAGCAGAAAGAATAAAAGAGGCTGTTGTTATCAGAAAGGGTCGTGTTGTGTTGGTGTGCTGATAAGAAGTCTCGCCTTATCCAGTTTGTGTGTGAGAGAGTGTTTATGCTCTTCTGATCCGGAAACTAACCGTCTGGATCTCCATTGCATTTCCTTCCCTGAGATCGCCCTGTCCCTTGGTTTGAAAAGGTTATCTGCCAAACACATTCAGCAGGATAAAAGCAACATTAAAAGGTCATTACAAAGCTCCAAATTGTATTATTCAACTTTTCAAAGCCCCTTTTAATAGCGTCTGTACTTTCTAACACATAGCTTTATAAACTAATTAAACTTTCTAAGCAAAGCGTTTAAGATCTTAGAAAGAACTTAAGCTGCTTTGGGCCTGAAGGTTTTCTCGGTGGTTTTGCTGAGAGGCAGCAGGGGGCGCTAGTCAGCTGCAAACCAGGACTCAGACGCTCAGCTGTTCAGGATTCCGGATTCATTTCAACTGGCCAATTAAATATGCAGTTTTGAGAATGTGATTTCCGCCAATGTCGCATTTGTTTTCAGACTTGCTGTAGGGACAAGGATGAAATGTCTCACCGGAGCGCACTGTTCAGACGGCAAATGTGCTTTCATGCTGTTATTCATCCGCTGATGCATTTATAGACACTAGTAATTCATTGTTTATTGCTACTATGGAAACTCGGACGGTGGAATCCGCAGCAGTGTCTTGCCGCAGCAGTACAACTGCACTTCTGTGCTTGACATCCTAATAATAACGGTCTCTCACCGCTGAAGGGGAGGGGCTTGGTGCAGTTCTGCCTATGGCGAGGCGTTCCTGAGTTCATGATGAATTCAGCTGTTTCGTGGCTCCGCCTCTCCCGGGCCCTCAGCTCCAATCGCAGCAATCTTTTCCTGGAGCGACAGATGAAATCCGGACGGAACAGCTCCAGAGCCTCCTGCACCAGATTGATAGATTATTTACATTTAAGACAGTAGCGCCTGATCTCTAAATATAGCAAAATGGAATATAGATTGTCAGTCCCGCTAAAGGTCAGGGCCTTCTCAACTAAATTGTATTATTTGTTCCATGAAATTGTAATATTGTATTGCCAATAGTGTATTAAATTCATAAATTCTACCTTCTCTCTGACACTCTCTGGCTTACCGTCTCCTCTGTTCTATTCTTGTTTTTGTCTTTGCTCATGCTCTGAATGTATTTCTCTCTTTTCACTTGCTCTTGTTATCTCTCTCTCTCTCTCTCTCTCTCTCTCTCTCTCTCTCTCTCTCTCTCTCTCTATATATATATATATATATATATATATATATATATATATATATATATATATATATATATATATATATATATATATATATATCTTCCATTTTCTAACTCTCTCAATCTCTATATTTCAATCTTTTTCATTGTCTCTATCTTTCTTTTCTGTTCTCTGTCCTATTCTCTTTTTCTCTCTCTTGCCGTTCACTTCCTTTCTCTTTGCACTTTTTTTTCATTCTTTTTTGTCCCCCACAATTATTCTCTCTTTTTCCATTTTACATCTTCTGTACCTCTCTACCTACTCTCTTCCTTACTCAGTCTCTTGGTTTTTTTTTTAACTTTTAAAAATAATTTTATATGCTCATTCTATCCTATACAAATGCAGTAAAAGTTTAAGCATGAGATGTATTTTAAATTCACACAAATATTTAAAATTATTGTTAAAAACAATACCCTTAAGGTAAGCAAGTTAGCTTCAAGGTCCATCTGGTCCTTTCTAGACCCATAGGAGTGCTTAATGAGATGAGGAGAAAGCGGACCCTCTGTGACTCTGGCTTTTTCAGCGATGTGGGGAAGGGTTGTGACTGAATTATGGGCCCTTAGAAGATCCTGCGGATCTCCTGTGGGGAT
>MU204241.1:3873813-3892323 GCA_017309775.1 Paedocypris sp. Pulau Singkep
GAGAGAGAGTAATAGAAAAAGACAGAGGGTGAAAGAGAGAGAGAGGGAGAGAGCAAGAGCAAAAGAGACAGAGAGAGTGAAGGAGAGACAGAACGAGAGTGAGAGTCTGACATTCAGAGAGAAAGAGAGAGTGGGAGAGAGACAGAACGAGTGAAAAACACAAAGAGAGAGACAGAGGGAGGAAAAGAAAGGCAGAGAAAAAGACGGAAAGTTAGAGAGAGAGAGAGAGAGAGAGAGAGAGAGAGAGAGAGAGAGAGAGAGAGAGAGTGTAAGAGAGAGACAGAGGGTGTGTGCATGAGAGAGAGAGAGAGAGAGAGAGAGAGAGAGAGAGATGCATTTGCATGGCTGTTGAGAAGGAAGGAGGTGATATAGGTACCTGATCTCTTGCTGAATGCCTGTCTGGCTCTTAGATTGCACTGCGGAGGCCTAAAGACATCATTAGCCTTTCCATTCAGTCTGAAGCCAGCAGAAGACGAGTGGCTCCTTGTCCTGAATGGCAATGATGGTGAAGTGGAACACTGCATGTTAGAGCTGCAGCTCGCATTATTCTTAAACCAAGTGCATTTGTCCATTGGATTAGCCGTCAGGTTATGAGAAAGTGGGTCTGGTTCATCTAGACCATTTGTCAACACATTCCGGTCCTCGCGAGATGGTGCTGTATTTTTGGGTTTATCGGGATTTTGATTAAAAGATGGTTTTGCAAAAGAGCAGAACAGAGATGATTTGTACCTAGTCCTGGAGTCTCGCAATAGCAGTTTGAAAGAAACCGACAGACATTTCTGGGAGTACAAAGTAGATCTGGAACGTTGAGAGGATCGACATTCCAAGTAAATGCAGGAGCGATAGATGTGTCGTTTAGGGAATGGTGGAGTGTCTGTTTGCTCCTCGCGGTGGAAGTTGGAGTGAATGGTGGAGGTTTTGGTGATGCTGAAAGTCATGCTTAAGGAGCGCTCTTCCCTCAAGATTCCCATTACTAGCAAGCATCTAGGAGACTGATGTACCGCTGCTGGATCACAGTGGTCTCCTGGTCATTCCAATTCTAATTCTGGACTGTGGACAATGCTTTTTTGACAGAAACTCCAAAACCGGTGAAATAAGTACAATTTAACTTGAGCATAAAGCGATGGAGAACCTCAGGAACCTTGTGTTCTCGACTCAAAGAAACCCTGGATGTGGCAGGTGTGCTAGATCTTCACGGTTCATCGTCTGAGTGCTGATTCCCTCGGTCTTCTTCACACTGTAGATCCATCAAGAGCTGTCCCGCTTTCTCCTCAGGTGTCAACTTCACTGTCTGTGAAGTGCGAGAGATCTTTAGTGTCGTGATCAGAGGTTCTCAAGTCACGTGCAAACAGCTTTGGGCAAAATGTTAAATTAAAAACCTTATTTTCAGATTTTAGTGGGAAAAGACACAGAAGTCAATAGAAAAAAAATCCAGGGAATGATTCACTCCTTGACAGGTGCCTTGACAGCAAAAAGGAGCCATTGTGAAATATTTCAAAGAAAAGCATATTTAATGATTTAATATTGCATTATACTGAACTAGAACATTTTGAACAACTTTACAAGATGTTTCACAATAGAGAGCAGAGTGTGGTAAAATTACTGTATTATTCATACAATCTGAAAAACCTTTGAACACCTAATTTAACCAATTATAAAACATTAGCAAAATAGAATTAGATTAACCGTACATTATTTATAATAGCAGAGTAGTACGTAGATATTTAAACTTAATAGTTTCAGTCTTTAAATTCATCTTTAACTGTCTCTTTGTTACATTAATTATTTATACATACACATTTCTATTCAAAGAATTTAACGTTTCACTAAAATTCAGCCGTGAATTACTTTCTGCTTTTTTAAGAGTTGAAACCAGAAAGATCTTCAAAGTTGTGGGCCTCTAGACAAAGACCCCACAAGTACACAATGGGCCACACACTTTGTGCTAAAAACTAGCAGCCAAGGCCAAATTGTTTGCTAAATTCAGACACACGCACGCACGTACGGACACACACACATACACAGCGGTGTTTACATACACAGAGTAAGGGCAGGTGTTGACAATCTGGCATGTGACAACAAGGGCTTATGGGAATTGGAGTCCAAATGACAGCACAGAGATGTGACAACCGTGATAATGAGAGTTTCTTAATAGTCTGCTGTATTTTAAATTATAATAGTCTTTTTAAAATTTGCCACAAAGAACCACATAAGGCTGCAAATCTGCATCAAAAAATATATATAATTCTATTGACATTCTTTTGACAGTCATGCTAATAACTATCTAACACTACGGAAGCCTTACAATCTCAAGCAATTAAAAGCAAGAGACATTTATTTAAGAAATTCCACAACCAAGTCACTTACATAGCATTCGAAAAGGCCAGTGGCTGGTTGTCATCCAACCCAAAGCCGTAAATTTGACGATTTCTTACCTTGAGAAAGTCGATGGAGGTGTTGATAAATTTTGATAGTTCAAAACCTGAAAACCTTTTCCTTGTGACGATTCATCGCTGTGTGCGTCATCTTCTGCCCAACACAAGCTTTTGAAGGTAAACCCTTGCACGAGCACCATATGTCCAACAAAACAAGTAGTTTCCGCTTACCTGTGAATTATTGATTAGCGCTCAATTAACCCACTGTTTGCTGTTTAAGACCCATCTAGTTCTGTCAGTTATGGGTAGGTTTTAAATAACAGGCAAAAGCTGAACATCTAACTGGATTAACAACATAAAAGTGAACAATTATATCATGTAAGATGTTTTTAAAATGTTTTTTGCTAATTGCTCTGCTTGTAAAAATAAAGTCTAACATTTATGATCTAAATGTTCATAACTAAGCAATGCTCCCTTACTGTTTAATTCAGTGATGCCCAACCTGCGGCCCACGGGCCAGAATTGTGTCACATGTTTCGTTCTATATTCACAGACTTATTTAGTGTTTTTAATCAATTTGGAAGAAGGTTTTGACTGTAGCTAATATCAGACTTTTGTTTGGAGACGACCTTCAGTCTACACTGAAAGACAAACTTAAAGAAAAATAAAATAAATAAATAAATAAATGTTTTTTTCTTCATAAAAACAGTCTCTAGTCAACTTTCCAGATTAATGAAAGAACTGTAAATAACACGTTTTGTCTGAGATTTAACTAATTTTATTTACAGTAAATAAAAAAGTGATTAATAATAAGATAAATAATAAGAAAATATATTAAAAAAAGTGTTTGTATAATATTTGTATTTATTATTTTATATATAAATAATATGTATTTATAGTTTATTGTTTATTTATTCATTTAAAATCTAAAATACATTAAAAATAAATAAGTATCAAATGATGAGATTATAGATTGTTACCATTCTATTTTCAAGTTTTGGCAACTAGACTCATTCCAAAAACATTCTTATACGCATATTATACGCATCTTATACGCATAAAACAACTACGTATATTTAACATTCCTATACGTAGTGGCAGAAGAATTTCTCCGTAAAGTCAGGTTAGTCCTCCATGTTATTAAAGGTTGGATGCCATCTCAACATGCTGGTGTTGCTCATGTCACATGACATTAGTTTGACGACTGTGGACGTTGAGGTCACGCGCTTAACACAAATGCATATGCAAATGACACTTAATTCCCTATCAAGCTTCAGAAACCAAATTAATGATGTTGCCGGTGAGCTCCGGTGCGGCAGAAAAACAGCCGTTGGGAGGGAACGGAGGCGCCATAAACATTTTTTCTGCTAAGAGGAAAATTATGCATTCATTGGCTTTCATTGTTTTCTGTTAGTTCTGCTTTATCTGTGTTGAACCAGCGAAGGGAATTGGCCCAACAGATCTGTCTCAGAAGACTAGCTGCGGAGTATTAGATGGGCTTCTCCACGTTGACTGATTACTATCATCAGAGTGGGCTGAACAGTCACGGCTCGTGCCCTGACCTGAAGGATTTGTATGGAAAACAGGAAGAAACTCGTGAATCTGTGGTGGGAAATGGGAAAAACACTGCTGGCGGTCTGTAACGAGATGTCGAGGCGCATCCTCAAGAAATAACAACTGTCGCGCCACATCTCATCTCAGGCTCTGACCGTTTCCGAGGCGTTCATTTGACTTTTCTGATGATCTCTTAGTTGAGGGCCTGAATGGTCTTCTCTGCGAGTCTAGAAAAGCATCTGAATTGAACTGAATACAATATATTGTGTCCTTAAATGATTTAAAGCAGTAGTCCCCCATTTAAGTACGCAACTTGAACCTGCAACGTTTGTGCATATTTAACCGGGAGGTGTATACTCACAATTGGCCACACCCACATTGGATTTTTGAATGCAAAATCACCTGAGCAGTTTGTGCGCACTTAACCGGGGGTGTACTTAAGATTGGCCACGCCCATATTGAGATCCTTAATGCAAAATAACCTGAAAAGTTTGTGTGCTCTTTACCGAGGGGGTGTGTACTTGAGATTGGCCACGCCCATATTGAGATCCTTAATGCAAAATAACCTGAAAAGTTTGTGTGCCCTTTACCAAGGGGGTGTGTACTTAAGATTGACCACGCCCATATTATAATAATAATGAGTATTTGTAAGTCGCTTTTCACAGTTTTAACTGTCTCAAAGTGCACGAATATTGAGATCCTTAATGCAAAATAACCTGAAAAGTTTGTGCGCCCTTTTCCAAGGGGGTGTGTACTTAAGATTGGCCACGCCCATATTGAGATCCTTAATACAAAATAACCTGAAAAGTTTGTGTGTCCTTTAATGAGGGGGTGTGTACTTAAGACTGGCCGCGCCCACATTTGGATCCTGATCACGACTTTAGCCTGTAGAGTTTGTGCTTGCTTAACTGGGAAGTGCATACTTGAGATTTGCCACGCCCATATTGGAAAAATTCTATTGGGAAATATTCGGAATATTGCCTATTGACTAGATTTTTAGACGGTTGCTCCACTACCAGATATGTATTTTTGTAGTAAAGCATTTATTCAGTCAGAGCATTGCTGAAGGAATAGCTGCAAAATTCTTCAAACAAAGTGTGCTTATGTGTCCAGTGTCCAGTGTGTAGTCATATACAATCTTCAGAACCAGCACATTGCCTTCAATCTGACCATGAAAGAAAAAAGAGGTTCAAATTTAACAAAGAAGGGATCCATTGTAACAAAAAGACTAAAACAATTGATGCACCATTTCTACTTAACGGTATTTAAACCAACAAGGCAGCTTTGGATTTGCATGATTAAAATGTAAAGTGAAATGGTGTTGGTCATGTGATATCCAGCTTGTCACGGCTTCTCCCAGTGCAGCATGAGCGCTGGTGTTTTGTTCCAGAGCTCATTGTGAACACATCGATTCACATGCTGTGGGGATGGGAAAATGCCAGGAGGGCATTGCAAATGGGCAAGGGAACATCTCGGAACATCATCCTGCACAAATAAACACATCAGCAGCTGCAGGGGAGGGAGAGAGAGAGGGGCTCGGGACGAGAGACCCCCTGATAGAGTCTGTTTGTATCAAAGCTTCTCCGCTTTCACTCCAGTTGTTTGATTGCGCTGATAAAACAGCTGTTTGATTAATGCTTGCTTTAATATGGAAGGACACCTCGGAATACTCTGCCTCAAACCGCAAATCTTCCCGGGAAATGCGTTTGGAAAAGAAATGCCTTGTGGAGCCTTTCAGATGGCAATTATAAATTCCGCTGAAGAGATTGTAAAATTATTTACTGTAAGTCTATGTACCGTGATCACTTCTATATGTTTAAACACAAGCAAGCCATATTATTTATGCATAGTTTTAGAAAAGGAAGAGGTAAATAATAATAATAAAAAAAACATTCCTGCTTCAGGCTTATAGCTCCTAAATGTTTTAAATATGTTGTGTTATTTTATATGTAAAGTGAATGCGATTGTAGACTGTGTGTGCGTGTGTGTGTGTGTGTGTGTGTGTGTGTGTGTGTGTGTGTGTGTGTGTGTGTGTGTGTGTGTGAAAGAGAGAGAGATTTACATGATGTAATTTTTGCCATTTATTCTTTTAAATAATGTAAATATGGTGGGTGGAGAGGTTTTAATCACTTTAATTTGTAAAAACAAACCTTTGAAAAGCAAATCTATTCTTTCAAATGAGAAAACAATTAATCCAGAAATCATCTTACAAATCTGTGAATAACGTATTAACAAATTTGATTCACTGGGGATTTGAGTATTTGTCTGTTTTTGTGAAAACACTAAAATCAGAGAGATTTAATAAATATGCCAAAATGTCTACACAATTATTGATACAATTTATTTCAGTTTGAAAAATGTTTAATTTTATGGTAAATTATTGTATTAAAATTAACACAATTTTAGTTGCAATTTAATTGCATTTAAATAATATTGAATTAAGACTTTAAATTACTACATTAATATCAACAAAATTACAATTTAAATTTAAACAATATTTAATTTATACTGTATTTTGGTTCATCTGTGGATCACTTTTAAAGCCTTAATTAAAAAGAAATTAAAGCCTTACCGCCATCGTTTAATTGTTCAACCATGTGCTGTTAAATCATTGTCATATTAATAAAAAAAAGTCTGTATATTATCATTACCGTCACCACATTCCAACATATGCTTGAAGGTTAGAGCAATTATTAATACACCGACATGTTGGCATGACTTATTAGCGGCTGACAGCGTTACAGATAGTGATAATGGTCATCAGAAGACCCTCTTGCTCGGGGGTCTCTCACAACAACAAACTCGAGACCCACCATTGCATTGAAAATATATTTGATTTCTTAGGCGCAGAAGTAATCTGCATGTAATGCTCGCAGAAATGTATAGCTGTATTCAAAATGAACGGCAAATGTGTGTCATGCAGCTTATAGGTTCAAAATAATTATAAATCTGGGACAGATGTTAATGCACCATCAAGCTAAAAAAAAGATAAAATGAAGAAAAAGGATTCATTAATCCAAATAAAATTATGTCATAGTAATTTTTAAGGAGTCTGGAACATGTATATCATTCATGTATTATTGAAGCATAAAAGAACACATAAGACATTTTATGGATAGTTTAAATGTGTATTTTGAGACAATGTTAAATCTATCAGACGCCTCCACGAAATGACTCTGGGAAATTGTTCAATTACCAGGTCTGAACGAAAGTTTGATAAAATTTCATTTTTTAAATGTATATTTACACCGTGTGAAATAATTCCAAAGTGTCTCTCATTTCATCACGTTTTGTGTCACTCTCACTCGACTGGTTTGCTGTAGCCTTGTCAAAAAGTTTCCTCACAGTCACCGTAGATCTTCTTACTGTAAGGGGTGACGGACCCTCTGCGGAGTTCCGAATGCACTCCGGAGCCAATTCCGTTTATGTCCCATCTCATTTGTACATGAAGGATTTGTTGGAGGAAGAAAGCTCTGAAATGGAAAATCAGGTTAACTCTCTCAGGAGCTCCTGTCCTTCACAAGCTCAATTTCTGTCCCATCCTTATAGAGCGGTTGGAGGTAAAGTCCCAGCGGATCTCATTGTGAACGCTCTCTTCCCTGACAGTCTTTCTTATGGGTGAGTTCTGTGTCACTCTTTATGGTTTCAGTTCCGGTTCAGGTCCAGGTTCAGCTCTTCTGTCGCACCAGTCTTATAGTTGACACAACTGCTTGATCAGTGATCATTTTCAGTGTTATATTTCTTGCCCATTCAAATTTAACTGTTCTTTTACTTTTACATTTCTTCATTAACAGTGTGCTTAGTTATGGGCAAAGAGTTCAAGTGAGAGTTCATGTTATGTAAAATGTACATTTGTTATTGTTATAGATAGATAGATAGATAGATAGATAGATAGATAGATAGATAGATAGATAGATAGATAGATAGATAGATAGATAGATAGATAGATAGATAGATAGATATATTGGTGAAGAAGATGAGTGGTTTATAAAACCTAATATAATATGTTTGAATAAAAAAAGCCGTAACTTAATTATTTAGGCCAAAATGTGACAGAATGATCATTCCTGTGATTGAAAAAATGTTAACAGAGTCTTTCTTGGAAATGAAAACATTTTGTTATGCAAACACTGGCGTCGAGTTACTTTGTGTGAATTGAACAAAGAGAAAACATTAAAAAAAAAACTATATTTTGGCTCTGCAGAAGTTTCACAGAGAAAAGTTTAGAAAAGTTTAGAAAAGGCATCTGGCAGATCTCACAGTTTGTAAATGCTTCTTCTTTTTGGGATTAATTCCCAGTCTTGTTCTAGTTCAGTAATATTCTTTGGCCGTTTTGCATGCACAGCTATTTTAAGATCTACAAATTTCAATGATATTTAAATCTGGGGACAGTGATGGCCATTCAAAAACCTTCTTGAATCTCTCGAGGTAATCAATGATGGATTTCGAGGTATGTTGAGGACCATAATCTGTTGTGGAAGCCAGCTTCATCTCATGTATTTAGCTGGTTTTTAGCAGAATCCATTCATGCTATGTTTCCTTTGCCAGTGGCCAAAAAGCCCAAAGCCTGATAGATCTACCAAGATGTTCTTTTCACGAAAAGCTGAAATCTTCACAGAGCCATTTTCATGAAATAATTCCCACCAAACATACTTATTCAGATTGTGACCAAAACGTTCTACTTTAACAAAAACTTTGAAAAATCGTTTCCAAACCGTGGCAGGGTTCTGGAGATGTAAGGCTGGTGGATTTTTTTGATGTGGATGCAGGTAAGGTTTTCTTCAAGTCTCCCACAATTTTCTTATTTGAGCAAGCGGAGTCCACTTATTATTATTATTATTATTATTATTATTATTATTATTATTATTATTATTATTATTATTGTTATTGTTATTATTATTATTATTATTATTATTATCCTATTAATTATTAAATATTATTATACTGTAGAAGCAGTTCTCTCTGGTTTCTTGGTCTTCCAGATCTCATCTTGACCTCCGAGTTTGACCTTCCATTTCTTTATTGTATTTGTGAAAACTTCAAGCTAACGCTTTTCTATCTGCTTGTTGCTTCTCATATTGTGGACTGTAGTTTTCAGAGTCTTACACAGCTGTGTAGTTGAACCAATGGTTGCTGAGTTGAATAGTAAAAGCGTTTGTACATTTTTGGGAAATGTAAAAAGCAACAGGCCTTTCCATTTTTGGTCCAGAAAAAAAATACATGTTATGGACAGTAATGAGCTGCTTTTAATTGCATTGTAATATTTTTGCAAAAAGTAAATCACGTGATTTTAAAGTAAGTAGAATGGTACTGACTAAGTCATTGCTAAGCAGAAACTGTGCGGTTGTTGTTGCTATGGAGATACAATTAAGAGTTTGGAGCGGATGATTTCACGGATAAAAATCAAGTCATTGGAACGATTGGAAAACTCAATATTGGAAAAACATTTTTATTTTATTTCGCGAAGCTTGAAAGCAATATTTAATTGGTTCGAATGCATTAGTTTTATTCTTTTTTTAGTACAGGATAAGAGAAGAATTAGACAGTGAGTAAAAGTGTAAGCATAGAATGAATTATTATATAACAAAACCAATATTTTAAACCATTATTATGTCTATTTACGTATATCTAGCCTGCCATATCAGACTCAAAACCTTTGTGGAGTGCAACCATGATTTTTCTCTAACCCCAGACAAATAAATAATTAAGCATTTAATTTAAAGTGGTTAACTTATAAATGGCCCGCAGAAGCTTCTTCTATTGCTCTCAGTGCAGCGGCGTTGAAATTAGATTGGCCATTTATTTCCCTGGGATCCTGAGGGAGAGTAGGCCATCTACCCAATCAGAAGTTCAACTGCCTTTCATCAAGTTAAAGAAGCTTACAGTATTAGCTTACAGTATCTAGAACACTGACATCTATTTCCACAGGTTCACAGTGGAGGTTTAGCCAAATGGTTTTTACTAAAATATTAAATGCACGACAAGCTTCACAGGAGTTGACATTTTCCACCAAAAATTGTTTTATTGGCGGTATAAGCCATACTGAGCCTTTTGTAACGTGTGTCGTAACAAACGCAGAAAAAAAAGAACCCAGAATATTTATTCAACTGAGAATCACATGACAACCACAAACTGTGAAACACGAGGAATCATGGGGTATGGAGTTCATACACAGAAGGAACTGAGGAATTTGTCGCACATTAATAAAAATATTAGATTATTAATTGGATTCTTAAATGTTTACACTGAAAATAGGAAATGGAAAAATTAAGAGCAGTTATTTGTTTTGATTATTGTGTAAATCTGAAAATTCTAAAGCAAAATGATTTAAAAAAAAATTATAATAATTTTAATTTGCGTAACCAATTGTTTTTTTATCTTTGTAAATTATGTTTGATTTTTAAATCAACATTTTTTAAACAATTCATTTGTAATTAAGCATAAAGCAATGTACTGTTTAATCTCTAAATACTCTAATCTAGATTACATGCGTTTTAAACCAGTCAATTAAAACCAGATCAAAACCATTGCTGTTTGAAGCTACATTAATATTATAATGTTGCTTGCTGAGGTGCGTGAGAAACTGTAGCTTTTAATGTTGCAGTCCCGATGTGATCAATGACAAATAAACATGAACTGCATTTGTTGTCAAGCAGGTAGTTAGCAGCAAACGCTCTTCACCATCTGGTTACCAACAGTGGCCTTGTAATTTGGTGACGTGAGACATAAAATAGAACATCTGGATGAACCGCTTCATTGATTTGTTAATTTCATTCTCAATGTGTAATTAAATCTGTTTGATGGATTTATAAAGCCAAAAGAGTACTTAATCGTATGCATTTATATTAAATATACATATATATATATAAATCCAGAATAACCAACAGTGTTATGGATCCTGTCCGAACGTCAGCTTTCAAACTGTTCAGCATTTTTGCTCATCTGCAATGAACATGAAGACAACAGCAGTTCAGTTTTCCTTACTTTTCTATAGGTGGACAGATGTACAGATTTTGTGTTTGTGATCTTCCATCTGGCAAATGATGTGGGTAAACTGCGCTAATTCGTTCAGTTCCGCTTGACAAGGCGTTTTATGTGTGAGGCCGGATTAAATAAATAATGAAATGAGAAATCTGGCTTGTTAATTCCTCGTTTTTTGGGAGGGGGCGGGGCTGTTTTGCTTTAGCATGCAGAAATACTATCCATTCACCTTGTGAGCAAATTGCTTTTTTAATTAATTTAGCTTACTGCTTTAAAAGATAATGAAGTGAGTTCAAACGGTGGCACAAAGAAGCCGAGAAAAGACACCTGGATCGAGAACCGGCGCGCTGTAATTTAGCAACCCTCGCGCTGCCTGCATGCTAAACCACAGATCGACGCCAGAAACGCAGTTAGCTATGCATGTGCAGAATTCCCGGGGGCAGAAAACCGGTGTTTCCTGTGTTTCCTGTGTTGAATTGGCAGCGTCTTCATTAAGCCGAGCTTTAATAAGTGGGATTCAGGACACTTAATCATTCCGTCACAGTGACACGTGGGTCACATGGTCACCAGAACCCCATATTCAGTATTTATCTTGCGCAATTTAGCTAAATAAATCATCCCGGGCGTTTATTTTCACGCCTGTCAGTGAAGGATTTTGACTGTTTTCATCATGGTCCAGTCGGTGAATGCTTGTAATGAGAGCGAATCGAAAGCGCGGCGAGATTAGATCTGTGTTTCCTTCGCCGAGCGGTGTGTATGTCCAGCTCTATAGCGGAAAGGCACTAAACTGTGATGTATGTGAGGAAATCGTCTGTTGCACCGGGTCATTGTGTGGGGGACACTGAGGGTCAATGCCATCTTCACAATATCAGCAACTGATCCAAGACACACAATTCCGCTCGTCCACGCTGACAACCGCTTTATGAGCCTTAAAAAGGAATTCTGCCAGCTTCCCGATATGGATTGCTGTTAACATATAAACTGTTCAAATTGAAGGGCAAGCGCCAAATCGATTACTGCGGCTAATGGTTCATTCACCATCTCTTAATTGGCTTTTATAAAAAAGTTAAAAATTGTGCAATTGTATTTCGGAGAAGAATATTGGTAATAGGAAGACAAATTGTATTGCCGTTTTTATTACTTACAAAAGTTGTACATTTTTATTACTTTTGTGTACAGTTTGTGTAATGACAATAAAGTTTAAAATGGAATTTGTGAGATTGACTTCAGTTCTCATTGATCCAGAAATGGGGAGGTTTATTTGGAAAATGGATGGACTGTTAAACGGACAGTTTTTTAGCAGGACTGCGGTCCGGCCCTGTCGGACATCACTTTCCATTGCAGTTAAATTGACAATGGAGAAAAAATATTGATCAGAGCATTTTGTTTTGCAGCTTAGTCAAAGTTGTCCCTATCTGCCTTACAGTACGATAAACCTGCAGTGTAGGCATTGATTTCTACAAAATAAATCCTTTGTTAAATCAAATGTCGAAGTAGGAGATTGAAAAACAGGAGACATATGTTAATACAGTATTTGGACTGATAATTGTAAAACCAGGGATATACATCAACAAAGGTTCAAATGAAAATATGAGTTGCGAAAAAACATCCTTTTACAAAAGCACACAAAAATTACTATATACACAAGACAGAAATCTTAAACACTTACAAATGTTCAATTTATGCTGGACAAGACATAGACACATTCGCTCTTGATTTTTAAACACAACCTCAATGCAACAGAGTATAATGAATATGACCTACTCTACATTTCCAAGGACTTTTTCTATTTAGTAGCTTGAAAACAAAATAAGCTTTCTGGTATTATTCTTCTTTTTGCCTTCCTTGAAAAAGCATTTATCCTCTGCAGTAAAAGAGCCGGAGCAGGAGAAGTGCATTATTTAGTGTCATAACCTGACTGTGTTCCCTGGGTGTTTGTAGGCCAGAAGAATTGGCTGTAAAGCGATTCATGTCCAGCCTGGACGCGGTGAGATGATGGCAGTGTACATCAGATAGGTGGACTCTGCTCTGGGTTTCCACAGTTAGAACTGCCTCAGGTACAGTATTGATTTCAGAAATGGCAATTCCAACTTCTGAGGATTGAGACATTTTGTTCAGACATCGGAGTCAGATTCTCTCCAGAGACAGAATAAAAAAATGTATATTTTATTAGTACATTTACCCATGATGTAATAAAAAAAAATGCTTATTGTTTCTTCTGCCTATAGATAGTTGTATATTCATGATGTCACGTTAATGGACTTGTTCACGGACTACGAAGGCCTAGGATTCTGTTAGCTGTTCCCAGGAGGCGTTGAAGTCACATGCTTCATTGTTTCCACCTGTTCTCATCTTTAGTTCATGTGTTTAAGTTGTCACCTGTGTTGTCATTAACGTTGCCTGTGTTCATTAAAACTGATAAGAACAATTCTTGTTTGAACTGAAAAACAGTTCAAAAACACAAGTTTCATATAGTGCCTGAGCCCCTGTCACCCAGAAATGGAGTGAGCGGTAGAAAATGATTGGAGGGATGGACCATCTGCAATAATAACATCTTTAATCAAATACTCAAATATTTTCCATCGCTTATTATATCAATAGCGTTCTGTTATCAGCTCCAAATAACACATTTATACAGAATTCTAAGCTTCATTTAGAACTCATGGAGGGAAGACCATTCTTCCCGAGGTGGTTTCTGCTCATCAGTGTTTAGCTAATTAGATTGGCTCTTTGCCTTTGGTTTATCAACATGGAAAAATGCTTCCAATTCTTGCAGGTCCTGCAGACCCGGAGCACTTGACATTCCTTATTTGTGTATTATATTATGCAGATAGAGCCTCTTGGTAATTTATTGGAGTAATTCCACTAGTCACATTGCAAATATTATTCTATTATCAAAGAAAAGAGACTTTGATCTTCAGTGAGACCTCGATCGTTTAGCAGTTCCGCAGTGATGGAGAAGCATTAGTCAAGGCTTTTGCTGAAAGACGTGATCTTAATATGCTGCCTGTCAGCTTGAATTTCATGTGACGCTGTTATGACGGTTTTAAGCTTAAAGACAATCAGAGATTATAAGTCATTTTTTTTAAATCAGAACTTTGATTTAATAGTGGAGAATTGAAGTACAGGAGCATGTTCGCCCCAACACTGTAAAGAACTAAGAAGATGAATGAATTGAAGTAGAGGCAGCAATGTGTTGTAGTAGGTGCGTTATACCCTCAAATTCGAGGTCTTACAGTGTAGAATTGAAATATTACCAGTGTCCTTCTGTGTGTGTGTGTGTGTGTGTGTGTGTGTGTGTGTGTGTGTGTGTGTTTGTGAGTGAGTAATAGACAGTGTGTATTAAATAATACAGTAAACATGAACTTGTCTTCACATTTTCCTTTTAAAATTGAATGAAAAGTCGGATATAATTCAAACAAAATACCTTAATCTATCATTTGTTTTATTTTAAAACTATATTTTATACTATATATTATCAAAGTATAAATATATTATATCCCATATTAATATAGCCTACACCAAATTACATAACATTTTGAACGTACTGCAGTTTAGAAGTCTGATGTTGCCAGTATTATTTTTCTTTCTTTCTGTTTTTTTAGCTGCACAACTAAACTAAATCATGTCTGTAACACAGTAGATTTATAGCTCTGGGAAGGAATAAAAACAGTTAGCAGTCCAGAACCACTTAGTCTCCCTTTTCAGTGCAGCTAGAGGAATATAAGGTCATTCTGTAATTACCTTAATCTAATTTTCTTCAAGTATAAACATGCAGTGATAAAATGAAAAGAGAACATTTTGATTAGATTATTTCCGGGCACACAATTTTTTTTCCCAATCGTCGAGTGTGCGCATTAAATTCACTCATTAGAAGCTGTTACGTTACCAGATTTTTTGCAAGTGAGGGAAGCGAGTAGTGAGTGTCTTTGCTGCTTTGACCCTCTCAGATAACAGAGTCATCCGATGGCGTAGACGATCGTCATTTGCATATTATCGTGAAGTTGAGAGTGTCGTTGCGCTGTCCTCTATGGTACAGTGGGCAGTGTGCGGCAAACTCTAAAAACGGATTATCTGCAGTTTACCGAGGTGATGTTTGCTGATTCTCTGGAGACTTCATTAAAAGCACATTGGTAATTACCTCAGCAGACGCCATTGAGGCCACATGCATTACCCCACAGTTCACACACACACACACACACACACACACACACTGTCCCTGAGTGCTGTAATTAACTCGTGTGTTTAGATTCTCCCCGCTCTCAGCGCTTTGATTTATGCTGTATGATTCATGACCTGAATCCAAAAAGAGTTGCTTTATTTAGCAAATCTTGACGAACATAGTGTGTGTATACACACACATACACACACACACACTCGCAAATGTGTACTGTTTATCTGTGGGTGTGTGTATGTATATACAGAGAGGGAGAGACACACACACACACACACACACACACACACACACACATGTTTTTTTTAACAGTCCATTTTTTTATTAAACGATGAAGAAGAAGGTGCTGAGATAGAATCGGAAGATTGTCTTTTGATAAATGTGTTTATAGCGGAAAGCGACAAGATACTTCTATAATTATAGTTTTGTTTGGTTTTATTTATTTGTTTATTTTTTTGTGTGGAATACGTAGTCTGTACAGTCAATAATGTTGATATGTGATGTAATTATATTAAATTCATTTTATTCAAAAATTAATTCACATATTCCAAGTACGTAATCAATAAATAAAATCAATAAAATGTAGATACATTATTTGACCATTTGCACCTGTCCTGATTGTATTGCACTGAAGCGGGTTAATCATTTAATTGATTTAATAAAGTTAATAAATAATTTTTTCCATGATATTATACATTATGCTTTACATTTTTTTATAGAATTATTTGAGCATGTTTCTATTCAAACAGATTGGATAAGCTACAACTGAATCTGGTCTCTTGAAATCTAAATGTAATTTTTCTTATTGATATGTTTTAGATTTTTGTGTGTGTGCCTTTGTACTAGAATCTACGCTAACGCTCTTTTATACATTCACAGGCACATGTGGGGCCTGTTTGAAGGTCACGATAGATGGATAAAAATCAATTGAATTTGGGTTCAGGATGAACTAAAGTGGCGAACGGGAATAAGACAGTTGATAATCAATAGTTTTATAGTAGGTGTTGGGGTGAGGGGACGTATGTCAAAATGTGACATTGATATAAATTGTATGTGTCTGTTTGTGTGTGTGTGTGTGTGTGTGTGTGTTTGATATAAATTGATATACACTTTGAAATAAATTGTGTGTGTGTGTGTGTGTGTGTGTGTGTGTGTGTGTGTGTGTGTGTGTGTGTGACTCATTCAGTAAGTCATGTTGCTCTCCAGAATAAAGGTTGTGGTTAAAAGTCCCAGAGAACGCCTGACAGAATCCAAATGTAAATCCACGCTTATATTTCATCTCTGTCCCCCTCAAGCCGCCTTTCCTTTCCTTTCCTTTCCGTGCTTAGCTTTGACACTGAAGGTCAGCGGTGGCATTGCATCCCGGCACCAAGCAAGGTGAACCACTGCTGCTAACAGCATTCATATTCATTTGCTTTTGTCAGCCACTAATACGCCTGCACTGATGCTACGAGGAAGCCGCACGCCAATCACTGATGAGGATTGATTTACCCCTGAATCATCACATCAGCCCCCGCATCCATTACAGATCGACACATTATTAGACTTTACACTCTGTTTTTTGTATGAGATAAGCTGTTCAATCCAGACCAGCGCAACCCTTGATGTCAGTCCCTGCAGAATTTCACAATTTGGTGTGATTTTGGTGAAACAAGGGCAACATTTGTGGCAATTGTTTCCAGAGGTTTCTAAAATGTTTGTGATTTTTGCTGTGTCACATACCCATCCATATGCTAGATACACAATATATGTACATGACATGCCACAAACCGCATATATCTTTACACGTTTTCGAAAAAACTAGCAATGCCACAGCTTTACTCATAGCTCCTTAATTCCTACAGATAATAAAGATCATAAACCAAAAAACCATAAAGAGACTTTTGGATTGACTCTGGAGACTACTTGTCTGTATATAGGCTTCAGCTTCACAAAAGCTTCCACTGAAGAAGCAGAAATGCTTAATAATTTGCAATATAAACATGATAAAAATTTTGATTTTACTTTGACTTCTATTTTTATGAAACATAATTTGAATTTTTAAAACCTTTTAGTCATTTGTTTACTTTTTCCACATTTTTTTGTCTGACAAATTTTGCAGGATTGCAAAAAAAGGCACAATTTTCATCATGTGCGAACAAGTTTACATTTTATTTATATCATGCATGAACATGCATCATGAAATGTGGGGAAATGCTTTATACAACAATTCCAATGCAACACCAAAAAAAAAAAACAAATCATATAATATTAAATATTTATAAAAATACTAAAATTGTATTATTAAAATAATACTGACAATATACTGAGTGAACAAACACCTGTTAGCAACACCAGGCATGGTAGGAAACGTAGTGCAAAATACAACTTGCTTCATACTTTCTAATTCAAAATTTTGTAAATGCAGAATTTTCTTTTAATATCTTCAGATTTACTGATTACTTATTCATTTTTCTTCTGGCAGTGTCTGTATTTCAATCTGAATATCTGTTGTACAGTTCAATTACAAAGCTTGTTGACAACACCAAGGTTGTGTGTTCGATTCCCAGAACACATTTCAGCAAATGAAGCTGATTCATTAAACTACTGCATTTTTATTAACAGTTAGCATGGCTTGATTAATAAGCTAAACTCGTTGTCTCTGAGTGTTGATTTACCTACTTTTGTGATCAACAGTGAGGAGTATTGCTAATAGTTCAGGTCAATGTGATAAGAGTCAAAAAGAAAAGGAATCATGGAAAATCAGTTTGTTTGATTAGCTGATGACTTGTTTAATCTATGCTACACACCACGAGTAATGCTAACAACGCTAAACCTCCACTCTGTTTGTTCCCCTCACCATTATAAGGCGAGAGCAAGTGGCCGGGCCATCAGTACCTTCTCTTACCTTCTCTCTCTACACTTGAGGGACCAGCTGGAGACTGTAAAACGCTTCATGAATGAAAACGACAAGCTGCTGTTTTTTGGCTCCAGGCTGTGAGCAGAACCTGAAGCGGCGGGTGGAGATTGTAAGGCCGAGCGATAACGAGCAAATCTTTTGTAACTGCATTTCACAACGCTGGAGATTATCAGCCAAAGCTGCAAGAAAATATTACACAGATGCGTCTTCTACACAATGTGGGGCGGTTGTGGTCCAGTGGTAGGGGACTTGAACTTGTGTGGTTTGAATCCCACTTCGACTGGTTCTACAGCTGAGTGTCTACAGCTGAACCCCAACACCACGGCTTAAGGCTGCCCACTGCTCCTGATGTGTGTGTGTGTGTGTGTGTGTGTGTGTGTGTGTGTGTGTGTGTGTGTGTGTGTAACTTCACTGGATTGTTAAATGCAGAACACAATTTCAATATGGCTCCTTGTGGCCATAATCACAATCTCACTCACTATTACTTTCACAACATAAAGCTCAGCACAACAACTCGATCGGAGCAC
>MU204241.1:3892423-3914451 GCA_017309775.1 Paedocypris sp. Pulau Singkep
GCGTTGTCTGAAACCCTTATTACGCTACCAAGTCCACTACTGTAAATAACCTTTAAAATGTTTCTGTTAAACGTTTCTTTCACTTATTTCTTCCTTCTATCTTCAAGAAAATGTGTAAAAAGAGTGGAAGAGCAGGGAGTAATTACTTTCAATTTTCACACAGAACACTCCAAAGCAGGGAATAGTAGAGCACACGTTTAAAAAAAACTTACGAATGACTTACCTCAGAAACTGAGAAACAAGAATTAAAATAAAATATATTTTTTTAAATTGGCTACAATATTTCCTCACCTGTTACATACGTCATCCAAAGCGAAGTAAAGACAACTTCCAAGCTTTTTGCGCAATGTGGGATTTGTGTGGTTCATACATCAACATTTATAGTCAGATTGGGTTAATATATATTTATATATTCATAAATTATCATTATATATTCATATACAGCTTCATGTGAAAAGATGGATAATAAAATGGATGGATTTTTTATAGCGCATAGACGATCTTGATCATATAATAATAATAATAATAATAATAATAATAATAATAATAATAATAATTGAACTTTTATTAGTGCCTCATGGGTAAATTTTTTCTCTGCATTTAAGTTACTTGCGAGCCTAAAAGTACGAGTTCTGCAGGTTTAGAGTGAGATTAATTTGACAAAATCACTTTAGCAAAAACTGGAAACTGTTACAGTAAATGAGCAGAAACAGTTTGAAGGGTCAATTAGATGTTCCCGCACTAATTTTATAAAATGTGAAATTATATAGTTTGAAGCGGCGTTGTGGTTCCAGCCTCGCTCTTCTGTTGTTTTCTGCTGTACAGTAATTGGTTAGTGTCGGCAGGTTAAGTGATTGCCCGTGCTATTGTTTAAATGGCATGAAGGATTAATGATTGTAATTTTCAGCGCGGCACAAGCTCTGACATTATGACTTGGACAAGTATGATACACGCTTAGATGCTCCATACTTGCTTCCGCTCTTCTACTTTATACACTTGCGTTTTATGTACTGGAGCCTTTTCACACTGTTGTTTGTGTGCGGTGTGAGAAGTTCTAATGAACATCATTAACTCTTCTAATTTAGCCAATGAACCAAATCGAAACAAAGTTTTACACTTCCAGATAATAGTTACTTTTATTTATTATTTTATAAATCAAATGCATTTTTGAGCATTTGTTGTTAGAATGTTACTTGAACACATGTTTCATTCTTTATTTTATTATAAATATTTTTGCTATATATTTACATGCATATACAGTATACTATTTATACATTCACTGTATACGTATATATTCATCGCAACCTTTAAATATCAGGATGAAGTGATCAATAATAGATTTAATATTGTTTTTGCACCACAAACCTCTATATGCAGCATTTATTTTGTCTTGTGTGATGCTGAAAAACGGAAGAAAACAAGATTGTGTGTGTGTGTGTGTGTGTGTGCGCGTGCGTGTGTGCGCGCGTGTGTGTGTGTGTGTGTGTGTGTGTGTGTGTGCACGTGAGTGTGTGGGATTTTCATTGCCCGGCTTTTGATTGACACCACTAACAAAGGTATGAAGGTGACGAGCGGAGCAAATTTCACACAGACCTTCTGTCTGTGTCGTTTAAATATTAACCTTTGCCTCGTTTTTCTTCTCTTTTTCTGGTAGAGTGTTCATGTAAAACATTCCTGGACTGCAGCAGCTTTCTAATGAGGGCTGCGCAGACCTTACTGCAGTTTCATGTGCTTTAAAGGGATTGCATAACTTTCATAACCCCGTAAGACCCAAATATAATAAAAACAAAATTTTTTGACCTCTCAGAAATTGTTGTAGAAGGATGAAGAAAGTTTCGTTTTAAAGGAATAGAATCTAATACTGCATAAGAAACTAAAATCATAGTTAATTAATGTTTAAAAAGAATAGCAATATTGTTGCGCCATTCTGGTAAATAAACAAAAACCATCTATGGCTTAGAGCAAGACGACCAGATCGATAAACAGATCTATACGCTTTCCAGAAACAAGAATAGAGACACAATGGATATGCAAATGTGGTTTTGAAAAATTGCTGACAATTTTTAACAATGTATATACCTGTGTACTGTAAATATTTGTTGTTGTTGTTGTTGTTGTTGTTGTTGTTGTTGTTATATATTACACATATACGCGTAACATTTTGATTGAAATTGATTTAGCAATGGATGGTCAGTCAGGAAGTATTTTCAATCTCCTCTGGCTCTGAAAGGCTGGTCAGATCTACGCACTAACCCTAACCCTGGATTTTTTTTGGAAGCCGTGCTGCGTTTAAATAGCAGGCCGCTTGTTTGAGACGACATGCGCCCAATATGGCTGCGCTCCCTCAGTAAACACTGGAAGTGAGGTGGCAACAGGGTTCATGATGCTTATGGCGGCGAGCCTGCTGTTCACGCAGAGATTCGAGCTTCAACAACTCAATTCAATGACAATCCTGCACTCGCGTTCACTTGCTGCGTTTCAGACGTTTTACAAACGCCATCATCCGGAAGAAATTACAGCGCATTCAGCTGCGGAGTTAAAATGGCATTTTGTATTCCCGTGTTTGGCGCGTTTCTGTCAGAGATACTACAATAGCAAAGCTATTGATGAAAATGGCTTTAAATGCGAGCACACTATTACCGGACTGTCAGCCGTCCACAGGAGCAAAGAAAACGACAGTGTTCTTTAAAACACTATGTAAATGAGAGTTTGTCAATACAGCCACTAAGGGGCAGTATCGAAATTGCTGTCTGCCTTTAACCATCTAGTGAAATGACCAGAGGTGTAAGGTACTTGAGTAAATGTACTTTGTTACTTTACTTAAGTATGTTTCTGGCTACTTTGTACTTGTACTGAGTATCAAAAATATAAGCAACTTTTACTCTCTACTCCACTGCATTTCTGATTGGGTAGCTGTACTTTTCACTCCACTACATTTGAATGGACACTTACTGTTACTCGTTACATTTTGATAGATGGAGACGTGAATATTTACCAGGATTTTATTGTATAGGATTTATTTTATTTATTTTGTGTTTATTTCGAGTTTGATTGAGACTGACGTTTTGCTCTTTATTTAACTCGTTTTACCATTTTTGAAACATGGATTAGTCTCTGTATTAGAAAATAAAACTTCACTGAGAGACATTTTCATATTTCTTTGTATTTAACTTTTTATGAGTAAATTTAGTTTGAGTAGAATTACTTAGAGTAAAATACTTAAGTTCTTTTAAAATTCGATACTTTGCTACTTTGACTCAAATCTTTTTTATAGTGGTCACTTTTTACTTGTATTGGAGTAACTTATACAGTACGTATCCGTACTTTTACTTAACTATGGTTGTCTGGTACTTCTTACACCTCTGGAAATTACACACACCCGGAGCAGTGAGAGTGTGGGGGTCGGTGTCCTGCTCTAGTAGGTTTGGCCAACACATCAAGAAAAATCCATTAGAGATTTACGTTTTTTAGAACTGGTTTTTGTTATTCTATGTGGAGTTTGCATGCTTGAATGGTTTTCCTCTGGGTCTCCGGTTTTCTTCCTACTGTCCAAAACATGCAGGAGACTTGGAGTTTGAAAAATTGTCCAGGATTTTGTTTACAAGAGTACCGTATAGACTTCTCACTTTTTACTATTTTTAACTACATATTGATATTACTAGAAGGCTACTATAAATTAAGATTTTGCTTGAAGGAATGACACGATGGCTTAATGAATAGCAGCAAAAACAGTTAGACTTCGGCTGGACCTTTCTGCGTTGGTTTCCTCTGGGTCTTTGGATTCTTCTACAGTCTAATGCAGAATTGAAGTCTGGAAAAATGTCCATGAATTTGAGCGAGAGTATGAATGTGTGTGTCTCGCTCTGTGATTGGTTATCTACCAATCCAGGGTGTCCCGCCTTCAAACCCATAGTTGCTTTGCTTAGCTCCTTTAGACCCAGAAAAGGAAAGGTGGTTGAGAAAACGGATGGATTTTGTTTTATTTAATAATCCAGAATAATAAAAAGTTTCATGTTGCCACCCCAAACAAGGCCATCTTTTAAAAATGCTTCTTTATGAATTATCATCTTTACTGTTTATGAATCATAAACTGTTACGTTCTGCTGTGTGGCTGTTTTTGTGGCAGCCTACTTAAAATAAAGCGCACAATAAACAGGAAATGATCCTCTTGTGTCAAGAAGCTGTTATCCGAACACTAAACACCTTCCCGGGAATTCACTTAGCGTTCAGAAAATTTAAGCAAAGCTATTGTTTAGCATCCATTACGTTTCAAGGTAATATTGTTTGAAACGACCCATTCGTTCTAGCTATTAACTCCTAAGTCACAAACATTGCTAAACTTCCCCAACACTTCTTTTTAAACCTTTAACATGTACTAACTAGGTCAATAGATGTCTCCTCACAGCTTAATGGCTGTGAAGTTCTGGCTCGCTGACAATGACACATATGTTCACTCTAGTGGAAAAGACGGAAAGTTGGAAATTCAACGAAAACTAAAAGAAGGTTAGAAATGTGTTACAGCATGTGCTGGATCTGATGTGCGGATGAGACATCTTAAAATATAGCTGCATGCAGCAAAGATGGGGCTCTAGGCTTTTCGTGCCATTCCATAGCAACAGTCTTGTCTTATGTGGAAATAATTCTTGAAGAAACTAACGCTTGAAGAAGATTGCATATTTTACCAATTCAATTGTTGAATTGCTGAATTTCCGAATTGCTGAATTGCTGAATTGCTGAATTGCTGAATTGCTGAATTTCCAAATTTCCAAATTTCCAGGTTCAAAAATTTCTGGATTGTGGGAAAAATTATTATGTGGAAAAAAAGAAAGTTTAAGTTCTTAAGTTAATTTGTTTTTATGAGATTTAATTAAGTGTGTATGCTGTGTTGTGTGTATTAAGTGTGTTGGTAAATTCAATTAAAGCTCAACGCGTTCTTCACAGTCTGTCACCTACTGTATGTGCTTAGACATTAAAATAACGCAATCAGAACAACAAATATATAATGATCAAACAATCCCCATGTCAGAGCTGTACAGTAACGTGTGGAATCGTCATCCGGCCTCGTCTCTCACTTTTGCCTTTTGCTGCTCGACCATGAAAATCAAATTTTTTTTTTGCTTTAGACGTTTTACATACGTATATGTTTTATAAATACCTGTTACGTGACAGGTTTTTAATTACATTTATTACCAATATTTTATCCTTTTTTAAAAAATTTGAATTTCTGAATGTACGGATCCTTGGAATGGATTAGGACTTTTACATGTATAACGCGGTAAACTTAACACAATTTCCATTCAATGACAAAAATGAACAAATGAATTTAGTTAAGAGAGGTAACCACTGTATATTGGTGCAACATTTTCTCCATCGCTTTTCGAAGCACAATGCAGTAGCAGAAAAAAAAAAAAAAACAGGTTTTCCCACTTCCCTACTCCGTAACCCAGATAGAGCGGAAGGGGAGGGGGTAATTTGTGTAGCAACTGTATTTATACAGAGGTTCTATAGAGAGACAGAAAAGATTCTCTGCTGACACATCTCCATGTATCACTGTCTCCAGCTGAGACTGTCGGGAGCCTTTGGCATCCACCAGAGCCGGTGGGAAATCAGCCTGCACCGTGCTTGCAATTGTCCCTCATCTTGCCTCATTGTCTTATCCCTCTCCACCAAAAAGAATCTGAATGCTGTTTGACTCTATTATTGGTGGATGAGAGGCTCGGTGGACTCAGCACGATACCAGTGTCTATTACAAAACCATTTGTATTTGTCTCATTATGGCGCATTTGCCATGCAAGTGTTTAGCCGTAAATTCGCTGCTCAATGATCATTCATAGTTTCTATGACCTCTTTGGAATTTATCACGCAACGTTCAATCCAAAGAACACACTCGGATTGAGGAGCTAAATTAGCAAGCAAAGTAAATGCTGTTTCTGTTGGGACCTTTTTGGAATCGCATCAGTCTTCCCAGCTCGTATCCGACTGAAGATTGTGCTGAGATACGAGCGAGAGGGGGAAACCTCACATTATCGTGTATCCTAGCAACCAAGTGCTTTTCCAGGCCACCCAGGATACATCTCAACAAATTAATGAGCTTTGTGTAAGTATGAGTTGTGGATTTAGGATTTACTATTTGGATAATTATGGCCAGCATTCAAGAAGTAAAGTACCAACTGTGCAACTGGTATTTATACTTGAATATCTGTGTTTGATTGAAGTGGTCGTTTGACATTTAACCGCTTGTTCCAGATCTAATCCAATTACGGAGAGCGTCGTGGGTAAGCAACAAAACATTTGCTTAAGCAGAAACTTCTTTTAAGCAAAATAAACCGTAATTTGCATGTCAATTTATTTCAAACGTAGACTTTATTCATCTCCCAAACTTTAATCATCTTCCGTTACCGGCAATGCAGCGATTTTATAAAATGACAGGCTAATTGTCCTCCTTATTGCATAGTTCGCCTTGCCATTCCAATGAAAGTCCAAAGCCTCATGCGAACATTCCATATCGAAAAGACCATTGAAAAATTAAACATCTAAAATTGAAAGTAAAATGCAAAATTAAGCTCAAAGCAGGCTTGTATGAAAAGCGAAAGAATCAGAAACATAGATGCTTTTTTCTTGAGCCATCAGATTCTCTGCTGTCGACCGTCTTCTGGTTTTGTCCTTCATCTACGTGTGGCAAACTTACTGAGACATGTTCCTTTTCTTAATATAGTGCTTTTTGTGAAAACTAATTCAAAGAAAACTTGCTTTTTTAGGTGTCATTGTTACTTTGGGTGTTGAGTTCTGGATTTTTAGACTTTTATTGAGATTTGTTGACTTTGTAATTTGGGAATTTGTAGTTTCTCCTGCTACATTTTGTTCCACATTTACATCAATATGAGCCCATTCTACATTCTGGTGGTTTGTCTGTAACGCACTGTATAGGAAAGCCTAGGTAATGTGTGAATCGGGCTCTAGGTATTCTATGGAATGCTTGATGTCACGTGTTGTGGCATCTGTGCAATGTATACATTCACTTTGAATATTTTTCAAGAATGTGAACAACATGGGAAGCAATGTTTTTAGCTGTTGAATCCACACACTGATAGTGATTTATTGCAGGCGAACCATTTGCTCTATTAATAATATTTCGAAGAGCACGCATAATGGCTTGTTAATAGGAGCATGTGAAGGTAGTCGTGGCAGGTTGATGGTTCTGTTGTTGTGATTGATGCGTCCGCCGGGAAAAATGTCCTCCGCTCCTGGAGGAAGGTGTCAAATAATATCTGCTCAAATGGTGAAATGAGTTTTTTGACATTTTTACGTAATGAGTTAACAACCGTAAAGCTATTATACATGTTGTGTGATGATATTCTCGTTAGGTAAAAACATTTTAACAAGCAGACACTTTGCCTGTCACAAAACAGGAATACGTGGTTGTGAAAAAAATCTTTCACAAACATGAGGGAAAAAAAACACAAACTTTCACAAACTTTAAAATTCATAAGATCACATGACGAAGCTGAATCACAAAAAAAAAATCACACATCACAAAATCAATGGCAATGGCTCAGCTTCAATATCGCTGTAAATCATTAACAAATAAATCGTTTTTGACAAGAGACTGGTCTATAATAAATCTCCGTCACGAGTTACGTTCAAAGATCTGTTCTACAAGTTTCTTCAGGCTTTCCTCAGTTCTTCTCGGACTTTGTGTTCTTGGCTGAAAGACACAATGTGACAAACCCGGAACGATTAGTTTAGTTTGTGTTGTTTACCAAGAGTAGAGTTTGCAAACCACACTAAAGCTTTGCCAGCATTTCCATTTGAAATCAAACGGTTGCAGGCAGAAGCGTTCATGAGCTGACATCACTGTAATTAATATGCAAATTGGAGTATAAATATTTATTGTTTCAGGTGAGTGACATTTCTAGGCTCTATGAAATATCGGATTTTTTTTAAGTCTGATGATCCCATGTATATGTCGGGTCTATGGACGACTGTCATGATGCTCTGTTGGAGTGACCTTTAGGTTTATCCCAACCAAGCTCTCAAATGTCCTCTTCCATCCTCCCTCACTCCTCATTTGAATGCTAATGAGGATGTTTCCTTCAATGCAATGGGGGAAAATCACTTTGTCCCCCATGTCAGAGACCTGGAGACTTCTAAAGTACATAAACAAGTGTCATATCTCAGGCTTTCTATCCACATTTAACCAAAATTATACTATTTCATACTATTTCTTATAGAATCCACAGGATTATAATCCAAAGAAGGCAAAACAATGCTGCTAGTTTTAAGAGTTCATAAAAGAGCCCAAGAAGCACGTCTCTGAAAAAAGAGGTGCGTTTCCGGAAGACGTGGATCTCAAGATTCGTGATTCTGGAAGATGAGGAGCACAAGAGGCGTGTCTCTAGAAGACAAGGATCACAGAGACGTCTCAGGACGATGAGGAGCACAGGAGGCGTGTCTCTAGAAGACAAGGACCACAGAGGCGTGTCTCTGGAATATTAGGAGCAAAAGAGGCGTGTCTTTAGAAGACAAGGATCACAGAGACGTCTCAGGACGACGAGGAGCACAGGAGGCGTGTCTCTAGAAGACAAGGACCACAGAGGCGTGTCTCTGGAATATTAGGAGCAAAAGAGGCGTGTCTTTAGAAGACAAGGACCACAGAGGCGTGTCTCTGGAAGATGAGGAGAACAAGAGGCGTGTCTCTAGAAGACAAGGATCACAGAGGCGTGTCTCTGGAAGATGAGGAGAACAAGAGGCGTGTCTCTAGAAGACAAGGATCACAGAGGCGTCTCAGGACGATGAGGAGCACAGGAGGCGTGTCTCTAGAAGACAATAATTATCTCTTTAAAATGAGGAGCACACTAATCAGACAGCTGTCAGTTGATTGGTCTTAAAACGATTCTTATATGCTTCACTATTGGTGGCAGGTGTCATCATCATCACAAACTCAGGGGCAATCTGTTATTGCTGCTAACCAGTAGCACCACCAGGGGGTGCTGCATGATGTAGGAACCTGATAAAATCCTTTCTATAAAAACAACACTTGAAATGAATTTTCGTGAGCAACTGCTGTGTAATTGGACCTGTTATTAGGCAACCTGTCAGTAAATTAAAAATTGATCCTGGAGAACAGATTTTCGACAAAACGAAAAGAAGCTCCCTCTCACCACTGAGCTCACCATTACTTAAGGAAGTAAATGTTTTCCAGTAGCCTGTCAATAGAAACATCTTGCAGCGCGTGTCAATGCCACGCCGGTGCCAAGCGTGTGCCATGTGACTGGATTTTTAGGTGGCAGTCTGGCAGTTTCATGGCTGAAGTTTATAACCTTTGCCAAAAACCTGCTCTGCATAAAAACAGATTATTACCTACTGATCTCCATCTTGCTTAACACACCTGCATCGCACATATGTTGCTTTTCTGAATGTATGTTTGCACAGCGTGTGTTTCAGTTATATGAGTTACTGTTAAAAAGCTTGTAGACAAAATTGGCCATTGACTATAAAAGCGCTTTGAGACAGTTGTAACTGTGAAAATTGCCTACAGGTTTGAATCCTGGTCCAGTGGTGTCCTTGTGTGTGTGTGTGTGTGTGTGTGTGTGTGTCTGTATGAGGAGAAGAAGGGGGGTAAACTAGTGGGTTAAATGCAGAGCATAATTTCTTGTTTTTGATACACAATTTCAATTTCTTCATAGTGTGGGTAATTACTTCATAGTGTGGGTAATTACAAAATAATAAAAAAAAAGTGTAACTCTAAAACAAATTTGTAAACTATGCATTTTTCGATTTTTTCAGCGCATTTGCGGTTGGTCTGGAACTAAGAAATGCGCTATATGAATAAACTTGAACTTGAACAAAATCTATAACAACCTTTATAATAGAATATAAACAAGAACGTTTACTTTTTTTAGCGCTTTGAAACAGTTAAAACTGTGAAAAGCGCCTTACAAATACTCATTATTATTATTATTATTACTTTTTATTTAAAAATAATTCAATAATAAAGTTGAGAAAATAAATATTTGCAATAGTTTATAAATGACTACCCTTGAAACATTTTAGCTAGTTAAACAGTTGTCTTAATTGATCAACAAGATACACACATTCAATAAAACATACAAACACATTATTTACATGCACTTGTGGGGCTATCTTTTCTTGTAAAAAGTGCCTAAAAACCCAGTTGTGAGACACTATAACTCAAATGAACCCAAACTAAGGCTCAAGCCCCCAAAGTCTGCCGGCAACTGTATTGCAGAATTTGCCTGCTTTAAAGAAAAATGTACACAGGTTAAACACAAGTTGAGTTTGTTTATCATAACCATGAGTCTATTTTATAGAGCATTGCTTTGGAGGGAAATCTGACTGTTGACACCACTTGATTCCACAGTTAACTGCTTATTAACCACCTCACTGCGCTCAGCCATATGCACATGATCTTATTCTGCACGGCATTGTGGTGAGACTTTCCTGCCCGTCTTTTGCCACGTGGTGCATCCCGTAGAGAACTGTGACTGACGCTTCATACTGTGATTTATGGAACTGTTAAACTCTAGACAACTCTTTTCCATTCCCCTAAGAGTGCTGATCAGCTGAGAGGACAGGCCTGCCCCAAACTCTCTGGTGGCTTGATGGGTTGACGGGGTCTTGCATTTCTACTCCCAAAGGCACGTCTTGAGGAGCTAGTTATAACTCAAGTGTCCTGCGCTGCACTGCCTCATGGCAAGTTCTAGAAAGGGAAGTGGGGGAGATTTAATTTTTCAGTTTGGTGGCTGCAAAAGTGACATGTAACTGTGTGTGAGAAGCTTCGGGGTGTGTTTGAGCAATCTCCTGCGCCTCTCCCAGCGAAACCTCTTATTCTTGACCCACAACAATGTCTGTTGTGCAGCTATTGCGTTAAATGTTTATGGCGAGAGATGCCATGTTAAACACACCTCACTTTAGTTTGGTACTTTGATGAGGAGAGCTACTTGGAGAGAGCTACACCAAGGACTGTGGGCTTGACACTGTGAGGACTTCTCTTTTATTATTTGTGTGGTATGTAAAGTGCTGTGCTATTAAGAGTTCTGGTTATTGGTTTTGTTAGTCTACCGGTCTCTCTTGTTACCTTCTTCAAACTCCCTTCTATTTAACCCGTGAACTAAGTATGTTCTTTAAATGTCGCTCATTACAACCGAGATTAAAAAAAAAAGCAATTGGAGATACAATCAGCCGAATCATTATTTGGCTAATTTGGTTTTCCAAAACAACCAGTTGTTGAGTATTGGTAAGGCTGAATAAAATGATCATATTAAATAAAAATATTTTCATATAATAAAATTATCATCTTATTGAATAACATATTCTGGTTTGGAGAAGATATATATTATTGTAGAAACGGGTCAAACAATAATAAAAAAAAATGTTTGATTCTCTGTAACAAGCTTCCACAATCTAATCCTGATTCTGTGAAATAAATCTTGTTTTATGATAAAACATTGGTCGCCATGGCAGCAAAAAAACAAGATGGGCTTCGAAGAACCGAATAATCAAAGATCAGATGATATTGTAAACAAGTACAAACAAAGAATGGACCCGTTTCCAGGATCCTAATGTTGGACATCCATTATTTGGTTGTTCTGTGGTTCCTAAGAAGCACGTTGCTACGGATTCTTATTTCTTGGAATTTTTGCCTACATTAAGAAATATAGTAATCTTGTTTTTTTTTTACCCCTCATGGCAGTTTTGGATTTTGTTGTGTTTTATCATTTATAGAATAAAAGCCTAGGGTCTTACACTTGTCTACTAATGGGGAAAAGAAAACTTTATCCTTTTAATTTTGAGTTAGTTATAGGAACAAAATAAAAAGTTTCATATTCTACTTACCTGATTAGCACAGCTTTATGGGAAATCTATGGGAAAACCAAAGTTTGTGAAACTGTATATAATTTTGGGATTTATGACCCGACGAACATTTAGGTTTTGTTGGCAAAGTTGTTTAGATAGAGATGCACCGGTTTTACTCTATTTTTCACTTAAGACATTCATTTGTCTCTCACACTGACAACCAGTGCCAAGTGCAGCGTTAAAAATTCATGCTGATAAACAAGCTTCTTCACTGTCTAGTCTATTTGTGCTAACGTCGCCTAATATTGACAATTGTGAGATTTATTATTGCCTGGGACAGTCATTATCACCAACAAGACGACTCGACCTTGAGTTGATAAAGTCAGCACTTGCTGTTGATTCCTAATGATGAAATCTATCAAAACTGACCATAGCTGTGAGAGTGAATGTGTGTGTCTGTGTGTCCTGCTCTGTGATTGGTTGGCCACCAGTCCAGGGTCGGTCAGGCCGAGTGCTGCTGGGATCCAGCTGGTCCAGGCTCCCCATGACCCAGAAATTAAAAAAGAGGTTCAGAAAATACAAATATGAATGTCGTAGTGGCTGTTGTACATCTGTGTGCGGTGTGTTTTTATGACTTCTTGTAATCAAGAGTTTACATAAAAACTGTGTGTGTTTGCTGAAAATGATTGTGACTTATTCATGTTACTTCTGCTTTGACTGGAGATTTGTCACATGACGCCTGGTCCTGGAGTGGCTCATGCCTCATACTTTTACTAAGAACATTCTCGTTCACGTGTTTGTGTCATCTTGACATTACAGAATTCGCATTTCGAGCATTTGGCAGATAATGGCAGATGTTTTCCCGCCATTGCTTTCAGGACAATGGTGAAATTGGCGGGGTGGTGCTGTATAAATAAGCTCTTTCCATCCGACGTTCCATTTCATACTGCTTTCAAAAACTGAGATTTTTTTGGCTCAGCTCAAAGAATGAATAACTGAATTGGTTTAATACATTTTGTTCAGGATATCAATGCTTTTGCATACGTGCTTTTGTTACTCTTTTGCGGACCAGTACACAATGGGCAGGTTTAGCTGTGCAAACTCAACTAAATTTCGAGATGCCCGCTTCACGAAAAAGCACATGTGTCCGGAATGAGGAATTATACCAGTTACAATTTCTGAGTTTACAAAGCCAAATCAAAGGGAATTCTCAACTCTTGTAAATAATGTTAAGCAAATGTATTTCATTTTATCACGAGGGTCTCTGGTCTCTCAGCTCGGCCATGTCATATGGAATCTCAAGAACAGCAGATGGCCACGCTCATTTTGCATGGCCGCCTTGTTCTCATCCACTCTGACTCTGGTGCTCACATCAATGCTGCATTAAACATGACTAAACAAACTTGTTAGACGGCTGTTGGGGAATTGGACTTGTGTCCAAGTGGTTGCAGGTTTGAATCCCGCTCAGACCTTGAGCAAGACACTGACCCGCACATTCCCCTTGAGATCGTGACTTACTGTAAAGCTGCCCACTGCTCCTGGTTTGTGTGTGTGTCACTTGACTGTGTTGTGTAACTTCACAGCAAAATTTTGATACATTCCATAGTGGCCAGAGAGTAACTCACAAAGCTTACAAAACTCAACTGCAAACACTAGTATACAATTGTGCATGTTGTGAGTAGTACACTGTATTTACTAGTGTTTCTGAGTTGGATCAGTTAGAATTATTCCAAGTAATAACATTTATATTCTTCTGCTGTAATATTGTGTAAAAAAATCTGAAATTGCATTCACATTTGCTTCAATGCGCAGAAACTGACCAAACTGAATGCAAGTTTAATTTATACTGTAATTCTCAAGATCAATATCAAGGTCGATATGTGAGGCCAGTTTGAGAGATCACAGAACCTGCCAATCAGAGTCAGTGGGAGGGTCTTTAACCCGATGCAATGTGAATGAATGGGCTGTGATGTCAAGTGAAGAAGAAGCCTGAGAGAAGTAATAATGGATGTAATCGGTAAAATCAAAGACAATATATGTTTTTGTGTGAGCGAAAAGGCGGTAAAAACAATAAATTATGTAATTTTATGCTAAATAAACAAACAAGGTTAAAAAAACTATGATAAATGAATATATACTGTATAAATAAAAATATTTACAATAAATATACAATAATTACAATATATATATAATACAATTATTGTAAAAAATGATGAAATACATTTCTAAGACACCTACGGTTTGTCCATTTACAGTAAGTGTGTGAAAAAGTAACGTTTATTGCAACACAATTACAATCAGTTGTTATTTGCACAGTTGTAATCAAACTCACAATATTGGTACTTTAATACCAGACTTATATATGTGTGTACTGTATATGTGTGTGTGTGTGTTGTCTGAGGGGCTCTCATCATCGCTGAGGGAGAGCAGCAGGGTCACGCTGTGATGGGTCAGTAGAGTGAACTTATAGTCGATACACTGGGCTCATACGTTATTTACCTTCTCCTATATGACCCTCTCATTCCGCAGAGCAGGCAGATGGAGTCATACCTACAACCTCTGCGGAAAGCTTAGTGGAGATTTTTTAATAAAAGAGTCGGAGAGCAAAAAAAATGGAGAAAAAAGGGTGGTTTTGTGTAAGGCAGTTCTGGCAGTTTTTGTAGACACAAATGTTGTGTAAAAAGCGTGTTTACGAGACATAATTACAGAAATGTATATATCTGTATTCCATATGTATATTTTTACATTAACACTATTTGGGATTTTCCTTTAGACTTTTTTAGTCATTTGAATTTTTATCCAAATAAAATGTTATCATCTGCGTGAAGGAAAATATAGTTACACATGTATTATGGAATCTTTGAAATTCATTATGATTATTATAATCATTTACCGTAATATAACTAATCACAAGCTGATCACCTGTTGCTTTTGAGATTAAAATGATCAAAGTTTTCACACATTTCTCTTAGCACAAACAATATCAAATCCCACATTTTCATCATTTACAGTAATCATCTGTATTCATTGTTTATTCTCTAAAATTACTAATTACTAAATAATTCCATTTCAAAAACACTATTGTGTTCTGGCAGGGGGGCTCAGCAAGATCGACCTGATCAAGAATTAAGTCAATGTGTGGTTTTCTTCTGAGTCTCCGGTTTATTGGTTGGCCATGTATGTCCCGCCTTCAGGCTCAGAATTGGCTCCAGCTCTCCGTGACCAATGGAAAAGCAATTTGTAAAATGGGTAGATGAGTGCATTCTTCCCAAGCTCATTTTGCTTTTTATGAGTTAAGATCTTCATGACCATTCCACAATACAGACAACATCAGTAACACAAGGACATCAGTAAATGAGCCACTCGCCACGGCAAGAAACGAGGAAAAAAGCCAGCGATAACTGAATAGACCATCATATTCGCTCCATTGCAAATCCTCCACAACTATT
This sequence comes from Paedocypris sp. Pulau Singkep, assembly GCA_017309775.1. NCBI lineage: Eukaryota > Metazoa > Chordata > Actinopteri > Cypriniformes > Paedocypris > Paedocypris sp. Pulau Singkep. Next base: position 3,907,690 of record MU204241.1, read on the forward strand.
AGCCGAGAAAGAATGCTCAGTGATCTCAAAATTGGGTTCTCCACATCCTCGTTCCTCTATCTATATTGCTTTCCTGAGATCTCATCTTTTCCTGGCCTCTCATTCACTCACCAAATCCGCTCTATTTTTCTTCATCTGTATTTCGCACGGGCCATCCACCTTCTTCTCAGCAACATTTTGTCTCTCAAGCGTTCAGAAAAAGAGATTATAGCGTTTTGTAGACCTAAAAGCCATATTGAGAGAACAGAGACCTATGATGTTGTCCTCGTGTTCCTGTATTTGACCTCGCTCTGAGGATTGCATGCTGGTCATGCTAAATGATTTGCAGGACTCCTTTGCTTTTTTTCTCTCCTTCCAATGCTCAATCCTATTATATTTCAACCCACTTTTGCTTTCTTAATGCTCACAATGACCTTTGTGAACACTGATATTGTGAGAAGAAAATACTGCGTTTGTATGTGTATATTTTTGACAATACAAATATTAGTACATATTATTGTATACATATAAAGTTTCACTAAAACCTCAATGAAATTATTCAAATATGATTGCATATTTTTAGAATTTGCAATGCTTCCTGTCATGCTGTGAACAATTTCCAGGAATCCTTGTGATTCTCAGAATTCTTTGTGTTTTGTCTTATTCTGCTTAGCTGCCCATAATTTTAGTTTCAGAATTTATAACTTTTCTTTTGGTTTTAGGGTGTTGTAAATGTTGCATGATGTTTCCATGTTCTTTGTTTGCATTGAGTTAAAAATACAGCTGCTAGCAGAAATAGTGGTGTTCAAGCCTTTTGTTTTTTCATATTGCCCAACTGGAACACATTATTCTAGTCTACATAATGTATGATTTCTTATAAATATTTCATCAGTGTGTTATTTGATGACGTCATAAGCAAAAGTTGTGTTTGGCCATGGTTTGCAAAGGCATCCAAATATCAATGCGCTAATTAGCCTCGCTGAAAAGTTTCTCTCACAGATCATGTTGTTTTTGTCAATTATTGTTGCTTTTCAGACTTGAAATGTATCACTCGCCTGTGAAAGTTATGTAATTCCAGAATATACAACTCAAAAGCTATAGCCAGTACACTTACCTTATTACTGTCGCTTAAAATCAGTAATTTATTCATGATTTGAAGGAAAATTAATAACAAGACATAATTTCATCATAAACTGGTTTGATTTTGAAAAGACAAAAATCCGTGGACTATTTTTGGTCATATGCAATTTATGGAAATGAACACAAAACATGCATTTATGCAAGCAATATATACTATACATGTTTTTTCAACATTTCAAGTGATATAACAATAGCTCAGTTTAGTAGTTACAGAGGTAAACATTTTTAAGCTTTTAACTGTCAATACTCCTATCATAATAACAAATGTGTACTGTACTTGGAAACTGAGCGATTGAACTATCAAGTGAGCGAGTGAGTATCTAAATCTATTGTCCACCTTGTAATGTAGTCATTAGACAGTGAGGGAAAAGTGCTTTGCAGGGTCAGTACGTCTGAAAAGCAAATATAATTTAAAGTTCCTGCATCCAAGTACACATTCTGTGCCAATAAGGATTTTTCGGTTCAATCCTGCGTATTGATGTTCTTCTGCGACTACGACAGCTCATTTAAAACTACAGTGTTAATCACTTGAGAAAGAAACTAGCTTTTTTTTTTTTTACTTTACTGAAGTAAAACTTCTTTGCCCAATGTCAGTGTGTGTGTTGTTTAGTGTTTCATGAGCTTATGTTGTAGAGTTTAAAACTTAAGTTTTATACTGATGTATTAAAGTGGATTACTTATATTCGCCTGTGCTATGATACGACTGGTTGTGTGTTTAGTGTGTGTGTGTGTGTGTGTGTGTGGTACTGGCCTTCACTGATAGTTCCACTCCACAGCTTTCAGCTCTTCTGGGCCAAAACTCCACAGAGCTGCTGTTGCGCTGAGATCCACAGCGAAGAAGAAAAAACCATAATGCTGTTATAATAGCAAGTCTGAAAGCCCAGTGAAAACAAAACTCTCCAGGTAAGAATTGCTTCTGCTCGCTCTCTTCTTTCTGCAATACTTCTGAAAACCGGAACCTTTTTTAACTCTTTTTATTTTAACGCACCGACGTGTTGTTTTTATTGTCATTGTTGCGTTGTATGTATATGTTAAACTGCAATAATGATATATAATAAAGCTGCTATCAGCAATATTGCGGTTTAGGCTTTTTAATTACGTGTTTTGAAAAGCAAAGGTTAATCAAATGAAAAGCACGAGAGTATTTGTTTTAATAATATTATGTGCATGAGATATAATGTTAATGTTTGCTCAGACTGTTATACATTATACAGACTGTTAAACATTTCATATTTTTATGCACTTTTTTTCTTTTTCTTTTTTTTTTTTTCAAAATGTTCTCTTCTTGTACAAACTCTCTCTCTCTCTCTCTCTCTCTCTCTCTCTCTCTCTCTCTCTCTCTCTCTCTCTCTCTCTCTCTCTCTCCCTCTCTTTCCCCATCTCTTTCTTTTTCTCTCAAATAGTAATTAACATGCATTTAGCCATACATTTTAAACCATAAAAATAATGCTAAAACCATTTAAAAAATAAAACATTAATATTAATAACATTTGATAATATTTAATATTAAATAAATAATGCAAACTAATTTCTAACTATAAAATAAAGCAGGCTTACATTTTATGCAGTATAGGACTCCAATTTTTAACTATACATTTTTCACATCTAATAGCATATTGATAAGGATACTAAATACAAATACAAATTCAATTAGTGTATCTATACAAAACCAGGGACTAGTTCACATTTCTGCATGCTTATTTTGTATGAATATATAAATCCTTGCTGACGAGAATTTATAGATCTGCATATATTAAATCATTTAAAATTTTGACACAATTTAGAAGTGGCTGTTTTAGCTTATTATCACATCCCAGGCATTCAGCATCTATGTTTCCCGGAACACTGTATTCTGGATGGATGCATAAACATGTTTACTGTGTTGTTGTTTATTTCGCTCCAGCTATTGAAGCATCCCGGCTTTTAAAATCCTCCAGGATTGTCCAAACGAGTGGTTCTAGACAGACTGATTCATCTTTTGGGACACTACACAACTGCTGGAACACAGATCAAAAATGACCAGCACAGAGGGATTTTCACTTTAGATGAAATCTGCCCTTTTGACCTTTGAACTTTACAGACTCTGAAAGTCTCTTGGATGTTTTGATCTGGTGGCATTGATGGATTTGGCCTTAAGCCCTTCTTTAATGCTGCAGGTAAATTGGACGCTTTTTGATGAATAAAACGACAGAAAGACAAACAAATCCTCCATTATAATGCCCGACGTTAATTCAGGTGCATGGACAATTTTACATAAAGCAACTTAAAAGAAGTCGACGTTACTCAGCTCCTCAAACAAAGAGTTTATACATATTTGAATATATTCAATCTTTTTTTCTTTAGCTTTTTGCCGTTTCATTTAGATGTCTGCTTATATAAAGCAGATCGTTAAAAGGACACATTTCGAGACTTATACTCCCACTTTACTCTCAGAGCGTGTCATTTCCTGTCCCGATGATCAATCATAGAGAGAAGAGACATGAATTAAATTAGTCCTATCTTTATAAGAAATGCACTCAGCTGTACAAAAACCAGATCTGGTTTTAGGAGCGAGATGGTGGGCGAAGTCTGCAAAAGCAGAGACCCTTAGGAATGCAGCCATCAGTCTTGTTTGTTAACACAAATTCTCACATCTAATGGGAACCTGCTTCAGGCCATTGTTCTTGTGTCCATGGCTGGAAGCCCTGGGAGTAAACCTGTTTATATTGATCTCTACGCCTATACTTCATATAGTGAGATCAGGCTTTCTAACATCCACTTATCGACCACATGAAGTGGCCAGGGCCCGTTCACTCAAATGAGTGATAGTGAAAGAACCAAACAGTTTCTTCTACACTTCTGCCGTTCAAATAACTAGTACTTGAGTAAATGGACATTGTTACTTAAGTATCATTGTAATGTAATGAAACGTAAGTCGCTTTGGATAAAAGTGTCTGCTAAATGACTGTAAAGTAAAGTATGTTTTGGCTACTTCATATTTGTACTTTTTGTACTCTCTACCTGACTACATTTTTGATTGAGCATATGTATTTTCAGGCCAAAAAGAGAAAATAGAAAATTTTGCTTTAATTTTTAAATTGCTAAAATATAACTTTGAAAACCAGCATTTTTTGTTGAAGCTTGAATAAAAATATTGCCCCTTTCTGAGACTGAGAAGAACATCACATCAAAGTCAGGTCTGAATTTTATTTTACTGCTTTTTTGCAAAGTTCAGTTTAACAGAGACTGACTTTTTCAAAATCTATTTTGTTCTGCCATTTTGAAACATTGATGTGTTAAATTTCATTTCTATATCAGGAATTAATGCCTCGTAAATAAAGAGTTCCTTGTTTTTCACATTGTTTGTTGATTTTGAGCCTTTTTTCAATATGAGTAAACTACTTAAGCTGTTTTAATATCAAATACTTTATGGCTTTTACTCAAGTCTTCTTGGAATTTGTTACTTGTAACATGTAATGGAGGAATTTTTACAGTAAGGTTTATTTGTGAAGTATTATTATAATATTACAAGTATTATTTTCAGGTACTTTTTACACCCCTCCTTTCGGTGTGCTAAGTTTTGCGAAATTTTGACAAAAGTGAACTCCGAGTTGACTTATTAGTCACAACACTATAAGAATTTATCGACTAAAGTGTCAAATAATGCATCCTGTTATATCTTTCTAAATGCGAATTTAGATGAGGATGAAATTTTAAACTTAGTTTGAAATTGTGATTTCCGCCCTTCTGTGCTGAGAGAGAAGTGATAACGGCGGTCAATTTTAGATGAGATTTGCAGCTGCTAGCAAGAATGACAAGAAACCAGAATCCATTGTGCCGTGCTTCTGTCCAGCGGATCGCTGCCATATATTATTCATGCTTTATCTTCCAGGCTTATACCTACGCCCTGGGCCTTTAGGCCAGTCTGATCCCTGCATGAAGTACAGCTAGCGAGTTTAGCTTGTTCTTTTTTCCTTGACTTTTTGAGGGACCGATTCTAAAGCTTTAAATCAAACCGAAGTCTCCTGACCCCTGCGTTCTGGTGCTTGTGGGGCATGCAGCGTGAAATTGTACAGGCTTTAATGCCTACGGAGATTTTGCGAAGCTATTACAGATTTGAAAGCTAGAAACAAGCTGTTAGTGGTTTACTGTAAATAAATGCGGTTAGGGTCAGAAAGAAGAACAGATGGCCATAAAAAAACAGTCGCATGTGATATTTCTAGCATTCTAACACAATCTTATCCAATGATATCCATATATCAAAGTCATCCAGCCCTGGGATTAGCATCTGCAGATCAGAAGGCTTCTGCTTTCTGAAAGCCTGGGTGAGTAATACGACAGTTCATGTCTGTCTTTAAACAGTCAGTGTGGACCACAGGCAGCGTCTCAATCATTTTCCATTGTAGCCCCCCTTTATGGAATCAGATTAGTGCTCAAGATATCAAACACTCATCGCCTTTTTGCTTGTTTTATTTATTAACAAATGTGCAAAATATTTGTTATTTTTCGCTTACATTCCTAAAATCTTTGCTTCTGGCATTAGTTTCACGAGGGGACAGCCGTTTGAACAAAAAAGTGACCCATTGGAAATGTACGTTTGATGGTTTTGGCACTAGTCTGATTCCATTCCCCTTCAAAATAGAAAGCATTTCGCAAACCTCACCCGTAACTGCGCATCATTTATTTAGGTATATTAGACTTTATTAATTAAGTTGGTATGTAGTCATACATTACTTTAGTCTACTTCACATGGGGTCATCGGGCTAGGGTTAGGGTTTAACAAAACAAGAAAAACTTTATTAACATTGGTGCAACAGAAAAAGCGTAAAGTGCATCACATGAAGTTGAAAAACAGCTTTAAGTTTTTAAACATTGTTGTCTTTCTTCTTTTCCATCCACAATTGCTTGAGAAGCAATGGTGTAGACGCACCGAGAAAAAAAAGAAAATGTACTTAAACAGGTGTTTACTTAAGTGCGAGGCTACTGTAAAAATACAGTAAGGCTGTTTTTGTTCCGCTGGTCCACGTGGAGATCTGGACATGTCCTTTGGACAGAGATGCAAAGTCAGCATTTCCCAAGCACCTCTGATTAACTTTACGCTGCAATTTCCATTAAAAGACTGCAACCTTGAGTTGTCACAGTCGTCCTGCAGACCTTGTCGACTCCACCGCTGAGTCTGTGTTCATGAACATTTGAAGGGTTGGGGCACAGACCCCAACTGCTTCCTTTTGAAAGCCTGCTAAGCTCGAGTCCTCCATCATTTATTAATGAGCTCTTAGGAGGCCTTGCATTTTTTAAGAGGCACGAACTGGAGATTAAAATTTAGACAGAACCTGTTGTTGACAACCCCATTAGGCTTTGGTGACATTTTCCCTCTCTCTCTCTCTCTCTGTTTCTTTATCTCACTCATTGTCTCTTTCACTCTCTCTCTCTGTTTCTTTATCTCACTCATTGTATCTTTCACTTGCTCTCTATGTCTTTTTCTTCTCTTGCTCTCTGTTTGTTTCTCTCTTTCTTTCCTCTCTTCCTCTCTTCTACTCTCTCTCTCTCTCTCTCTCTCTCTCTCTCTCTCTCTCTCTCTCTCTCTCTCTCTCTCTCTCTCTCTCTCTCTCTCTCTCTCTCTCTCTCTCTCTCTCTCTCTCTCTCTCTCTCTCTCTCTCTCTC
>MU204241.1:3914551-3969551 GCA_017309775.1 Paedocypris sp. Pulau Singkep
TCTCTCTCTCTCTCTCTCTCTCTCTCTCTCTCTCTCTCTCTCTCTCTCTCTCTCTCTCTCTCTCACACACAGACACATTTTCTGTGTCTTTCTTTGTATCTTTCTCTTGTTTTTGGTCTGCCTATCCATCTCTCTCGCTTTCCTTTTATGTCTTTTTCTTTCACCTCTCTCTCTCACAGTCAGTCTTGTTTTCTTGTCTCTCTGAATTGATCTCTGAATGCATCTCTCTCACATTTCCTTCTCTTGCATTCTCTCTCTCTCTCTTGCTTTCGCTCTTTTTCTGTGTTTTATGCCACCCCTCACGCTCCTCCCTTGCCTCTCTCTTTCCCTTTCTCTCTTGCTGCTCTCCATTTTATTCTCTCCCCCTCTCTCCTCGTGATTGTAATTACTTCTAATGCAAAGTTTAATTTACTGCACGGTGTGCTCGAGAAACTTCAACCTCGTCCTGCTTTGTGAAGCTGTTGGCCTTGCATTTCATTGGCGCCTGCCTCCATCTCGTCTTCTCTTGCCTTTTTGTTGATGTAAGGAGAAAGTCTTTAAGGATATACCTGATTATGCTTTAGATAAGTGTGTTTTCTCAGCAGATTGTTTTCTAGTAGACAATCGACTGGTTTATAACACCGTTAGAATACTAAGAAACCATTCCCTCAAGCCCATAATATAGGTTATGTTTTCAAAAGAAAACATCCAAAGGCCTTTCTCATCTCTATTCACAACTGTTCTATATGCTTTGTGAAATGTCAGCATCAGAGATAAAATCCGGGTTGTTTTTTCATGGCACTCACTGCACAACATATCAACATGGAGGAAAGCACATCAGAGGCTGTTGTTCTCTGGCGTATCTAAAGTTATTATGTGGATTTTTTGTAAAAGTCATTGATAGTAACCTTTTCCAGAGTTAAAGGCCAGTGGTGAAATAGCGGGACGCTTGATGTGCTCAAAGCTTTAGCCATCTGAAATTATATTCAAGATTATCATCATTTTTTGTACTGTACGATGCATTTCAAATCCTTTCAAAAATCAAATGTGCCTTTTAAACTGGTGCCTTTTGTCTGATCTTTGGTTATGTTTATGTCTGAATTATGGTTACCTGCTATCTGTCAAAAGGTTTAAGTCTGACTTTGCCCCTACAAAGTTGTGGTGTTTGACAAATTTTCGGAAAATCACAGTGACTCAAAGAGTAATACTCAACACAGAGAAGAAGAGTGAGCAATGTCTATGTACATTCATGGTGCTTTCACGCAATAACAACATAAAGTAACAAAGCTACAGCAACAAAATTCAATAAATGATAACGAACTATGCAAACAGTGATTCCATAATTGCCGTGTACGGCTGTATTTTTAAAATTAGCAGTCATATTGTTTATTTGATTTGTTAGCAAACACATGACAATCTTGGCGAGGTTCTGGCGTGCCGCTGCACTGGGACTGCGGTGTTACAGCGACTGTGTTTATATTCTGTTCGGAGCGAGAAGTTCACAAGCATATTTCATCCCTTGAGTCAAAGTAACTGACAATTTCTTGGCAGCAGGTGTTCTACTGGAGGCCGCCCAATCACATCGCTCGTCTGTGGACTGTGCCAAAGCTGAAGCCAATCAATTTTAGAGAGAAGTGTTGCAACCATCTCCTTCTCCAGCTGAGTCCTGATCAAAGCCGTATTCAATCATCTCCATGAATTGAGGATCACCACTGCAATGCACTCTGAGAGAATCCCAAAGCAGCTTGGACTGCTTGGTAGAACAAAAAAAAATTAATAAATTAAAAAATAATATCAGTAATAAACAGATGTAATGGAATATTTGCATGTCCCCATTGTTCCAATTTTCGGAATAGGACAGCCAAGTCATATCGTTTCGCATCTGCTTCTTTATTGTAAATGCATTGTGGGTAGAAATTGTAATAAAAAAAACATGATATTGCACAATATGAACAATTGCACTTTTTTTTTTTTCCAGGTAATACAATGCTTGTGAGTTTATGCTACAAGAATAGGCTCTTTAGATACCGATGCAGTGGGTTTATGTGGGTATGTGACGTTCTGACTGAACTGGGACCAGAATAATAGTTTTAAATATGACTTAGAGCTATCAAAGTGTCTTTCAATATGAATTATGAAGATCTACGTATTTATACTTGGCACTGTAGCGTTTAGTGTGCTGCAAAGAGCTTAGCTTCTGAATATTGAAAAAGAATATTTAAAGCTAAAGAAACGCCAAGCACAATTTATACATAGATAGCCCTCTATATTTTACCTGTTTTTAAACTGTCCAACACTTACAGTATAAAAAATATTTTAATAATGTTGGTAGTCACCACCACCGGAACTTATGATTCACTGCCATTGTTGTAAAGTTTAATTGAGTAAATTGCAAGTTGAAAAAATTGAAGTTTTGAAGCTTTTTTGTTATCATTTACGTTTTTTTTTAATCAATTCAGAAGCTGTTCAAATTTTTTTGTCAACTTTCTCTAGATTCTCTAAAGGTCTTGGATTATTCAACATGGAGCGTTTAAAACCCAACCAATTCAGCCATAACTGATTAAATACTCGCTCTAGGTTCACATTGATATTGTAAACTCCATATTTCTAATAAAACACTTCCTGCAGTGAAACGCTGTTCAGATGCATTGCTTTGTTTTTACAATTCTACGTGTAACTTGAGATTGTAAATTGTTCGACTATAAAAAAGCATTTGTTGTAAAGGTACATTATTTGCCACACACACTTTTATAATCGTAAGACAAATCACAACTAGTATCTTCATGAATTAAAGTTTGGATGAACACCGATAGTATAAACCGACTTTCGTTCACACATTTACAGCGAATCATTTTGTGAATTCGGAAACCTCTCTACACGACACAGAATAATAGCTCATGCAGTAAACCCAATCTGCATTTAGTAGACATGGTTTCATTTATTCTGACACGGTGTGATAATTCGTTTTCATTTCAAATTGAAGGGAGAGAAAGAATGAGAAAGAAGGACTTTGAAAAAGACAGAGGTATATCTTAGCTATCAAATCTACTCCAGAACTCTCAGAGGTTTGTGCTTTGCTGATTAGATATCTTTGACGCATGGCTCCAAAGTAGCTTTGTGGCAAAGTAGCATTTAGCTTTGAAGTGTCTTATCTTCTCTGCAGTGTCCCTTAAGTTAAAAAGGACAGAAATTATTAGGACAGCAATATTTTTACACACAAAAAGTGTAGAATTATACTCTTACCTGGCTAACTCCTCCACGGAAAGGCTTTTCCTTTCAGACAATGTAAGGTCAGATGAGTTCAGGAGTTCCCAAATTTAGAGGGTTCATCAGAGGTTCCTTATGAGGACACAATTGTTATTCCTTAAGTCCATTCGCTCAATAAAGCCCATAAAATATCTTCCAAAACAGTGGTCAGCAGTGAGCATTCCGTTGGGTTTAACCGGTCGGTTAAAAACGGCAGGTTTTTGAAAGATCCTGCTTGCTTGTGGTGATTTTCTGTTGGTGTGTTCAGGATTGGAAAAACACAAATCCAAACGTGGGCTTTTTTTTTTTAGAGGAACCAGAGTTTCCAGCGTGCATGCTTCTTGGATTCACTCTTGGACTTGCGTTTGGGTGTGGAGGTGAACACCTCGTGTGAGTAAGGCAGAGAGGAGTAGGACGGCTCTTCTAATGGACACAATCTCTTCATTAAAGGCTGCAGCTTGTCTTCTTGGAGTTTAAAATCTAATTCCACACTAAAAGGAATAAAACAGACATTTTAGCCACAGTAAAGATGGTAATTAAGAAAAGCAGAGGCTTTAAATGTTTAAATCAGAAAGCCCAACCTGTGGCCCGCTGGCCTATTCCGACATGCATGGCTCATTGTTTTATTTCTATAATCACAGAATTATTTAGTGATTTTAATCCATTCGGAAGAAGATTATGATTGTAATCTAATATTAGGTGAACTTTCCCTCTGAGACGACCTTCAGGTGAAACTGAAGGACCAATTTAGAGAAAAATATCTAGCAATATCTAGTCTCCAGTGAACGTTCCAGATTTGATAAAGAACTGTAAATGACGCATGTTTGTAAACTTTCCTGCGATGAAGAGTAAAACCTACATTAAGTTCTCACATTACATAATTTATATTCTGTGTGAGAATCAATGACACTTTTCGACCAGAACTTTCTGAAAACTAGTTTATGAAAAAACACAGCAAATGTCTTTATATTTCGTCAACTAGACCAGTGTTAAATTTTCAGATTTTATTTTCATACACGTACAAAGTGGCCTGAATAAACAAATATTGCACACAATTACTACCTGCAGTTTAAGATACTTGCATTTGAACAATTCACATTCTTTAACAACTAAGGCATGACTCAACTCAATCTTATCGGATATTCAACTCTTCATTAGTATTCAACTCAGTTCATCGACTTGTTTGATTTGTTGGTTCTGTGTTTATTCCTCGTCATCAGTCCATATCAATGCGTTCTGCTTGAGTCCTGCATTAGAGTTACTTCAGCAGCTTCTGGCATGTATACAGCAATACCAATCTTAGAGGTTTAAATTTGGAGTATTTCCAAAATGGTGGTGGAGAAATCAAATTAAAAATAAAACAGATTACTTTTGATAAAACTACTGGCCAATTAGACCAAGTTTTAAAGAAATGACACAATTTTGTCTGATTGGACCAAAATTCAACCTAATAGGACCAACGATATTGAGGGAGAAAAAGAAGCTAGCGTGTAATAAAGATTACGGGGTACAATTTTTTGTTACACAGTACGTGCATGTGTTAAAGGTCAATAAGGTCATAATGAAATTTTTATATTTTGCCGAACATGAGAATCAGATAGTGAGAGTAATCGGACCAGCTCGAAGGACCAAACTCATCCAGTCTTGGTGTCAAAGTGAAATATGTGGCCCAATTAACCAGAATCTGCCTGATTGCGGTGCATTGTGGGTAGTTTGATCGAGAATTTTCCCCATGTTTTGTGCCTTAAATTTCGTTGTCCATAGAATAACAATTCTCTGTAAAAATATTTCTCTGACAGGTCCGGTCATGTGATCTCGTCCTCATTCCAAATCTTAATCCCAAGACAATCAGACGATTCCTGATAACTGCTGGGGCTGAACTTCTGGTGTAATCGTCGGAGACGGCTTTAATCTGATTAAAATGAAATCATCCTCGGAGAAGTAAGAAGCAGCGCGAGACCTATGGTACAATCCTCACTCACAACCGCATGGTTTCCCGTTTCTCCTTTACAAATGAGTACATTGGAAATCAATGCTGCCTGGTTCATCAATTACATCCACTTATAGAAGATTTGTGCAAAAGTACAAAAAAAAAAAAAGCAAAGCAAAATCCTCAAGGTTAGCACCTGCATTAACCTTTTTAGATTTTATACAATCAGTCATTCAGCCACAATCAAACTCCTTTTTAAAACGTCTAATTTAACACTCTAAAATCCAAGAATCATATTGAAGTCATGTTATCTTGTAAACATTAAATTACAATTCCATATGAGCGCTCAAGGACGTCGGCTTCCTATTTTGTCGAGCGATTCTCACCAAGTGCTTTGAGTTAAAACCCGTGGAGACAAAGCGATCTGCATCTCATTATCACAGGCCTGTCCTGGATATTCACAAACAATCAGAAAAAAAGAGAACTTCTCCGGAACGGTATATTTAGAAACTGTGGCTTCTCCAATTCCAGATCTTTTGAAAGCTCAGCGATTCTCTGCAGAGAATCTTCTAAGGGTGGAACAGAACAGAACGCGATGGATTCCTGTGCCAGCTTGAGCTAAACGACTTTCTGCAATTAATCACTGAAAATAGCGTAGCGGTTACCTTGTGTACACTCGCGGCGGGGGCAGCGGAACATATGGCCAGCGAGAGAACAATGTATGGAAACTATAACGCAATCTGCCAGCAGGACTCCAAATTGGAAAGGTGTCTTAAGGTTGGCAAGTTATGGCAACCAATTCTAAACTTCGAGAAAATTCGAGAATTTTTTTTTTATGTTTGAAAGCTATGAGCAACCTATGAGTCGCGTTAATTTTAACTAAATATAGTCAATTTTTTTCAAGACAGTTGTGTAGCAAGAAGTGTTTAGTATGAAATACACGTATGAAGTCCACAGAAATTCTTCAGGATGGTCCTAAATATTCAGTCTACCGTTCAGACACAAGGGAGTTGGAAATTGTGTGTGTTTGTGTGTGCGTGCGTGCATGTGTGTATTGTGAACCATATGAATTAAAATGATATGTATAATGGAGAAACGGGCAAAAGGTTCTGGACAGACTCAGATGTCAGGATGATAAATCTCAGAGAGGTCAATACATTGCATCGGGCGTAATAACACAGAGTCTATATATAGGCGACAATATTGAATGCAGCTGATTCTCACAAAGAGCTGTGCAGCTGCATCCAGTGATGAGTTGTGGTGCTGAGACTTCTGGGAAAATGAGTTTCAATGTCCGGCAAGTGTTTTTGAGAACCTGAGGCTATGTAGAATCCAGTGATGAGCTGTGATACGACTTGTGGGTAATTGAGGTTCAATTTATGGAAAAAGGAGTTTCAAAGCATGGGTTTCCTTTTTGTGTCTTTGAAAGGTTTGAAAAAATACTCTGCTTTGAAAAAAATGCAATGGATGAAATGTATGATGTGATAAAATATATATATGAAAAATTGAGTTGAGCATTTTGTGATGTATCAATGAAACAAACCTTCTGTTGAACGTCTTCAGACGACTGCAAAAGAAAAGATGTGGAAGAGGGATTGGTGTATTCAATCCCAGTGGATTGGTGTATTCAGAAGCCCCAGGTTTTTCCACGACAATGGTTTTACTTCAGTAAATTCATAGGAAATTAATTTTTAAATTGGTTGTCAATAAAACATTAGCGGCTATGAATGAGAGATGTTAAAATAACTCTCTGTTGTTAACCACAAATATTAGTGGCCCAGGATCTTGCTCAATTATATGCGTGACTGCATTTTCTGTATTGCTGAAACACATACAGTCAGACATGAGGCTTAAAGACAGGAACTAAATGTTTAATCACACTAACACCATCCGAATGCCATCCGTTATACATGTACAAACACTCGGTGAGCTCAGTCAATAGCGGAGCACAAACTGGCCGTGTCAGATGCCACATATTATGTTCCGACATTTCAGTTGAGATAATAATTGGTTTCAAAAGACATCTCGAGGTTTTATTCCTGAGCGCAAACCCAAGTGAAAGTTCAGCTGGGTCATATCAATGGCTTAAGCATCGGAGTGTGCTATTTCAACAATAGCTCTCTTTTTCTTTTTGATTCTTCAACAATACCATAGTCCACCGCTGAAGATGCTCTCAACGTTGGACTCTTCATCTTGCGGAGACTTTTTTTTCACTGTGGCTTTTTTGATAGTATCTATTTTTGGTGGCGTTTTGATTCCTATATTTACCATAACTCGGATTCGTTGTGTGTCATTTCTGTCTTTATTTGTGTATTTTTATTTGTGCCTGTGTTATTTTGTTAGCCGCGGAATTGGTTTGTGTTTTAGGGTTTGTTCACCTTGTTGGATTTGCGCGTTTGACACTGTCAGGTAAATGAAGCATCTTGTTCTGAGTTTTTGCCTTTTGTGGCAGGTTTTGTTCTGTTTTTTTTAATTGTATAATAAAAGTCCCGTCTTTGCCTTTGGGTCTGGTTATTTACATCTCCCAAGCCCTGAATCTTGACCATTGCTATGGTTCATTGCTTTCTCAGTTGGCTTCTTTATTTCAGTCACATTATTCTACGCTAGTACCTTCCTAACCTGTGTCCATTTGTTGGGTTTTATGTGCACGGAGTGGATGGAAGATTTGCTGACAGGTTTGCAGACAAAAAGAGTTAATGCCCGCTGACCAATGTATTTTCCTTGAGAATGCTGCCATAGTGAACTATCCAACTGCGGGTTTCACAATCAGCATTTCATCACTGCACGCTCTGCCTTCTCGGAGCAGGAAATGAGACTTTTGGTAATCAGACAATCAGACTTCCTCTTGTCTTTTGTATAGCAGAGAAGAACTGGCTGTCTCATTACTGCTGAGTTCACCACAGTGTCCGTTCGAATGGCTGGTCACTAATGAGCATGTGAATGTTGAACGGCGGAATATAACTGATCATTGGTGATGGCAACAATAGAAGCGTACTCTTTTTTTCCCCACTCTTTTTCTGTTTTCTATTTTCCATTTCTATTGCTAGAAATGGTAGGACACACCCTGGATTGGTGGCCAACCAATCACAGAGCACGACACACACTTTTGTTCATTTCACAGACTAAAATTCTCCTCAGCTAACGTTTTTGGAACGTGGGAGGAAACTGAAGGTTTGGGAGAAAATAAGAAAAATTATGTAAAAAAAGTGAATCTCAAATGGGTCCTTCTCGCTTTTTAAGTGTAAACTGCAAAATGTTTCTAAATGTAGATGTAAAGCAACTATTAAGGCTGTCATTTTGTTCAATAACCAATAAAGAAAACGATAAAATACGACACTGATATTGCAAAATGTCTGAACATCTCAAAGGCTATCTTTGCTCTAAGCATAAGTGACTTTGGTTGTAGAAAAAAAATGCATTAGTCAGTCTATCACATGGCTGAAAGCATATTTTTTTTGCTGCTGTGAACATAATTTGTGATTAGCTGCACTGCTTAGAGCAGCAAGGATGATTCGAAGAGCAGAGAGAACAGGCCCTATCCTGCATTTTATGAAATCTAGAGCCAGAGTAAAGTACAAAGTTTACCCAGTATAGTGCTGCTCCATAAATACTTAATGTAAGCCGGTCCACTGCTTAAAAAGAGAATTATTACACTCTTTGAAAGTGAAAGAAAAATATCTGCATCTTGCCGTCTGAATAATTAATGGAAGCAGGACACTAACAGCTCGAGAAGAAACAAAGAAGTGGGAAATGTAGTGCCTAGAACCAAATATGACAAATTGTGAGTGTGTGTGTCTATAATATTGAGCTGGTTTATATTGTCTAGGAAAAGTATTTCAGAATGGCTGCGGTTTCTATAAAGGTAGCCTCAAAAAATGTAATACCCTGGGGGGCTTCACTCCAAGCCACTGGGAAAAAGATTCCTAAAATACAGTTTCTTTGTTTGAAAAGAAGCTTTTTTTCTTTGTGAGTGAGTGATGTCCATCTCCTGATAGCAGACCCCAAGGACAAAGTCTGTGCCGGGATGCCAACACGTCTTTCAATCCTCTGTGTTTCACGATACAAGTCCAGCCACAGACACAATGCAGCAAAACTCTTCCACAGCTTCTCTAATTCGTAACTTACACCAACATGCATAAGTGCGAAAGGTGCAGCTGTGGCCTAGTGGTAGAGAGCTGGACGTCCAGCAAGACTTTTTTTGTATTTTCCAATTTAGTTTTAACTGTTATGTTGCTCGTAGCTGTATAAGTGGGACTGTGTGGGTTTCCCATGGGCGTGGCCTTACTATGCCAATCAAGTACCTGATCCTCTAGTCCACATGCCAATGCAGTATTTTTCCCTAAATTTCCGGCTTCAACATTAGTTGTTTAAAAGAAAAGCTTTTTAAAGATTTTAAAGTTTAAGGTTGTGCGTTTCCTTTTGAAGGTGTTTGCCAAAAATTTTCTTTGAAATGATTACTTTAATAATTACTGAAATAATTACTGAAATATTTTTTTTTATTTAATTGATTTAAATTTTTGGATTTCTCTTGCTGTTCCTCTTTTACTGGGAGCACACGTGTAGTTTAACGTTGAGAAGTTTTCAACACAGATTACCACACGTGTGCTGTTTATGGCACACAGTATGCCCTTCTATACTGGGACGTTCTGGATTTGTGTTGGATTTTCTTAAATACGATTCAGGTTTCACAAGAGGCTTAGAAACTTACTGTATGTAGATTCATCTAATAAAAATGATGCAGGAGTTGCTGTAGAGTTATTAATAAATTAACTACATTAATAAAACTAGTATGTTTGGCTCATTGCATTTCATACAATGATATAAATGATGGCACTGAGCACCAGCGACGATCTAGTTTCTTTCTTAATACCTTTTTAATCTTTCACTTGGATACATATTAATATTCTTAATGAGGCTCCACGGTCAGTCTCTATAAAGGCCATAAAATATCAGCCGATGGATGTTTAATCAAGCATTAAACAGTTATACTGCTCTGGTCAGTCAATTTAACTGGGTAGACTAAATAAAAGTGGCAGGGGTGAACTTTCCATTTATATAAATTAATACAACTACTAATTTCAGTATATCCACAGTATGCTTTTCATATAGAGTATTTAATGAAATAAAAGTTTATAAGTGGTACAAGAATAGGCCTAATCTACATTGTGATGAATTATCTTGGATTGTTCAATGCGAGAATGTATATAAATGCATAAGTTGACTCCTTAGTGCTGTTTACATCCAACCAGAGATATAATTCAGAGGAGGATTTGTTGGTGTTAAAAAAACAATCCTTTGCTGCAGTATAGATCAGCCAGCTGGCTGTTTGCTGAGCGCATGCGGTTTTTGTTACAGTGCTTCTCTGCTCCTCTGAGAACATTGTGATGGAGAACAGGGAGAGCTCTCTTAAAACACGCTGGGATTCATTTCAAAGCCTGCGTAAGTCTGCACGTCGCATGTAGAACACACTCCAAGGATGACCTTTGACCTCCCAACTCTCTTTCTTCTGATCGTTTCATGCACAGTCGGGTAGTCTAGAACTACAAACAACACACACACACACACACACACACACACACACACACATTCATCCATTTATATCATAGCTGGGTCCCACCATTGACTTATTTTGCTGACTAACATTAAATTAACATTGAAACAATTTCAATTGTTCACCTCACACTAACCTCACACATCAAAACATCCCCCACTTTTACTCAAATGTTAGCCAAAATGTAAATATAATCTTGACCGTCAAACAAAAGTGTTCCCCCACAGGTGACCAAAGGACCCCACTTTGTGTTAAAAACCTAGGATTTTGTGTACAGGCATTTTGTGTAAATGCAAATATACACACACACACGTGCCCATTTGATACATTGAATCTTGGTAATGACAAGAACTGGTATTTTCCCTAACGCCGCTAAGTAGAAGCAAAATACGTTTCTGTCAATTTTATGATTTTTGATTTATGGCTACACAGAAAATATTTTGCTTAAAAATTCAAGAAACGTATTTCTTTATCAACCTACCAACACCAACTGCAAAATAATTACCACCATTAATCTCATTAATATTCTTAATGCTGCATGTTTTTTTTTTCCTTTTTAGGATAAGTAAAGTATAACACCTACTATATTGGTGAAAATATAGCATCGAACCACATTTTATCACAATGTGCCAACCTGCTGTCTTCCTCTGTGAGCCTGTTCTACTGAAGGGAAACTAATTGTAGCTTTGCAAATCAGATCCTTCAATTTCATGGTTTACTTAGCAAACGGAAACACCCCGAGCTGAACGGATGGTTATTCACAAAACCCATTTCACCATTAAACTCAACAGCCATTTATACTGTAGTGATATGACTGAAAAAGACATTGATGCTCCAAATTCTCTATAAGACTTTAAGATGTTTTTATTATATAATTGTTTATCTTTATGGATAATTTACTTCTAATTAACAAAGCTATTATGTTATTATTTGTTTGTTTTTGTGTATATACATTTTTAAACATGACAATAACTTAAAAATTAAATTTTGTTAGAGTCCTGTTTGTTAATGTAAGTGTTTTGAAGTGTTTTACTGGGTTTCGAGTCAGCAGAGCTGGAAAGGTAAAGATTATAAGGCTTATAAACCGACAAATTAGTTTGTTTAATAAAAAGTACAAAAAAAAACATTGACACAGTAAATCCTTTTCAAAGCAAAATCATTGATTTTTAGAAAAGTGCCGACTCAATAAGAATCTGAAGATGCTGAAGTTTTCCTTAACTATTCAAGTTTTGGATGATGAAAGTTTAACTTCAAACTGTTTAATGCTCTACAAGTGCTACGTTCAATTGTGTCCTTCCAATAACTATCTTGTTTTTATTTATTTTTTTACATTTTCTACAGGAAATAAAATTATTGCACTGAAATGTAGAAATAATACACTTCTTATACTATTTTTTTTTTTTAAATTTCGCTAATGGAGCTAATACACACTCACTTAGACTCAATAAACAAACCCAAATAAACTCAAGAAAATGATGACAGTTTTGTACTTTGTACATTAAGCCTTGAATATATATATATATATATATATATATATATATATATATATATATATATATATATATAGTCAGACCTTTAAGCACATACAGTTATTTCACAGCATATGCATGAAAATTAGCATGAGATTTTTATTCAGCAAACAAACATAATTTTGGATTGAATCTTTAGCACTTTTAATTTCAATCCTGCAGGCTAGTTTTCAAAAAGCGCAGACATGAGGATAAAGTCACAAAGCAATACTCCATGTATCTCTGCGCTGCGTAAAACGAGTTGCATATTTTCGATTTCTTTTCTGACCCAGGCAAATTTATTCCAAGGTTGACTTGAAGTGAAGGGCTGCATTTGTCTGGCACACATTTTGTGCAGTGCTTGATTTAAATGTGTAAATGAGCGAATATAAAAAGCCTCAATTGTAAAATGTTTCTATTTTGCTTCTATGTGCAAGCAGATGGGTGCACAGTCAACATCAATGAAAACAGAAAAGAGAGAGAAAGGGAGAGAAAGTTTGTGTTAAACATTTATTTCACATGTTGGCCTCAAACTATTGGTTTTTATAGTGAAGTGGGGACCCGGAGTCACCTTTTGACCTTTGGCTCTACTTCTTGGTTAGTATTGAACGTATTCGAGTAAGAGGACAGGAAATATAATGTCAATGGGCCACACAAATTTTAAAGGTCTATTTGAATATACAATATCAAGTCTTTTAAATAAAAAAAAAACAATAACATTATTGACATTTGAGCATTTTTCAAGTTAATTCTAAAAACAGATTTTTTTTTTAGTTTAGAATGTTGTAATTCTTATCGTGTGCATTTAGTAGACACAAGCATTGGATTAGAAACCTATATTTCAAAAATCGTACTTAAGATCAGTGTTGTCAATAAGTAGGAGGGGACAATTCTAAAAACCGGGGAACTTTGGTGGCCCCCAGAGACCAGCTATATTGAACATCCCGTCAATACTAGAGTCCAATTTCTGTTTTTTTTTCTTTCCATATGGCCAAAAACTGCTAGCTGAGGCTCTACTTAAAATAGTTTGTGCATATGAATAAGCTTATGTGTCAATGCATGGTTCAGTAAGGTTATCTAGCAAAGTCGGCATGACCTAATTAATATTCAAGTGCTTGAGTTAAGGAATTGCTACATCAGAGAAAGGTGTTGAGGTGACACTGGAGATCACGCAGCAGGTTCAAATGCAGATTTCCCTTAAAAAGTTCTCAATTCAGCATTATTCTGATGTCCGACTGTCTAACGACTTACCATTATTGGCATTAGGTTGGTTCGTTTATATAAATTACAGCCACTTTACACACCGGCCTGACAGGAATCTGCTACTGATGTACGTATCACATACTGTGTACATTTTTGGCCAAACAGAATGTGAATTGTGAAAGTAGAAATATTTAGCAGAGCAAATATTTACGTCTGGAAAATACTCACCTATAAATGATGCAGGCACTGTTACGACATGTGTCACAGTTGGCTGTATCCTGACCAGTTCGATAGGACAATCTGTGTGGGGGAAAAGGAGATAAATTTAAAAAAAAAGTGAGAAGAGAGAGAGAGAGACTAAGAGAGATAATAAAAGATCGAGACAGATATAGAGATGAAACAGAAAGCAAGAAAGACAAAAATGTAGAAGGAGAGTTATAGAAATAGAAAAAAATAATAATATAGAAAGAGATAGACTAAAAGCAGAAAGAAATACGGAGTAGAAAGAGAGATAGAAAATGAAATGTGATTTGATGGGGGGGGGGGTAAAAGACATATACATTAATATAGAAAGAGAGAGAAAAACAGAGGGAGAGAGAATAGAGATATAAGAGCGAAAGAGAGCGGTAAGGGGTGGGGGGTAGAAAGAAAGCCAGAAAGAAATGATGAAAAGAGAAAAGGTAGAGGGAAAGATAGAGAGATGTAAGGGGGCGTAGAAATAGAGAGATCGAAAGTGAGTAAGAAAAAGACAAAAGAGACAGATAGCCCAAGAGCGAAAAAGAAAGAGAGATACTTTTACATAGTCCATGCAGCTTATAAAGTCTGTTGATTCATTTATCAAATTAATTAAAACACAGATTCAAATGACATAAGCTGAATTGATTCCGAGCTGTAATTCTAAATCAAAGGCAGATGGCCGCCGCTGAACTATGACAGAGTCCCTGTGAAACACGGCCTCTCCCGGATTATTCTTTCTTCTGCTCTGTGCAGAGACTGCCATTGATTCCGCTGTATCCACCGCTGTTGGTTTGTGGCCCTTGGGCTTCAGTGGCATTAATGTATGTACAAGGAGATGATGGATCGCGCACTAGAATGGCATACTTGAGGAGGTTTTGATATATTATTTGTGTGCTGATGTGGCATTATGACACATGCCTCGCATTCCTCCAGAGATAAAAAAACAGGGCTCTACCCAGCAGCCACGCAGCCATGCATTTTCATTAAAGCTTAATGAAAGCTTAATTGGATCACTTTATCCCTCTGAGCACTCAAGTGTCAGGGTGGTCATTGATATTCTGCGTTTAGTTTCGTCTGATGCTGAAGAGTTTACAGCGAGCGCCGCTACACACGCTGTGTTTGGCAAAGCAGTGGGGGAGAAAAGCGCCTGTACTGATTTCTACTTTGGTTATTTATGGACTATTGATAATTTTGACGTGGTACTTTTTACCCCATCAGGCCTGGATAGAGTTGAGCTTAAGAGGAAAATCAATATGATCTGGAATAAAAGGGAATGAGGTGAGGTTAAATCCGTCATCATGAAGAAAGAAGAATTATCCTAAAGGCCCGACAGGGCAAGCACGGCCAAAGTGTAATGAGGGATTATTGGTGCTGAAGGTGACCCAACCATCAGCCATATGGGATCTCAGGATGTCTGCTAGACACTTGCATGCTAATAGGTGTGCGTGTAGACACTAAATAGATGAGCCTCGAGTAAAAAGGCATTTGAATCTAACTAGAATATCCTGGGGTGTGTTGGCATCTCTGGACTGGCATAAGATTGCCTTGGATTTTATCTGCATTTATGAAGCGACTGATTGGGATGCGCAAATACACTGGGCACAGGTTTCCTTTATCCTTTCTGGTAATAGTTTATGAACAGAAACAGCAGTTCGAGTCTGAAAGGTTAGAAATTCCATAAAATGTGTTTAACCCAAAGTGTAAAACCAGTTTAAGATGAAACTATAACTCCATTTTGCACAATTTTATTTGCCAATAATAGACTTTAGAAGAATCTGTTCTGCTTTTCAACTCTGATACAAATGCCACAAGATGTCAATGAAAAAATCCTAAATCTGAGCCAAATCTTCGTACAGAAGTGTGCGTGTGTCATTTGAATAACCGGCACTAGCTTTTCACTCGCTAGTCATGAAGCTATGCAGCGAACACCACCGGGCAACACCTTTGACATAGTATTTCAGTAGAACAGTTGAAGAGCAATAGGACCTTCACAGATGACTGGACCATCAGAACCGATCCAAATCATTCATGTGTTCATCGTTCTCATTAGTCTAGCTGAAGAAGATTGTCACAAGGATTCTACATCTTTAGACTTAAATTTCTAATGAATAATAAAAGGCTCAAACCACGCAATTGCTGTTTTTCAGCTGGATTTCATTTTTGTTCTCCTGATAAATAATGAGTGGGTTGCTGAATCGCACAAGTGCAATGTTCTTTTCCCGGCGAGCTGACTCTCACGTATTGCCGACATCAGCTTTGCTGAAAGACACGCTGTGGCCTCTCGCTGGAGGTGAGCTCAGAGCCTGCGTGGATCTTCTAGCATGTTCCTCAAATCATTTGTTGGAAAGAAATAATTATAGGAGGCTGTCTTGTGATTGGCTCCCATTGTTCAGATGAAATTTAACGCTACCTTGAGGACAAACAACGATTTGAGGCTTCCGGCAACACCAACACTGGCATTAAAAACCCCCATTTAGACTCAGAAAACCTGCTGGCGTTTGGATAGTCAGTGGAAATCATTGACGCACTAATGAGCCAGTTGTGATAATGATTAAAAAGCAGTTCAGCTGGTTGGATCCATTTGGATACATCACCATGTGACAATCCCTGGAAACCGTCGACATTGAAAAAGCGGCAATTATTTCATGTTTTTGTGAAATGAGCCACAGTGAGCAGAATAAAATGTGCAGCACTTTCGGAAAAGATGATAAATTGGTGCTAATTTGAATAATCAGCAAAGTTGAAACGGTACAAAATCTTCATTCGAAACAGATAATTGTCTTACCAATTGCAACCTTTAAAATGAAATAGTAATGTCGGGCAATAGAAATCTGCACATCCAACTGGAGAGAATCTTTTAATTCACGAAAGACAAGCATTTTAGCTTTGCATTTCAATTAAATATTTCCTGAAGCCCACGTACATTTTTCTTTTATGTAATGCTTACATTTTTTAAATGTCAAATTTTCATCACATCAAAATTATATTTTTTTGAGTACGGTGTGTACATATACAGGATACACAGTTTTCCATTATTAAATATTTATATACAGTAATTCATAAAATAAGTTAAACATTAAAGTTATAAACTGCAATTTATTGTATTGTAGTTTTGAAAAAAAAATTATTATGTAGTGTTGTTTTTGATTAAGGAAGTTTCCGTATTTGTATAAAAGTTGAGAATTGCTTTTACAAAAAATACTACATTTGCAATCTTTCTGAAGTAGATGCTGTGTTTTTGTACAAGTCTACAAACAGTCTACAAATTCCTGTTTTTAAATGTAAATTAAACCAAACTAAATGGATTGTTCATGCATTTGTAAGGTCAATTATCAACACACAGTATGTACGGTACTTGTTTTCTTCAGGCAGCCTTGTGGAACTAAGGACTCACAGATCGAGTAGAGCTGCGTTATCACTTGGTTTCCCCAGCACTACATTTCCAGGCTAAAACCTCAGCTCTAACCGCGGTAAAAGCCGGTGTATCGCAGAGAGGCTCCACATCGGGTTTCACCAAGTCGTCGGTGCCAGGCCACCTGATTGCTTGGCATTTTAAGCTTTGCCCACCCTGGCTGTCCACAGACACTCTGTTCACACTAAAAGCACCGCTCTCAGACAGGAAACATCGGCTGGTTTAACCCAGAGAGACCAGCCGGGCTTTCATGTGCCCACACTAAGCCACTCGCTCCAGAGCTCCGGCTGCTCTGATGGCACCTAGCCTCTAATAATAGCCCCCGCACTCATTGTGGAAGATGGGAGCTGCTCACAAACAGATAGACCTTCTCCTCAGAAAGATGAAAGCACTGACTGATGAGCCACTGCTAATTGAGGCTGGTTTTGTACTCTAAAAATACGGCCTGCTTTTTCTTTTTGTCCTGGCTTGGTAAGAACTCCTCAGAATGGCTGTTAAGCTGGAGAGTCATTACCTGCCCAAAACAATCCCTGAAGGACTTTAAGTGACTGGACTGGAGAGTTTTAATACATCCGTTGAGAGGCCAATTTGACTGTTTTCAAAGAATTTCTGAAATGAGATGCACATAAATAGAGCCTCGGTGTCTAGCACGGTAAAGTAAATGGACAACGTCTTGATTGTGAAAGTGGCTGATTTTCCCAAGCAGAACAAAATTGACCCGTATTATGTGTTATTGATTGATATATATATATATATGTGTGTGTGTGTGTGTGTGTGCGTGCGTGTGTTTTGATTTAGTTTTTTTTAACGCAGCTCACATGTATTAGCAGTGTGAGAAGACGCGTGTGACGC
Organism: Paedocypris sp. Pulau Singkep; assembly: GCA_017309775.1. Taxonomy (NCBI): domain Eukaryota; kingdom Metazoa; phylum Chordata; class Actinopteri; order Cypriniformes; genus Paedocypris; species Paedocypris sp. Pulau Singkep. The sequence goes on from MU204241.1 coordinate 3,932,470, forward strand.
TTGTTTGCTTTTCCTGCTAGAGAAGTGAATAACTTGGAAAGCTCATGCTGGGTATGAATGTGTCACACCTTGTTCCCAAATGAACACGTGCCGTTTCACCGAATCGTTTGAAAGGGAAAGACATTTTTGTAACAGTTACAATCACTGTTTAATGTAACTTTATTATGAAGGTTTGTGAAAATGAAAGGAAAAATTCATTGGACAGTAATCAGTCATTTCTTTTTGTATTTTCATGATTTGAGAGCAAAAAAGACTATGTAAATTAGTACATATATATTTGCACATTTACTGATTTTTAACAAATATTTGGATGTTTGCTGTGTTGTATATTTTATGTATGTTTATTTATTGTTGTGTGTTTATATATTCTCTCTCTTCTCTGCTATTGTAAGGTGCAAATTCTTTTCTGTTCTACTTTATATCTATATCGACCAATAGATAGATAGCAGGCGGGCAGACAGACAGACAGGCAGACAGACAGAGAGATAGATAGAAAATATAATAGAATAGACATGCTTTTTTACATTTTGCTATATTTACATCAATATGAACATTACACACATGTAAATACCGTATGTATATATATATATATAATACCTTCATAGTGTATTTATATAGCCAGGTTTAGTGGCCAACCAATCACAGTACCACACACACACACACACACACACACACACACACACACACACACACACACACACACACACACACACACACACTACTATCTTCTGTGTTTTTGTTGTAACAATCTCAAACATTACTCACTACGCCACTGTGCCGCAAATTTATATTATAAATTAATATAACTACTAAAAAAACACACTATTACTTATATTTATGTTCAGCTATGTACTTGCTTCTTGTAGGTCCTGGTTTGGTACTATTAAAAAAAACTAATAAAAAAAGCCATAAAAGCCATTATTTTGCAAAATCACTGTGTGGTTGTCCTCAGTTAGGACAATTTTTAGAATGCGACAATCTCCGACTAGCACATTGTTTCGCTTGAACGTTCCCCAACTGCAATCATCTAGAATCCTCATTGGTCATTGGTTATTTACCGCCACATCTTCAGCCAACAGCTGTTTGCCCTACTGGACCTTCACGTATCTCCTCCATGAAAAGACGTCCTCTTAATAGAAGGACGTTATTATACGTGGGAACTGATTGCATCAAGTCCCGTGCGATGGCCCAGCCGTCAAAGTCAGGCCAGAGAGAGAATGGTCGGCTGTGGACCTGTGGAGAGGAGCGAAGGACGACGCCTGACATTGAAGTGTCCCCACGTCGCCATGCAAGTGGCTTTCAACAAGCACAAGTCACATCATTTCACTTCATTTGCTTCCCAGGTTTCAATTTCAACAGTCATCACAGTCCATAACCGAGATTTTTTGGCACTTACGATAGACACTGACGTGAAAATTGAGCTGAAGTGCGGTTTAATGCTTTAAACAGCTTGTTATGAATGGATGTTCATGTTGTTTTATGTGGGAGTTTGAAGCTTCGTGGCTCTGCCTCTGTAAACGCAGCGGGATTAAAATATTCCAAGTGCTTAAGCTGAATACATATCGCCTGGCGACTTCAATTCCATTCATAAATCAGGTAGGATGGATGGTTTTAGGAACACTTTATGTTGTTTTCAAGTGACCTTGTCTGGTAAATTGGGTAGAGAGCAGCAGAAGAAGAAGATAACATTTTCACTGCATTTTTCATCTAGCTAAGCCTCTTTTATTTATAATAGAAGCATATCATAAAAACCCAATCGAAATGGCTTGTTTTCCATTAATTATGCAGGAAATGTTAATGTTTTGTTATATATAGGTATTGCTCTTGGGTGAGTTATTCTGCACTGTAAAATGGCAAATAAATTGATCTGTCTGTCTGTCTTTATGTCTGAATTAATTTAACTGTGGGCTTTTAATTTAAATGTGGTCTTTATAATCAGAGAATAAAAATGTGTAGGTTATATGTAGAAAAAGTAATAGAAAAAGTTTTAATAATGGTGACAGCATAATACAAAAAGGTATACAGTATATGTTTCACACACACACACACACACACACACGCAAGCAGACACACACACGCAAGCACACACACACACACACACACACACACACACACACACACACACACACACACATAAATAGCATTGGATCATCTTTTTGATCAACAAAACACAAAGCCAACCAAAAAAAATTACAAAATTGCTAATAAAAGACAATTACTTACACATTTTCACCTGTGTTATGAGTTTCACAAAATTAATGTTTGCGCTACTTTTATATTCAAATTTAATTGTGAGCTTTATGCCTTTCATCTTTGACAAAGAAAATAATGCATATTGATATTAAGGTATTTGATTTATTGCAATTCCCTTGTTTTCTGTTTGCTAACTTTGCCTACAGTTTTAGCTAAACTTATATATATATATATATATATATATATATATATATATATATATATATACAGTATGTACTCTCATATACATACACACACACACACACACACACACACTTTCACACACACACACATATATGCATATTTGATAAAACTATAGCAACAGCTTGTCAGTATAAATGGATCCTCATGATAAAAAGAAATTGCCATCACAAGTCAAACTAAAGCAATCAACCCTTCAGAGAAGCTTTTACCGCCTGAATAAACAAGGAATCCGGATTCCTTCTACCTTTATATGCAATTTTATTTTATTTTTTTATAAATGTCAGTTGCATTAACCGCACTTTCTGAATAACAAAAGCCAGTGACTCACCCCTCTCTCTGTGCTTCTCCTTTCTCCAGTTCCTGAATGACCCCCAGCAGCACTTTGATGGTTTCTTGACTGGAGTTGATCAGCGTTTCCATGGCTTGAAGCTTGGCTTTAACATTCCCATCAGCCCCAGGGTGAGCAATCAAGCTGCCCAGTGTGCCCTGCTGCCTCTCAGTGGTGCCACGGTGACAGTGGGCCTGTGCCTGGCTTTGGGGAGCACAGCTAGCCGAGTGCGGCACAGCCTGAGCCTGCAAGCCATTCAGCTCCGCCGTGTCTTTTCTGCGTTTGCAGCTCCCTGAGGGACTCTCCAAGCAATCCACTTGTGTCAAAGACGTCCACGCGATAGGTCCGGAAATCTTCGGACAGTCACCACTGACCTGCAGAGGTTGGCTTGATGCGGTGGAGGAGCTTCTCTTGGCACAGTTGGACTGCTCGTTCTCATTGGGTAATCTCCTGTGCTTGGCCCCGCCCACAGGGCCCTCTCCTGTATCGCTGACCTTACATGACACATCCGGACACAGTTTTCCATCCGAGCAGTCGAGTCCAACGCACAAGTCCTTATCGGCACTGCACTGTGGCGTGGTGTGAAGCAGCACTCGGGTCTGCTGCACCCGTCCGCCGCACTGCTTCTCCTCCTCCACGCCCTTCACATCGCTCAGGAACCCGTTGTTCTGATCCGGGTAGTTCTCCACCACAGCGGTGTGTTTGATGACGTTCCCTTTCTTCCGCTCGAAGGGAAAAGTCTGGTAGCGCTTCTTCAAGTCGGGCGAGGTTTGCACGCCCGTGCTCTTGGTGACGTTTGGGATGGAGCGGCGGGCCGGCATGGTCATGTACCGCCTGTGGATGACCTTGCAGGACACGGATCGGTTCCGGCCACCTCTGTGAGCCACCTCATTCTGAGCCTCACAGATGTCTTTGAAGCGCACTTGTAAGGCTTTGTTCCTCTTGCGGACCGTGTCCCCTCGCCCGCCGCTCTCCCCTCCCAGCGCCGGGCCACCGGACTCCGAGTCGGACTCTGAGCTTGACAGAGTGCACCGGCCTGCCTCCTTACTGACCATAACTCCTGTGGAAGGGAAAGACAGACCGTGAGCTGGAGTGTTTAATGGTGATGGAATGAAGATGATTGCAGCTCGAGCACAGATGGCTTGGTTTTGTCTTCTCCTCGGCACGCAGCATCTTGGCTTGTTTTTCTTTTTTTGACGTGTTTTGCGGTGGAAGTCGCAGCTGACGCGCAGCGACCTGCATTCATGCTCTCTCATTACACTAAGGCTTCATTTCTCTAATGATGCTGCCAGAACATGAGAGATGAAGAGCTGATGCGGAGGCCAGCGAGACCAGACACACTTTTTGAACAGATGAAATCAAACTTCGGATTGTGAACACTGGCATGCAGAAAGACCCTGGAAATTAAATCTGGAACTGTCTTAAACTTAAAGGTTAACGCAAACTACTGTAGCACTTTTAATGCCATTTTATAATGTTGTTCTTGAATGTTCTTACAAATTTGACTAATTTTATTTAAAACATGTTCAACATTTTAACTACACATTCTTTTTCTTTTCCTTTGAGAAAAAAAAGGATAATTTATTAATTAAATTGAACCCAAAATTAATCAAGTTATTGAATTATTGAACACTGTAGATGATGTCATGGTTGAGCTTTGCTAGGTGTGGAGATCTGGAGATAATTAATTTATTAATTCTTCTATTCACTTCTTTCATTTCTGGTTCATGAAGAAAAAATGATTGGTCCTCCATAACAAATTTTACAATTTTTCTAATAATTATCATGGCTTTTCCAATCACATTTGTTTGGCTCCCGATCTGATCATTATATAGTCATTATATATAGACCAATCCAATTTCTAATCCGATTTTAAGGCAAACAGATACACACCTTAACCAAACTCTCTCTCACAAATTAATTCAAAACAAGCACATAGTCACACACTCACAAACAAAAAAAAAACATCAACATCAAACGTCAAGCATCTCTCTCTACTCACAAACAATGACACACAAACTCTGTTTTTCAAATTTTTTTTACTGTGATCCACCAAACAGTTCATTTGGCGAGTTGCAAAGAAATCAAAATGAGTTATAAAGTCATAACTCTATCAGTGAGTTATGATGCAATCACAATGCTCCGCCCATTTTTTAAGCAGCAGAGCAGACAAATCAATGACATCACAGGTTTCTTTCCCACTTTCAAACTTCGAACCGAGTCTCAGTTTAAAGCATCTGTCGGACGTCTGGTCCCTAATGAAATATTCCCAAAATAATCTGATATCCGCTAAGGACAGATCAGTAAAAATGAACTTTATCAGCCCCGATACTGATAACTCACAGCGCCATGATCATTAATCCCAGTGCTGGGTAAACCTTATCAAGCAGGGGCCTCACCGCGCATGTGACGTGAATGCCCGAACGTGTAAATAAATATGGTAGCAAGATAGTTTCCATTCTGTCCCATATTCATTTCATTCAGCTGTGGTCCATCTTTTCCTGTTAGTCGTGGCAATGTCTGGCAGGCCCGGTAACAGTGAAGAATACAAATGGACACCTTGTCATCCGTCAGGCAGCAGCAGTGTCTTTCCCCGTCTGGTTTTGACTCTACCAGCTTATCTGAGTCGACAGTGATAACACTCATCCTCCTAGAGTCATTGAACTGTCCCTCTAACGATTCAATCAGCATCTCAATATAATGAGCCCTGTGCCTTGTCAATTCTTTCTGCTAATATGGCGGCGCAGAAATACTCAATATATTACGGGGCTGAAGCGAGGTGGAGAGTAGAGAGTCATGGTCTGGGGGAGAAAAAAGCTACTTAAGGAGTCTTTTCCCACTCGTAGCATTAAGGGTTCTAAGTTAAGCAGAGAATTATGGCGTTTTTTAATACTAAAGCTAAAGCTAAACGATGCCATGAGTTTGGCTTGTCGGTGTGATTTACGCCAGCTGAGATACTTTTATGTTGGACTCTGTCGGGACTTTTTTGTTGAAAGGTTTCCTGCACTGTTTTGGACACTTCCTGTTGGCTTCAGCTGTCTTGGTTTCTGTTAAGTTCTGTCACCTGTTCTCTGATTTTTTATCTTAGAGTTCACAAGAACAGTTGTGGTAAAAATTGGACTTGAAAAATTGCAAGTCCAAATCCCGCTCTGGCTGGTTCTGCAACTGTGTATCGATGAGCAAGGTACTGACCACCACATGCCCCAATACCACGACTTAAGGACACTTCTCTGGGTTTACGTGTGTGTGTGTGTGTGTGTGAGTGTGTGTGTGTGTAACTTTACTGGATGATAAAAAGCAGAGCACAATTTCGATACGGCCCGTAGTGGCCATATTGACAAACTCACTTTCTTTCTATTTATCTATTCGCCCCAAAGTGTCCAACAAACTGCGTACATATGGGGTTAGTGGAGAAAGCTTTTGGAAAAAAGAAATATCACACATTATCTGTTGGAATTATACCGTGTGCCAAATGCAAATCTGGAATCGTTGCTATGCATCCATATTTCAACCGAGAGCTGATGTATGGCACCATCTGTCTTTAAACAGATGGTGATCGCTGATTGATTGGTTCTTTAATTTAATTAAAGAACATTAGTTGCTCACCTGCACGTCTTATAAGTGCCAACTGGATTGTGACTTTGATTTGGATTTACGCATTTTGGGATCATTTAAGAGTTTCCTACTGCGCCGTTTGGCAGTTGCTGTCCAAGCCTGTTGGTTGAAGGCTCCAAAGAAGACGAGAAGTAATTAAATAAATGTTTGTGTGTTGGGAGAACTTGTGGACGGGATCACGCACCACACATACTCTTCTGATGTTTCATGAAGACTTTTTCCAATTACTGTCTGTCGATAAACCTGAGATAACGGAGTGTATCCTCATTCTTCCATCTGTGAGGCGTTCTGCCAAACACCTTGACTTGACGGAAATGAACCAAAGCAGCTTTTTTAAAACAGATCAACCAAAGTTCAAAAGCATATTTCTTCATACAGATATAATTAATTTCCGAAGATAGAAGTAGGGCTTCGGATTATGGGAGCACGGTGGGTGGTGTTGTCGCCTCCAGCAATAGTTCCAGATTCTAGTTAGAGTCTCGGTCTTTTCTGTTTAACGTTTGTATGTTCTACTCTGGGTAATTGAGAGTGTGTAATGTGTGTGTGTGTCTCACGCATTGCAGTCCAAAGAGTGTGTGTTCCGCCCTCAGACCACGAGTTGCTGGTAATGGCTTGAGCTCCGCATGGCCCAGAAATGGAAAAGCGGATTACAAAATGGAATGGATGAAAGGATACATTCAGAGAACAACTGTAATTTTATTCTATTTTTCTCTCAACATTAAAAAGCTCCTCAACAAACAGCTGGCTTACTGTAACATAAAAGGCTTACAGTGTGGGAAATACATTAACTTGAATAAAAGAAGAAGATTTCAAGTAAACCATCCCTCTGTTTAAAGAATCTCTCACCCTTTCTCTTTCAGGCTCACACTGAGGTTCCCCTACGACCCTGACAATTTGGCCACCGTCAACCCCGGGATTATGGGTAATGCATTGAATCTAAAATTGCAAAAGTAATCCTCTTAACTCAACTCATGCACTTTAGCTGCATGTCGGTTCAAACAGGCCCACTGCTCCTATTGAAACAAGCTCAGAAAAGCAACACATTTCAGACTTCATGGCAGTAGGTTCACAGCATGTTCCCTCTCAACTTTGATTCACACCTTTAGCAGACGCTTATCACTTGCTTTTGGAATCCGTGAGTGAGGCATTCATTGCTTTTATTAGGCGCAGAATAGCGTTCGGAATAATTTGTACAATTTATATTTAATGTCTCAGTATCAGATTTTTTGGGGTCTCTATTTCCAATATTAATTATTTACTCAGCCAATCCATCAAATTAAGCAAAAAAATGTTTCCCCTGTGTGCTAAAGAATAACACCATAGGAAGACACAAAGCAAATAAGACTCAGATTTTATAAATCACAAAAAATTGCTATAATTTGATCAAGGTCAAATAGAATCATAGTTTTTTGCATCTTTTTAAATAGAAGTCCAGAATCAAATGCTGTAGCTGAAATACGTGTCTTGAGTTTAGATTTAAAGCAGCCAAATTCGGATCAGTTTTCAAGATCAGAATAGTGTTCTGTATTCTGTATTACGGTATTTTATAATAGTATTAACAATATTATATACAATAATGTGTTCTATAAATGATAAGTTATTAATTATTAATAATGATTACATTTTGTAATAATGTTTTTGTCAAGTTTAGATCATGTAACGCCATTTTTAGGTTTTAATGGTACATTTAGATTGGATCTGTAAAACAATGCAAGTTGGGTTTTTTTTTTTACCATAAAGAAAACAATTTATGACAGAATAGAATACTTTGTGTTGTTTTTGCAAAACATGTAAATAAGCAAAAATCTTATTCTAATCAATGGTATTCTAGTCCATTATTTTTCTTTACGGTAAAATATGTTTTAACTTCTACACTTCACACGCTTAGTTATTTTTGGTTGTTTTGTTTGTTTGGTTTGTTTTGATTGAATTGAGTTTTCCTGAACGGTGGGTTCAGTTCCCAGTGAAAGAATGAAGTTGGACTGTAAGGCAATATGAGCCACTCTGAATAAAAGCTCCTCCTAAAAGCATATTCCAATGTAAATACATTAAGCCAACAGCAACTACGGGCCCAGCATGTCACCTCCATCTCTGTCTCTCAGCATCACACCGGGGTCTTGATCCGCCCCTGTCTGCTGCTCTTTTGATAGCGCGTAACTGACATATATTAATACTAGCTTTTGAAATAAGGGTCAAACACTTTGTAAGACAATATTGTCTGAAATGTCACAGGCGTCGCCACGTGACGTTCGTTGACACGTTCATTAGCGGCGAGTGACGGTAAAACGTCCAAAAAGCACGTCAATCCCAGATTTCCTCCTCATTAATCATCTCGCTATTGAATATTTAATAACCGTGATGTATACCTGTAATTCCCCTCCAGCATTTATCTGTCTTCACTGAACAGCTTGGTGTTTACAGATGAGATATTTTAAGAAAAGCTTTTTCCATCGCCTCCTGTAGCCAGTGGTTGTATCTTTTTTTTATCCTCTACCCTTCCTCCCTTTATCATAATCCCAAGCTGCATGTGGTGCAACAGTCATTAATACTGGGAGAGCTGTAATCTCTGTCTTTTATTCTCCAAAGGGCTTTCAGCTTTTCTGCCCGTAGCACCAAGCCTTAGCATGAAATAAAATCTAATGATTTTTCCTGAGCTGCCGTAGCTTCCCAGTGTCACCGCGCTGCTGGAAGCCACAAGCATGACACTGCGGTGAAAAGTTACGAGTCAGGTTGGAAGGTTTCTGGCTGGGAGGCCAAAAGTCTGCAGACACTGGCGTATGTGGAGCTTTTTCGCAAATAAGGGACAAATTAGGCATGAAACTGTCAGTTTATCCGCCGTTTTTTAACTGTTGGTCAGCGAATGCTGGTTGTCAGTCTCGGCAGCTGAGGAGAATTATACCTCTTCAGTTTCCGACATAAATGCTGCAATTTTGTTCCATTTTTAACAAGGTTGAGCTTTAATGAACACCACGTCTGGCTTTAATTGTGGGGTGCAGACGAGAAGGTTAACAAGTCAGAGTGAATATTTTTAATGAGGGGTCACCGTCGCATTGTTCAAACCCAGCCTGACTGCGCTGGAACAACACTTCGGCAAATGGCTGGTACACGCACTTTGTAACTCGACTTGTCTGAAGACTGCGTTTGGCGCAGGGTGGGATCAGACGTCTGCTATTATCACAGCTCTGTGTGGGGAGCTCTGGATCTGAATTGTGGCGCTAATCCGACTAACAAGATGTAGTGAAGTCCCTGAAAACGGAGGAATACCTATTTGGGATTTCTACAAACGGCCTGTTCCTATTGTTTTGGTTCTAATAAACTGGCCAGATTAGGTGTGTTCAGCAAAATCCGAGCAGACGTACTGCACGTTAGATGGAAATGTCTTGACACACTTGTTCGAAACCCACACACACACACACACACACAGAGGGCGAACATTGAAGATTTTGCTGTTGACAATTTTTGTATTGAATGCAAATATGCGAACAGATTTTAACAAAACCTTTTCTGACTAAATGTTTTTCTGTAAATCAAGCAATAGCTGTTGTGCCATAATCGTTTGTTCTATTGTAACATTGAAGCTCGTTGTCATTGACATAAATTGTTTGTAATTATCGACATCAAGAGTTTTTCACATTTCCAGCTTGGTTTTCACTTTTATTCATTAGGATAGACGAGAGTGTGTTCGAGCTAAACTCACTAACTAAACTTCTCTCCAAGGTTCTTTGGTTGTGGTGGGCAGTTAGTAGGTCCAGTTGTATAGATTTGGACTTGTGTTCAGGAACTTGTAGGTTCAAATCCCACTCCGACTGGTTCTACTAAGGTTCCACTAACCCCCACACTGACTTGATGGTTAAATGCAGAACATATTTTTGATTCGGCCCCTAGTGGCCATAGTGACACACAAAATCACTTTAATGTTAATTGGAACTGAGGTTCAAATAAGCAAACAATTGGAGGCTTAAGTAACATATTAAGTTCATATTATTACAATTTGGTTCAAATAAGCGGGTGGTTTCACTAACCAGAATCGACGGTAAAGACTATATAATTTTAAAAAAAGAAGAGTATTTGTCCTTATTATTATAACCACATTTAATGTGTATTATACATTTCTGCAAATTAGTCTTTGCTTTTGAATTTTTCATGCTATTGCATTTGAATAATTAAAAATGATGATATTGTAACGAAAGACTCTAGTCGTGATCCATATGCAATAGTGTTCAATGGAGACGAGAATCGGGGTCAGACCAGGCGGGAGGTCAAGGCAGGCGGATGACCATTAAAAAGAGGGTAGGACACAATCAAAATCCTAGAGGAAACCCACGCCAGCTCACGCAAATAGTTCCTTCTCACTGTGAGGCCACAGCGCTACCCACTAGGCCACCATGTTGCCAAACTCAAAAACAAAGACTGAATTTACAAGTTCACTTGATCACAAATGTAAACAAAAGCACATCATTCTTGTCCCAATATTATTGAATATTTTATTATGCGACAGCTGTTATCAGTTTATCAGCATCTGCCCTATAATAAACATAATTAAGAAGTGATTCTCTGGTGCGGCTGAAACGATTCAATCAGTTGAACACAATCAGCGCGATACAGTAATTTATCAATTAAGCTCCTTCATTCCGTCCATTGTTCATATATCAGTGGCTTGAACGCAACATCTAATTCCGACGAGCCGTCGTCATTCATGACTCGTGGTGCAGAAGCAAAACTGATGAAGGAACTGAAAATAAAGCAGGAAAGTGAGGAAGCGGTGGAGCGTGAGTAAATCTCTTCTCTCTTTAGATAGATGTGCGAGACTGTGAGAGAGAAGCGAACAGAGAGCGAAACTGGTATTCAAATGAGACGGAAGGACGTAATGGAACCCCGCACTGCCTGACTGCAGACCGGAGGATGAGTCTCCAAAGGTGAGTCTGTAGAGAGAGAATCTCATCTCCGCTTCCGTTCCCGCACTGAGAATGATGATGAAAGAATGATGGAAGGCTTTCACTCTGAATAGGTGAAAAGTAATAGGGTGCTTTTTTTCCACATCGACGCGTGTTGGAATGACAAAAAAAGTTTACAGAGGAAAGCGAGATTCTGAATCACAGGGAAGATTGCTCGTGTCAGTCTGTCATGCGAGTGATGGAGGAATCGTTTGCCATATCATCTGTCACTCGAGCACAAATGTCATTCGAACTTATTGTACCTTGATTCTCGCACAACTATGTGGCAAGAAAGAGCAGAAAATGGACATTGCGGCCATACTGTGCACGCTCAGAGCTCGGTGTGTTGAAGAAAAACCCCTCAGCCGCGAAGGACAGTAATCAAACATTCATCTCATCACATCTGCAGATTGTGATGTGCCGTCAAGGCGCTGTAATGGAATCCATCCTACTGTTGCACACTGACAACAGCAATTTATTTCATAAAGACTAATACATTGAATATTCCAAACCAACAAGCTGCACAAAACAAAGTACCGATTTATCCTGTCAGTCCCAGACAGAGACACAGATGAAGAGTAATTGAACCCAAACTCACTGAGTCAGCCCCGCTACAGTAACGGTCGGACCCGCGCGCGCACACCCTCCATGTCCGGCGCTAGAGACAAAAAGCAAGGAGGGTTGACTGAGGGCACACTCACCCTGAGAGGACCATTAGCGGAGGAGAGGAAGACAGAGAAAGCCTCCCGTGACACCGGGACATGTCCGCCTCTTTACCGGCTCCAGCAGCAGCTCCCCCAGACGAGTGGCTCCACATCGGCACGCGGTGCAGCAGTGAGTGTTCGCCCGACGCCGGAGCTGCTGCCTGCGGACACGCTCGCGCGCACACATGCGAAAGCCGCGCGCTACGTTTAGTGCGTCAAATTGAAATCCAGCGCGAGGAAGCTTAAGGGATGTCGCTCTTGATCCCTCGCATCACTGGGAGGCACATGTACGGGCGCGCGCCCTCAAAACACGCGAAGAATAAAAATTCAGTTGGCGCGCGCATTGCGTGTGAAGATGCTGCGCTTTATCCTCCGCTGCAGACCCTTGTTTGATAAAAGGAAGAAAAGAGGGAGATAAAATAGAAAAGGAGACGCGCTAAAGGTGAGCAAGAGAGAGAGAGATGGGTGGGTGGGGGGTGAAGCGAAACGGATTGGAAGAGACCCAAGTGGGCGAGGGACGTCCTGTTATAAGTTCCGATATTCAGTTGCTCTCCTATCCACAGCCGCAGCGCTGATTCTCTTAACCGAGCATCATCCTCGCATCTCGGGGTTATGTAACCGGTGTGGGTGTGAGTTGGGGGCTTCAGTGGAAGTATTAAGGCTGGTGCTTTTAATTGGCTGCTCTGGGTTATCGGACCGATTATACCTAGTTACGGGAAGGCATGATTTAAATGAGAAAGAGATAAGGCGATTTGGAGATTACAATGTGGGGGAGGGAATACAATGAAGGGACAATAATTGGATAATTGATTAACGCGCGTGCGTTTTATAATTACCGGATCACCTCAAGGGAGAAATCAAACTTGCTTCTTCCAATGGGACGTTTAGTCATAATTATTTTAAGACAAACCACATTTACCTAAAGAATTTAGTAATTGTTTAGTACCTTTTATGATTTTCTTTTTATCGAGCAGCCCACCGAGGTATGAATAATTCATAAATGTTACCTGATCATGTACATGGTGTTAACTATGCCATGCTGCATTTGTTTCCCCTGTTTGTTCAGTGCTGATAAATCTGGAAATAAAAATGAAAGCATGCCTTCAACCACACTACCTGAATAATTAATAGCAAGGCATTAATTTTCAGAATGTAGTCATCAGTTGTGAGACTTTTTCTTATTTTATTTTTTTTGACAGTTAGTAAATACTTTGTTGTGCTCACGGAGGCAAAAAGAAAAACACCAGCACAAAGTTCAAATTGACAATTTTTAATTTGCATCTAATTAAATTCATGCAGTCCATGCCAGATCATTCTGCATTTTTTTTCCGCGTTATTCATTTCATTCCTGTACAACCTGTACAGATTCCTTTCTCCTAAAATGCTTGATTGCTTTAGAAAATTGGCTTGCTCTGCAACAATTAAAAGTGTTTTATCAGTGTGTGCTCATATCATATTCATGAACTCTGGAGAAAAAAAAATAAACCTTGCACACATATTCTGCAATTAAAACAGCAAAAAGCCTGTTCTCATTAGAAGATGACTAGGGTGTTAAAACACAGTGTCTCTGCAGGTGTCTGTGAAATTTAACTCTTTTTCTTCAGCCTCGGGCCATATACTGTCATTAACCGGAAAGTAAAATACAACAGCTCTCTCGACCAATTACTGAAAACGAAACGTGTTCATAATTCAAAAAGAACTCGTACCCCCATCTGCTTGCACAGCTCAAACCGTTTGGAGCAACATAAAAGATTTGTAAAACTCATTTACAAATTCGAACTTTGAGAGCAAAATGTTTCAAAGCAATTCAAACCTACATTTCCCAGAATGCCTGGGGTGTTAAAAGTCATGGGGGTCAACTTTTAAAATTTCCATTTTCAGAAGGCGATTCATTGAGGTCAGACTGGCACAAAATCTCCTTCACTGCACTTAACCGCATATTCTTTTAAAGAACATGTTTTTTTTAAAGAAAATGTTCTTTTAAAGAACTATGACAAATTGTGCAATTATTGTTATACAAGGCCGGGCAGCTAAAGCATGTAGTTTTTGTGTCATCAGCGCATCACACCACCGGGTTATTAAACCAATAATATCAGCTCCATATCTCCAGGGCCGGTGTAATTGTACACTGGGCTGGATGTGGCTCCCGGATCTTCAGAATGACACATGTTTCTAACTCATCAAATTTGTATGACCTGAAATGATACCCACACCACATCACTCTCACTCCGAAGAAGGGTGGTCTTCATACAGGATTCAAGATTCAGATTTAATAAAGCTGTAATAATTCCACAGTTTGCAGTGTTGCTTCACTTTACAATACAATTGTTCTGGGAATGAAAGAGAAGAAATAAAAATTAAGAAAAATAGAAAATGAGAACAGATGAAGGAAATTAGTAAGACTTTTCCTTATGTCTTAATTTACTAGAAGAATTAGTATATAAAATCACAAACCCAAAAAAGTGAAAAAGGAAATAAATAACAAAGAACATTTATTATTATTTGATAAATACAACTAATAATTGGAAAAAAAGCTAAACTAGATGAAAAAAAAATAAATACATTTCCAATAATACGAATAAATATAACACAGTAATTTACACATTGCGCTGTAAATAAAAAATAAAAAATAAAAAAAGCTTTGCACTTGAAATAACTTCAGCATCCCACAACCTGACTGAAAACAAGCTTGGTCTCCCGATGCAGAAAACATTTCCATCAATCAGAAAATGGCAAACTGCAGCATTTCTGATGATATAATGTTTCGCCAACAGACAACAGAACATCATCAGAAAAGCATTTGAATGAGTTTGTTGTTTAAGCCCCCCAGGGATTCGTATATCAAAGAAAGGAACGAGGAGAAGCGAGCGAGAGAGCTGAGATGTTTGCTGAGATGCACCACTGAGCTATAGCCTATATTACTCAGCAGGGCTAATCAGACGAGTAAAAGAGGAGAGAGAAGAAAATCCTCTCTCAGTGTGTGTTACTCAGCTTGAGGCTGTGAGCTCCTGCTTTCTTCTCGTGCCGCTACGAGTCATTTTGAATGTTTGATCTCCATTGGCTCAGCTCTCACAGAAGGCCGCTGGGCTTCCTCTTATTGTTCCAGGAACAGATCGCCTTCTGCTCATTAATTTCTTAACATTCGAGCAAATTCCTTTAAGAATTCAATAATTTTTATGATTTCTTTGTGAGCACCTTCTGACTGCAGCAAAATAACCTTCAGGTGTTTTCTTACAATCCTTCGGCTCAGTCACTTTACCACCTTCTTTCTGCAAACGTGTATAAAAATTAATGAGCATTATAATTAAAATCCCATCCTAGGTTTCGCCGTTGGATCTCAGAATTTGGACCACGTCTATTGCATACCTTTAGACCCATTTGTTCAAAAATGTTCTAAACAACTTTTCTATTGTGTCACGGGAAGCTGGAGCCAATCCGGTTCAGAAGGCGGGACACACACCTTTGATAGTTGGCCAATCACTGAGCAGGACACACACATTCACTCTCTCACTCTCACACCTGATTAAATTAATTGGGTTTTCAGTGTATATTATTAAAATTATTTTATTACATTTGAAAAGTTTTTTTTTTTTTTTTACATTTTGAAACAAAAAAATGGAATGGAATTGAGTTCAATTTATTTGAATTATTTGAATTTAATATGAGTGGATCCGAAACCGGTTTCCATGTGGTTTCCATGCGGTTTCCATGCGAAACCGTGAAAGAACAGAAGTGTTGATCTCACGAGGGCTGAGCTGAGGCGGATGTTACCTGCTCATGTTGGATGTTCCTGTGCGTTTTGAAGCTGGGTACACAGGAGAGCGGCTGTGAAGAACAGCAACTCTGGTGGATGTGGAAACGTCTCCTGGTTGTTGGTGCAAGCCGAGTTCTGTATTAAAAAGCGAAGCAGGTGTCCAGATGCAGACTACTTACAGCCACTGAGGCGCTGCTGCCCCCTATCTACTGTAATCTCCTTTAATACCCAGTGAAAGACACACTCTGATTTTCCACAATGATAACAGGGATTGCATGGCTTGTTGGACACAGATGGGACCTGCACAATTGACCACACTTTAATCGTTAACCTTCTCTTGTTATCACCGGAATGCTGCAGTTTTCCTCGGATGCGTGAGAGTGAAGCCCATAGGGACCTGATTCATTGTCCTCCACTGCAGTGTGTGTATCATCTCAGAGGGTGTGGCCTTTGTTGGAGAAGCGAAACTAATGATCGTCGGTCTGCGTATTTAATCACCATGAAATTATCTCAAAATGTTCTCAGGATTTGTGGTTTTTAAAGGACAAGCCTTCACTGAGCTTATATGATTAGAATGTAAGTTTAGAATGTTTTATGGCAACTCCCTGGAGGAACTTGGGGTAGAGCCTCTTCTCACTGAGGAGTCAGCTGACGTGGCTTGGGCATCTATACCCAAAAACTCTCCAAGGGAGACGATCCGAGCATGTCCCACTAGGGACGAGGCCCAGATGAAGACCCAGGACACGCTGGAGATTTTATTTTTCAATGATGGCCTGGAAACACCTCAGAGTTCCATTGGAGCTGGAGTAGTGGCGCTTGGTGGCGAGGAAGAGGGAAGTCTAGATGTCTCTTCTAAGGCTTCTGCCTCCACGACCTGGCCCGGATAAGTGGATGAAGATAGATGGATGGATGGATGGATGGCTTTACTGCTTTAATTCTATTAAATGTGACCTTGAGGTTCTCAAAAGGTCCTTTATAAATTAAAGTTGTTGTTATTGTTATTGTTACTCTAAAAAGGTTCATAAAAATTACAATGCTTTTAAGCACATTACAGTGTAGAACTGTGGGGACACTCGGTCGATACAGAATTGTTGTAATATCTCTGTTACAATTTAGTTTAAATAAAATGTTTTAAAAATGTAAAAATATTGATTATTATATATATATAATAATATATTTATAATGATTCTTGTATATATTTTTCAATACTGTAAAAAAAAGCCCATTTTATTATGTTCTATGATTGAATTATGTACTACTGGTATACGCACCATTTTCTATTGCTGTTTATTTTATGGCGCCTTTAAATCAAGATTTTGACCAGTGCGGACCTCTGTTAAACCTCTGTGAAGTGTCAAGGCTCAGCCGCTGATCATTTGTCATTTTTCCAAAATTTCCAATAATGGAATCAAGTAATTACTTGCAAGCCCCTCTGAGGAATCTGAGGGAGCTAGAAATGTTTCCTATCTGTGCTGCTTTATGTATCTGATTACAGTAAGGCTGGATTTAGCAGAGTGACTTTTACCAAGAAAATCATTAAACAGTAAAAACTCCATTAATGTTGTGACAGTGACAAAAGATGCTGCCGCTGAAACAGCGCTGTTGCTTCTAGAAAGCTGGGACTGACTGTCCTTCATCAAAAGCAATTACAGTCACTTTTAATAATGCAGCAGAGAACGCATCCAACAAATTGTCATGATCAATGTTATTTCTGTCTGTTCAGAATTGTTAAAGTACGCAAGAAAACAACTTTTTTTAGAAGGTGTCCACTCTTGTAAAAAACTTGTCTGTAGAATTTGAGTGTAAAATTCTCACTCTTTTGTAACATAATTACACCTAGTTGAATGTAGTTTAGAAAACTCTTTAAAACAAGGATTGTATGTCACATGGATGAACATTCTTTACGGTCTAAAAAGTGTAAATATAATACAATGTTGTATATAATTTACGTATGTATGACAGACAGACAGAAAAAGCGAAAGATGACAGCCAGAGAGAGAGATGGATGGATAGATGGATGGACGAATGGTCGGACGGACTGACGAGACTGACTGACAGACAGAGATGGATGGATGAATGGTCGGACGGACAGACAGAGAAACTAACAACCTGGCAGTCAGAAAGACTTATAGACAGACACACAAAGACAGACAAACAGCCAGACAGAGAGACAGACATATGACAGAGAGATAATTAGACTAAAAGACAGACACACAGACAGACAGAGAGACTGATATATTCTGTTCATCCAATCTGCATGTAAGAAATAATGAGCAATGAATGTCATGTTAATGTCAGAGCAGCCATAGGCGTTTGCAATCATGTCCACTCCTCATACATCTGTTCAACAAAACCTTCCCTGTTCAACGATGTGTGTCCTACGCACACCAACACTAAACGCTGAGAAAGTTGGCGCGACACGACAGCTCTGAAATCTACTGATCTCACCACGCGCTTTGCTGTGAAGCAGGAGTCCAGCAGTGAGACTCCATCTCCCTTAGTCACAGACTCTTTCTTACTGAAACACTGCCCTGTCACAGTAAACGCAATTGAATGTACAGACTCGTTTTTCATGTCTCAATTAAGCAGTTCAGTTACTTATGGTAAATCTTTTTAAAATAATTTGTATCCTACGTTTCAGGTTAATCTGGCCGTGTGTGTGTGTGTGTGTGTGTTTGTGGCGTTCTATTTTTCAACTCTTCCGTCATGGTGGCCTTCTATTGGATGATATAACATATAAAATATTTTTTTAAACTTGTGTATGTATATGTATTCCAGAAAACTCTTTTTTGTTGTTTATTTAGTATAATCAAACTATTTTATTAATAATTAATCATCATATATAAATATATTTTAAAACCGTATTACTGTTTCTGTATTCTTACCTTATATTTATTACAAATCCAGTATAAATAAACTGTTTTATTAGCTTTTTTATTCACATGTTATTGATAATAACCTGAGGCACAAATATGTTCTTGTTATAACTGTAAAAAAAAAGCTTTGCATTTTTTTTTGGTTGCATACTACAGCTACAGAATGTATGTTATACAGTATATTGGAAAAAGAGCAAAAATGATTTAATAAAAAATAATTTGTAGGATTAATGACTTAATAACCGTATAACGCAAATGGGGCTTTTAATATAGAATTACAAATAATTAATATATTTAAACCAATTTCTGCAAAACTACCATATATGTACTTCAATTCTAGGATAGGATATTTTAACAAGCATCACTCTTCTGCTGCATTAAAAATCAAGTCAATACAGAAATTAGATGGAAAATTCAGTGCAGATTCAGATATAATTAAGTATAAATTGGAGTGTCAAACCTCAACACTAATGTAAAAACCGTACTTCAAAAATCAAGAGGGACTGGAGTTTATTCAGCCATCTTTTTAGGTTTTCTGTTTGTCCTCATACGGGCCAAGAAAGAATGTTCGGTGAAGCTATTCATCCACTATTTAGAACATAATTACAGGTCCTTAAATTAGATTTAGCGTGTGAAGGAACAGCTTCATTGACGGAGACGGAGGGCATTCCCCTGACAGTCGGCACGACCCTCGCGGACACAGAGCTTCAACTTGTCACATAATGGCATCGCCAGGGACAATCTGATTTCCACAACACCCACATAAATGTCACGAGGCTCAATGTTGTGGAACCTTCCACAGCTTTAGATTACAAATGAAAGAAGCGTGCATGACTTTTTAATGAGCTCTGCTACAATCAGGGGTGAGAACGTAGCTTTGAAAATGTAAAGGGAGCTCGGCTTTGGGTTCAGTTTCAAATGTTAATTTACACTGATGGCTGATCCGGTATCTGTGGAGTGTGAAAACATTTGTTTTCTGCCGGAAACTTTGCTCAGCAACAGCCCACGTGATTCATTCATGCAAAATGTGATGAGCTCAGGGAGATTGTGTGATGCCTCTACTGTTTTTCACTTTACTTTACAGTCGTTTATCAGACGCTATTATGCAAAGCAACATTGGCATTGTAACATTTTTGTAATTCAGCAACATCCAGCTTTCCCCATTTCCACGGGGAATCAAACCCATGATCTGGTGCTAACACGAATAAACGGTCCACACACTGAGCAAAGTACACTTTTACAAAAAATCTTGTTCGGTCGTGTGTGTGTGTGTGTGTGTGTGTGTGTGTGTGTGTGTGTTGCGACATTTACATCAAAGTGTTGTCCCAGCTACTAAAGTGGGAACCTCTGACTACTCGTGGGGACCTTCGGTGTCAGCCCAACAACTTTAAAGGCCTATTTGAAGGTCAACCTGGGATTTAAAGGCTGAGGTTACACCTGAGTTTTGGTCAAAATTAGAGCAACGGTTAAACATCTGCCTTTAGTTGTGATGGTTAAGGTTAGAGTAAAGGATATGGAATGTTTTCTGTCAAAGCTGAGACCCGACTTTGATATATCTGCAAGGCTGTGTGTGTGTGCGTCTGTTTGAGCGTTTTTAAAACGTGCATGAAGAGGATGTTTACCCAAGCACTCTGATTTTGTAGTGGCATATTTGTTTACCTTTCTGTAATAATCCATTTACAATAGCACACTTGTGAGTTTAATTAAGGGAGAAGGTTTGTGAAGACGACACATTGGGGTTTCTTCCTTATTTAGCTTTATGTATATGCAAATTTGAGAAGAAAGTGTCTGAGTCCTGTCATATTTGAAATGATGAGGACTTCCTGTCTGACCGACCAATCAGAATCAAGTATTTTTGGGTTGGGTTTGGTGCTGTTGGAATTGGCGTGTGATTTTCTGTTCTCTTTTGTGATCTTCATCAGAGTTAATTAATGCTACAGCACTTCCTGGTTATTAGTGCTCAGCAATTGCAATCAGCAGGTTTTCACACTGAGCGCAGAACAGTCCCCGCATTAACCTCACTGATGGTTCACACTCATCCACTTCAACTCCCTGAAAATACAAGACTACTGTCTCGAAGCAGATGCGTCGAGAAGAAACATTGGCTCCTTTAAGTGTTGCAGCTCTTTTGATCACATTCAGTTCTAAGAACTTTTTGTAATTATTTGAGATTGTTTGAGTTTCATTTACATTTATTGCAATAATATGTATTCATTTGAGTTTTGTGAAGATATGCTATTGGTTGGATGCAATACTGTACATTTCTTGTAGATGTACATTTTTATTTAGTTTTTCTTGTTACTATATTTCTCTTCCATATACCCCTCTTTGTTTTTAAAGGCAACTGTGACTGGAAAAGCAATTTCCCCTGGGGGATAAATTACGTTTTTTGAATCTTGAATCTTGAATCTCGACCGTGTTCCTGCAGCATTTGCTAGGCTTGTCCCTGGTCCTGAACTGGCCAGGTGTCTCACAATATATTTTACACATGTTTTAAACTATTTTCTTATTGTTTATCTCTGTGTCAACCTTGGGTTTAGTTAGGTTTGGAATTAATGTTGTCGCTTTGGATAAAAGGGTCTGCCAAATGTAAAGTAAAGTGCAAGTCGACAGTAAAGTAAAGTCTACAAGAGATTAAGTCTATTACACAAATGACATTCAGCAGAACCGGAGAAAACACTGACCGTTGTGCTTAACCATAATTTGAAATCAGGATAAAAGCTTTTCACATCTTTTGATGTTTCAAATCCATCAACTGAATTAATTCACATTCATAATGATGTTTATTCTCTTAGAAACAAGGATGTAGAGCATTAAAAAAATTAATCTTTATGCAAATAGAAAATTCTCTTTGAGCAACCAAAGCCATGTCCATTCTTCATCCATTTTCTGAGCAGATCAGATGAAATTTTTGGGGCTCAATACGGAAAAAAAGTGTAAATGTCCAACTTTATTTACTAAATGCACTGTAGAAGTTCCTTAACACATGTTCTACACAGCAGAGGACAAAAGAACCGAAGCTCTGCTCAGATTCTACATTTGGATTAATCAAAATCTGAGCAAAAGAAACTATAGAGAGAAAGAATGAAAACACCTTCTGTAATAATAGTCCAGGATTGCTTCAGAAATCATTCTGAAAAACACCCTGCGGCAAAACCGAAGGAGAGAAAAAATCTCAAGGCCTGTGTCAGTTGATAAAAGCCAACGAGCAAACGCAGTCATGATTGAAATTCCATTAATACAGGATGAACATGGCACTGAAAGCTCCCAGTTCCGTCATCTTGGAGGTAAGAGTTGTCATTATTAAATATAAAGTTGATGCTGTAATGGGCCGCAGATCTGATTGATTTCCAGATAACATGAAGACACCCGACCTGAGGTGTCCGACTCCGAATGTTGCTCTCAATAATGAGAGTGAGGAACTTCAAGCTCTCTAAGCAGCTTAATAATGTATAAGGTGCTTGTGATCACAAACAGCAGTGGGAATAAAAACCAAGCCACTGATTTACTGAAGCAATTAGCTGGTCTAATTGGCTAACACATGGATTGTCACTAACCTGTCAAAAGCCATTAAAGACGCTTTGTCGTGTTCACTGCTTCTGGAAAATGTAAAACGACCTGAACATGGTCATGGATTTGTAAATGACATACATGACATCACTATATGCAAAAGAGAAAGGATGCCCGGGAGTCCTCATAAGTATGACAGACTGGTAGCAATGGAAAGAGAATGAAGGAATCCATGCTATTCAAATTATTAGCAGATATGTTAGGGTTAGATGTAACTGTCATTGTACTCAAAATGGAAGTAGATGGTAGAGTTAATTTTATATATATATATATATATATATATATATATATATATATATATATATATATATATATATATATATATATATATTATATTTTATGTATATATTTATTTATATTTATATATATATATATGTGTATATGCTGTATATAAAGAATTATATATTTTTTTCATCTATTTTTTTCTAAAAACGTTAGAATTTTCCTAAAAACATTAGCTTTTTCTTATTCTTTTATTTAGTCTACAATTAAAATACAAACTTCATATTAACCCCACTACAGTTCAATTCGCATCCATGCGTTCAAAACAGTATATATAATAAAATGTTTTAAATGATTAAAACATTGTGCTTTTTCTCCAAGCTTTTTAAAACTCAACACATAGTGAGTTTGTGGCAACATGTGGCAAAAATAAAATAGCATCGAAAATGTGAATTTTGCACAGCAATTGTGTTTAATCCAACAAAAAAGTTTCATTTTTGTTCACTCTGAATTTGTTAAGTTCTTTTTTTTTTTGCAATACTAAGTATTTTTTCGTTCGCGATTCAGGGACAATTTGTTTCAAGATCAGTGTAAAACACAATCAAAATACTCCATCAGTTTGGGGCTTACATACAAGTGTTATATATCAATTGAAAGTTTAAAGTGTCTGTATTTTTTCTATATATTACTTACAGAACATTGGTATGACTACCAGGGATGGCAAACGCCTGGCCGGACTTATAAAGAGGTGTGCGTCTGTGATTGGGAGGGATGTGGACTCTGATGAGGATGCAGGCCCTTATGAAGGGCATCCTGGGACACCCCAGACATCTACAGAAGAGCTTGAGGAGCAAGAGACTGCTCTCCTTGCAATGTAGAACAGAGCGTTTCAAGAGGTTGTTTGTGCCAACAGGGATCAGACTGTACAACAAACCACTGAATGATTTGCACTTTTAATATAGTTTTAGTTTTAGTTATAGAACAATCAAGGTTTCAATATCTCAATCAAGGAGATCAATAAAGGTTTACTACTACTACTACTACTACTACTACTACTTTTTGTGTAAAAAAATAAATAAATAAAACTAAAACGTGAAGCCTGTTTGCTTGTTTTTAAAAGGTAGTTGATTAATTATTATTTTAGCCAAATCAGAATAACTATTAATTTTGAAATGAAAATCGGGAACTCTGGGTTGATAGACAGACAGACAGACAGAAAGGTAGAAAGACGGAAATAAGGTATAAATAACAACAGGCTTTACCTTCTATATGCCTGAATATATTATGAGTAAATGGAATATTCAGATGTAAATAGGCGTACATTTAAATGTATATATTCAGTACAGTATAAATCTGTCTGTGATATGCTATAGTGAATTTATGGAAAGCAGAGCACGTGTGATTATGTGGCAGTGGCAGTAAATGAAGCACACACTTTGGCTGACTTCAGGGTCCGCTGTAGGTGCCAGGAGACTAGATGGATTACATAGATGCCCAAATCTGATGCTTTGCCCAAATCCGATCTTTTTCAAGCACTTTGTCTTGGTAGCAGATGTTCGGCGCCGTTGTCTCAGAATAAAAACATGACAAGAATGTCTAATGTGGAAAAAAACTGTTATTTTAAAAAGGCCATACATTGAACCTACACAAGCTTGTTGTCATTTAGTATTTGACTCCAAAGATAAATGGACATCATGGTGCTGTCAAAAGTCGCATTTTCGGTGTAATTTTTTCTTTTTCATTATTAATTGAAAGCATGTTGCTGTGTAAGGGAAACTAAATTATATGCATTTTATTCAAAATTAAATACGTATACCATTATGGCAGGGAGCACAGTGGCATTGTGGGTAAAGTTGTAGCCAAGTTCGATGTCCGGGATGTTCTGTGTGGAGCTTTCATGTTCTTCCCAGGCTTGCGTGGGTTTCCTTCCTCCCACACTTGGGTTCACATTTTCCTCCCACAGTCCAAAAGCATTCAGGAGAATTGAAGTCTGGGTTGAAGTTTGAGTAAAGTGAGATTTTGTGTGTCGTACTCTGTGTATGGTTGGCTTACCTAAATAGGGGGTGTGTCCTATCTTCTGATCTAGATTTGCTGGGTTTGGCTTCATCTCCCCATGACCCAGAAATGGAAAAACAGCCCAGAAAAAGAAAGCTTTAAACTGGCTTTTCTTCATTGGCATGTTTTTTTCAGAGTATTTGTTTATTGAAGAGTGGTGAGGTTTTTTTCTATCGTCGGAATACTAATAAGAGAAATGGATTCAGATGCAAAATGATATGCATAATAAGAAATGGGTGCTCAGCAGAGCGGAAGCAGAGGTGTGGAGTCATACATTCATTCCCAGAATATTAAAAAGGGGCTTCTCTCGCACTTTTTTCCTCTTTTTATTCCCACAATCTGTGGTATGAAGAAAGTGCTTCCATCATGTTTTAGAACTTCAGTCCTGGATTTGTTGCAAGAAAATGTAGTGAGTGAAATATAGTATTAAATGTTTTCCATTATACTGTATACAAAACCCATCAATTTATCAATTGTATTGCTTTACTATCAAGAGTACCAGACCACCTTACTGTTACTAGAGCCAATCCTAGCTAGTCTGGGTCTGAAGGCGGGAGACACACCTTGGTTTGGTGGCCAACCAATCACAGAGTGGGATACAGGTTGAATAGATCAATGGAGTAATCGATGGACGGATAAATAGATGGCTCGATGAACAGACAAGCAGGCAAAAATAAATCCATGTCAGATCTGTGATTTATTCCTTACTTTACTGTGAAACTGTGAATCATGAATCATACGCAGAGCACTTGAATAGGATTGAGTTTGTGTAATTATTAATTATTAATTAACTATGAGCGTCATCTCTTGTGCACCTCTGGACACAGCATCTGGCGCGAAACTCATTGTGTTGTTGCAGGTAAAACCTTCTTTATCCAGTTTGTGCCAGTTTTGAAGAGTTTTGTGTTTCCTGGCTTGTTGACTTTGTTCCTGGCAGGCTCCCACACAAACCTCAAGCTTCATCTCTAGTGTTAACACAACAACACCCTGGTTCAGCATGTTCCCACACAGCTGTCATCCTCTTCTGAGGCTTCCCCCGTTCCCTCCAGTCTCACCACAGCCGCAGCCATCAGAACCATCCTCTCTGCACAAACTCTTCAGTCTCACACACATGCCTTGCTTTAAACGCACAGCACTCAAAGCGTTGTGATTCCGTCTCTTTCTGAGACGCTAACGCAGGGTCTCAACATGCCAGATCAACGCTCAGACACATTTAATTGCACCATTCTTGGGATTACGTCTGGGTGTTTACATTTGATGGTTTGCGTGTTCTTGTGATCTTGTGATTGTGTGGTTAACAGAGATGACACGATTCTTGCTCACCTCCTCTCTTCATTCCCCATGAGCCAGAGAAAGCGCATTAGCATTCACACAATCCCGTCAACCACCACCATGATTGCTTGGTGTTAATAATGCGTTTCTCATGCCTATTTACATATGTTCTGAAAGCTACAATGGTAGGATTCTAGTCGCTGCCTTGCATTGCAAGCAGGGAGGATTGGTTTTCTGACAGTTCCCAACAAGGCAGTTGTGGTCCAATGGTACCCAGATGTTTCCAAATCAAATCCCAGCCTGTAAGATTCCAAAAATGAATATCCTTGGATAAGACACGGAATCCCAAATGGCATCTGGGTGCCGGGATTTGAACATCTTGAGTGGCAAGTTCAACTCCCTACCCGCTGGACCACAACTGCCACCTGGAATTGGTGATCAGCCAATCGCAGTTTGATAGACAAACTCACACATTCATGCTCTCACTCCCACCGATGGTCGAATGAAAGAATTTAATTTCTTTGTGTTATTGGACTGTGCGAGGAAAGCCAAAACCCGGAGAAAACCCACACAAACTTGGCGAGGACATAAAGCTTAAACTACGAGTCCATACTGTAGTTTTCACATTGACGTTTCTCCTAACAGCATTCAAAAAGACTGAATAAGCTATTGAAAACATTTTTTGAAGCTTTGTTTAGTGGTTGTCCTCTGTTTGTTGGTTATCTAGTTTTTATCAGGCGATTTTAACACACTCAAATTAAAGTCACTATTAAGTCATAAATCATCCACTCACACATTTAAAAAAATACAGCTTGACTGAAAGTGTTGGACAGGAAGATATTTCTAACAGCCAGGACATTTTGTCGAGCTGCCCCAATTCACACAGCCGTACATGTGAGAAAGTAGTAAAACTGATGAAACAAATAAATAAAGAAACATTTTTGAAATTTCGAGAGACAACTAAATGACATGCAAAGAAGCAGTTTCACATTAAAAGACCCAAGATAGAGAAAAAACACAAAAATATTTAGTTTTCACTGTAGACTAATTTAGTTTGACCTTCCAGTGCATTGTGTACGACAGCAGACTGTATTCACCAAAGTAAAAAGTAGCGGGAACTATCTCATTATTATGACTGAAAAAAATGAGATCTGGATTACAACATTTTTGCGTAGTAACTCATAAATATGGCTTAGTATTTCATAATTAAGGCTTACTAACTCATTATTTTGAGATTGTAATCTCATAAATTTGACTTAATAACTTGTAATTATGACTAATTATCTCTGAATTATGAGATTGTGATCACATAATTAAAGTTACTCGTAATTATAACTTAGCAAGTCTTACTAATTAGATAAGTTGATTCAGTCTGCACATGCTGCATTTTGGTTCATGACCTTGAAGACGCATCATTGCACAAACATGGAGATGTGAGTGGAACATTTTCATGATGCTTTCACTCCAAAACTTGTAAAAAATTATATTTTCAGACTACACATAGCATGTGAGTAGTGAGGTTTTTGGGTCACATATTCATGAAAAATGTATCAATTTCAATCCGTTCATCAACATTTTCAATGATTGATTACAATCGCTTATGAGATTAAATTGATTTTGAGATTAAATTGACAATTGAGATTGTTTTCTAAAAGTGTCATTGTTTAAAAATGTTGAAGGTGAGTCCAACTGTGGCCCACCTTACTCAAAAGCCTTTTATCTTCGTTGTTGCATTATTCACTGATGTGGATATTTCATTGGCTAACAGCTTAGCATGGTACACTAAACATGCCTGTCAATTCTGGATCAGCCCAGGACCACCATATTTTGTGATAACTCAGTTACCATGGTAAGTTATGAATGGATTGCCATGGAGACAGACGCTGAGGTCAGGTAAAGTTCAGCCTTTCCTGAGTGTAATTTCCTGTCAGGAGGAAAGAGGTTCCTTGGTTTAACCAAGCAGTGACATTCGGACAAATCTGAAGAAAGGCATTGTGAGATGAGTACTGAAACACATGCTAATAAAGAAGTTTGGAATGCTGCTTAATGTAAACGTATAGTTAAGTCAAAAATTGAGTTAGTGTCATGTGTGATAAATAAAGCCGGGGCAGAAATGCAAGAGGGATGTGATTATCTCCGTTGGGAATTACTTTACAGTAGCTTGATTTATTTCATCAAGCGCTCGTCCACCCAAAGACTAAGCAAGGACAAACGTTTACAAGGGTTTAGTCGTTATCACATTTTTAATAAGTTACTTATTTTCATTGCACAGACAGTGTTCTGAAAGAATGAGCTCGCTTTTAATTACACCGAGCACTTTATAGATGAAGAGAGCAGGACATATTTCATAAAACTCGAGCGGAAACGACGTCCACAACATTCCTTAGCTGCAGAACTCGACAATGTCTTTAAGAAACTTCTTCAGGAAGTCTCATTCATTTTTAATAGCCCCGTTTCCTTCATCTCAAACATTGAAAAGTACATTGGGACAAGAGCAGACATGCTACTCCCTATGATCTCTTTAATTCTCTGAAGTAATCATGAGGCCATTAAAAATGAAAAACACACAAAAAAAACGCCCGATACCTTGAAGCACGGATCATGATGTTTTTGAAATGACAATAGTTATCATGAATTCACAAAGTTAGAAATATAACATTCCAAGTGGACAATAGCGTTCTAATCAGCTTCTTCTACACTATAATTGTCTTTCCACAGCTCATAAATACACAGTCCTGGTTCCTAACATGCGCTTCCTGTAAGACTACAGTCTTGTTACCCTTAACGTCTTAAGGTAAATGACCCTGTTGCTGAAAAAACAGAACAGAAGCACCATAAGGGCTTGTGCAATGGGAAGAGTGAAGGCCTCTGGAGACATGTTTACTGTAATGGAGGTTTAGTGCAGCTATAATGTACTTTCCTAGTTTAATCGCTGCTACTTTATGTACCAAACATTCTCACTCTGTGCACTGTAAATAATGTGATATATTACAAGTATCCTTTTTAAACATAATGCAGTAAATAGTTTGCTGGTGCAACCCGACTTTAAGAAAAAAATATTCTAAAATATTTATTATATTATGCTCCTTGGAAAATTCAGTTTAGATCAAAACGTTCTATTGTTTAGTGGAATTTTTGTAACAAACAACAACATACAGACAAACAAAACCCTTCACCAGACAAAAAAAAATAGTGTAATTTGTGTAAAAATAGAAGTAACAGCCAATTTGTGCAAATATTTTGGAAAAGTATTCCCAAAAGTTCCTGTTCCTGTTACCCGGTGTTACTTGACGCGTTCTGTTGGCAAAATGCACTTGTTCTACTGATACTGTCATACGTTACTATGAAATTCTCGCAAAAAAAAGAGTTGTAAATAATTTTTTTTTTTCTTTTTTGTAAACATGTTTTTGAATTTTACATCAATTGTGCCTACATTTTCTGGGACATTTTGTGGTCAATCTTTTGTGAATGTTTTTATCCAAAATAAGAGGAAAATTATAGGCTTATGTAACAAAACTAATATTAGATCATTGTGATTCAGTTTAAAAGTATACGATATATTTACATGTTTTATTGAAGACTTGAGATCCGCGTCTCGGTTTTTTGGAAGGTAATAAAGGTCATGCATCTGTTTTTGCTGACTCGGCTGCGCTTTCATGTCACACTGATCCTCATAAATGCATAGATCAATACAGTGATGTACTAAGCAGTACCCAAGAGCATTTCCCATACCTTACTATTGATGCCCTGTCAGTCTGTCTCAGGCTAAAGTTATGTCAGGCTGTATGGCCTCTAAGAGACTTCATTTCTCCGAATCACTTGTGATCAATGGGAACCTACGTTTTCAGTGTTCGCATTAACCAAACGTGTGAAGGAGCCAATTACATTAGATTAGGCAGTTTCTTCTTGTTTTATTTATTTATTTTTACGTCTTTGAATAAAATAGC
Organism: Paedocypris sp. Pulau Singkep; assembly: GCA_017309775.1. Lineage (NCBI taxonomy): Eukaryota > Metazoa > Chordata > Actinopteri > Cypriniformes > Paedocypris > Paedocypris sp. Pulau Singkep. The sequence continues at coordinate 3,962,183 of MU204241.1, forward strand.
TTCCCGATCTTTTTCTATAAAACCATACAATCAAGTATCAAAACATTTATAAACGAAAAGTCTCTCAATTGAACATTACTGTTATTATTATAATTATTCTTATTGTAGTTGTTGTTGCTGTTGATGTTGTTGTCATTGTTGGTGGTATTGCAAATCAGAGACTGGTGAAAAACTATAAAGACATAAAATTAGCATAGATTACATATATAAATATAATCTATAATAAATATATTAAATATATAATAAATATAACCTTTCTGTTGCCTTTGTTCCTAGTTTTTATCTCTGACTGTGTAACCGCTTTTCGTCCTCATCTCCAATTACATTGTGGTGAGAGTAAAACTAAAAACAAGAAAATTGTTTCAGAAACAGAAATCAAAACCAACCGCTGCTCTTGATTTAATGGACATTAATTAGAGCAGTTGTCTTTGGGTTGTGTGGAATTAAAACCACAAATTGAATTGAAAGTCCTTTATTCGTCCCCACAAGGGGGAAATTTCAACGTTGCAGCAGCAGTACAATTAACCGGAAAAGGTTACAATAAGAAACAACGAGCAATTATGTATACATACGGCTTAAAGTAAAAATATAAGAAAATATATGAAATGTAACATATTTACACACATGTATACTAAATTTGCACAGTTTACAGGTATTGTACATGCACCGGATACATATTGCACAATCACACACAGTCAGCGAGTTATTGTATGGGATAGAATCATTCAAGAGCTGTCGTTGAAGTTAAATCCATGAATAGACGAGGCTGCGTCATCACACGGTTCTCTGAGGACATGGTTGCCAGAGCACATCTGAGAAGATTTCACTCTTGTTTCAGAAACTACATGATAATAAAAGCTGATAATCAATAAAGTACCTTCCGGTTATTTTGATTATTACTTTTTTTTCTACTGGAAAGAGAGAGATAAAAAACACACACTAACATTTTTTGCAGAAATAAACATCAACTGACAGACAGATACAGAAAGGAAGAAAGACAGACACACAGGAAGATATATCAAATATTATATAACTTACCAACTTCACCACGTACCTAAGCATTTGCACTTCTACAGGAAGCTGCGGGTTTCTCAAGCGGAACGCTGTAATATGAAACTGTTATCAGTGCTGCATATCACAAATAGCATCAGTTTACAGTCATTGATTAAAGCAGCTCAGCATAATTAATGTGACCCCGTGATTTACTCATTTCAGATCTGCTGGTGTGAGACGTTTCACAGGGAGCTTTGAGAGCTGGAGCTTTAATAACTCCGTCCTGGTCCTGAGAATCTTCTGACGGTATAATGGTGCAGATAACAAGCGTGTTCAAACAGGTTCATAAAGAATGTTCATTAAAAATCCCGGAGACCCTTTGGTGCAGAGGGTCTGTATTTTACACGGCGTGTGTCTGGCTCCATTAAAGCAGAAAGACTCCTGTTGATTGATGATGCGCTTTGTGTGTAATCAGTGCCCTCATTAAGAAGTGCCACTTATTATTCATCTTCTTCTTCTTCTTCACCGCAGCTGATATAAACGCTACCATTTCTTTAAAGCGCGAGCGGCTGGCAAAAATTACAGCGCGGCGCTTCCTCAAGGCTCATCACGGACAGCGATGAATTACAAGCACAGCAGGAGCCTGATACACGCTGGGAACGCAGGAGCAATGGTTGAGTTATTGCTTATTGAGCGACTTATTAAGTTTTGTAAGATAAAAACCAACCAGAAGTATATTTATGTACATAATAAAGCATTCTTTAGCCCACTAAATCTATATTAAATCAGCATTAAATGATAATAAGTAGTCAACAATAGCAAAACCACACTGTGCAGTAATGCCTGGATCACAGACTGGTGAAGTAAAGAAAGTGCCACACCACACCAGCAGAGAGAGCAAAGCATTGCTTGAGCAACTTATTTCTGTTTCAGTGGTAACTTCCTGTTTGTAGCCATTTTAAGCATGACATTAGAAAGACGTGCCAAACGTGTTGGTGGCTTTGAACGTCGGGAACAGAATTGCACTTGAAGGCTTATTTGACCATAGAATACAAGCTTTTTTTTTTTTGGTTTTTAATTATTGTTTTTTTTTTTTTGTAACAAACCCATTAAATGTGTAGAAAAATTGTTGGGGCGGACCTCTTTTTGAGAGAAGGATGAGTTTCCGTCAGACTGTGTTCATGTTCCAGCGGCTGGATATTAAGTGATGAGCCATTTATGTGTTGATATGTTCTTCATGAATTAAGTAGGTAATTTCCGCTTTGCTTTCAGACAGCGTTGCTTTGGAGTGGTGACATGAATCAAAATGACCTTCTGTGCCTTGACTGTGTAAAATACCTTCATCTGTCTAACCCGGCCCCAACCATTAAGCTAAACACACACAAATCTATCAAAGTGGGGTCTCAGCTTTGACAAAACACATTCCCTTCCCTCTACCATAACTGTAACCATCACAACTAAAGGCAGAGGTTGAATTCTTGCTCTAATATTATTCAAACCTCGGACCTAAAATCTCATTTTGACCTTCAAACGAACCTTCACAGTTGCGGGCCCCAGACGAAGGTCCCCACGTTGATATAAAAATTAGTATTTAGGGCCACACTTTGATGTACCAAATTTCCAGAAAGCACAACTGCATACTAGCATGCTACCCAAAAATGTAATTAATTTTAGTTTTAAAATTAACAGTGTGACATGGTTTAATTTCTGTAAGAAACATGCCAATATTCACTAGATTTGGTCAAATTTAAACTATTAAACTACTAGCTATTAAACTACTAAAACTGTTGTAAAATGAAAATGCATTCAGTGTCAGAATCCTAAAAATCCAAATGACATGCAGAAAAGGAAAGCTAGGTGTGATTACGTTACAAATTCTGGACATTCTTCATCCTCAATCTATGACTTTCTATGTTAGCAACACATACTAATAATACTTATGATCCACTTAGTACATAAGATGAATTGGAAAATAATTACACAATTGAACAATATAATGTAATAGTTCTTGGTGAAGATGGTAATGGACTAAAATAACTAAATTATTCGAGTCACGGGTCGGATGTGGCCCGCGAACCGCTGGTTGGACATCACTTCTCTAAGTTTCTCTCTCTTCTTCTTGCACGCAAGTGAAAATTTTACGCAAATTTTTAGTGAAGTGATTTGAATCGCTTGTGGTGTTAGTAGATTTTCTGCCAAGGTGCCTCTACAGCTCCAAGCCTTTGTTCCACAGACAGAGCAAGAGGCTCTTTGAAGGATTTCTTCAGACTGTGGGAGGCTGAGAGAGCAAGGTGAGTGTGTGTCTGGATTTGTCAACCAATGAGGCTCTAAATCAGTGAACTGGACCTGTTTCCACTTTGCAGAGGGAGATGAAGCTTATTGATCCCCGAGACGCTTCCTGGGCAGATCGGCAGAACACACAGAACAATTTCTTCTGGGTGGATGGGCATGACTGGGCCAGAAACACATAGCTGGGGGTTCACAGCTCCTAATAGTCTCTAGAAGGGCAAACATCTAGTCAAAGATGCTTAGAAAGTTTCAAACCGTCACTGAGCTCAGTCTTTCCAATGCCCTTCTTCAGACAAATCGTAAAATACCTCAAGACGACATGGCAGGGATTTAAATCACGGCCTTATTATAGCGGTGAGAAAAGTCTTCCATCCTCCAACAACAATGAATCTAGAGGTTTATAATCCTGAGTGGACACTAACCCTGTTGTTTTATCTCACCAATCTCGTATTTGAAAAATAAAGCATATAAAAATTTAAAGGCAAACATTTATGCGTCCCAACCAATACCGTTTCAAAAGAATATTGAGACCGAGTCAATTTCCCTTCAAATTCTCCCTGTTTTTGGACTGTGGGAGGAAGCCGAAGACCCAGGAAAAACCCACGCAGGCACGGGGAGAACATCCACATCAGGAGATCATAACTTAAGCTGATAACTTAAAAAACTCCAGATTTATTGTCTTCAGCAAAAATCTCCAAACCGCAAACACACATAGAGTTATGGCGATGTTTTACAGAAAGCACTTAGGTGGGGGTCATGGTTTATATATTGCTCATATAAATTCCTACTTATTATATTGTATGCGAGAATGGATCATCTGTCGTCAGTGACTAATGGCAGTAATACACTCCAGTCATCTGAAGAGAGCTGATGAAGGCCTCACTTTACCTGGCAACCACGCAGAGCTTTCCGGACACTGTTGATTATTAATTACATAAATTACAGCTTGACTTTCCTCCTCCTCAATGAGACACATAATCAAACATAATTACTGATGTGGATGTTGCTCTACCTGCCCGAACCAGAAAAGCCAAGACTCTCCAAATAGGAAAACACATGTTTGCCAGACTAATGACTTCAGGCTTAATTACTAGTAAAGATAGTTAATTGTGGCCTAATAGTTGAGTGTTGGACCTGAGAGACACTGCATTTCACATCTTTCTCTCAGTTCCTACTTCCTTCCTTCATTTCTTTCTGTCATTCTCTTATACTTTGTTTCTTATTACTTTCTAGTTTTTTTTCTTTCTTTCTTCCTTTGTCCTCCCTTCCTGCCTTTCTCCTTTTCTTGCTTTTTTTCTTTCATATTTCTTTAGTCCTTAACTTCCTTTGTTCTTTCCCCCCTTTATCCCTTCTCTTGTTTTTTCTACCTTATTATCTGTCTTTCCTTTCTTCTGATAACCGTCTAGTTTTCTTCTTCCTTTATCGGTTTATTTCTTTCCATTTATCTTCCTTTTCCCTTCCTTTCTAGCTCTTTTCATCATTCATTCATAGCTTCCTTAATATCTTCCTCTGTTTATTCTTTGTCGCTTTTTTTCTTTCATTTATTTCCTGTTATTTTTCTCGTCTTAGTTACTTCCTACTTTCTTTCCTTTTTTCCTATTCGAAACGCAGTGAACTCCTTTCCCTGTCAAGTAAAGTCCAGCTTCCAAAGTCAAACCCTTAGAGAAGTGTTCCCTCCCCAGTGAACAATTACCCGCGTGCCCTGTTCCTCCTTCTCTCGTGTGGGCTGTGAGATGGCACAGGAACACTTTGCTTCTGACCTTGACAAGCAACTCCACTCACGCAAAAAATGAAGCACTCTTATCTCCATGGCAATGAGAGCCCTCTCCCACCCCCGCCTGAGCAATGTCTACCACAGATGGGATCAACTTGATTCATTACTGTGAAATTGTCAAAAGATGTGTAATATATAGCATAACAATGTTAACACAAAGGCCACGTTTCAAGCTTAGTCATCTTGAGTAGTTGCACTGCGAGGTCAAAAAGCAAGACTGTCGGATTTACCCCTGTCAGGCTAATTAAAGCGTACATATCATCAGTATAATTGTGCATTATACTTGTGTGTGTGTGTGTAACTATTTATCATTTTTCAATGTATATACTGTATAGAATTATTATACTGTATAAAATATGATACTATATACATATATACATTTATAGATATGTATATGTGTGTGTGTGTGTGTGTGTATAGAGAGTTAGAGAGAGAGAGAGACTCTCTGTCTGTCTCTGGTACTGTACATTAAAAATACATAAATTGTACCTTCTTGAGACCTTGAGTTGATATTGAGATGATCATTTGTTCCCCGTGCTCTACTGATAATGTATAATTTGTGAAATTATTCACAGGATTAGGATTATGGAACTGTTCTCATTAAAACGTAATATACACATTTGAAACGTGCTCTGAGTAACCGCAACATCATATGAATTTGTAAACATGAACAAATCATTTGTGTATAATCAAATGTGCACTAACTGTGAATATCTACATGGTGGCTGCAGTGTTCTAGCCGGACTGTCCAGCCCATACGGCCATTTTGAGGTCGCTGAAATCCATCATATCGACTTAAGACAGCACAGAGTCCCAACTACAAGACAGAGTAGAAGAGCCGACAGAAAGTGCAAACACAGTAAGACATTACAAATCTGTAGAATTACAGTCCTCGTTACAGAGAACCCAATCTAGACTCAAGAGTTCCAAATGAACTGACAAAATTGGATGGCGTGATAATAATACTTAATCCAGCAAACTGTGTAGACAGTAAGCATTATAATCCTGTCATCCCACGTCTTGTGACTGAAAGGCGTACTTGAGAAAGACATTAGCGTTTAGCTGAGAGTGAATTGTCACACTGATCCTAAAAAGATGAATTGCCAAATTTTAAAGTAATCCGGACGATCGAGGAAAAACCGTGTAAGTATTTCTCACAAAGAATTAATTTGCTGGCTGCCTAGAATTTTGTAAATCTGTAATAAATCCCCATGAATGACAAACTGTGTTAAATCTTTACTGAAACAAAAGGTGCTTGTTATATTGGGACTAAACTGGTTTACTCAAGACAATAATCATGTTTTCAGATGCTTGTGAAATGATACACTTGGTCAATAGTTTATAAGCGCACAGATCAGTTTTACAACTACAAATTGGTTGATGTGTGCGCAAAACTATTTTACAAGGTTTACAGAAGCAAACTTTTTTACAGTTTTACAAGTACTATTCAAGATCACAAGAGATAAATTGTATTTTATGAATTATAGGAGACAAATGTATTGTACAAATCAAGTTTACAGAAGCACAGTTTGCCGCCTCACAGCAAAAAGGTTCTGTTTGAGACTCAATGTGTGAGTTTGGGCCTGTGGAGAGTTTTCATCTTCTTGCTGTGCTTGCGTGGGTTTTCTTCGGGTTCTCCGCTTTCCACCTACAGACAAATTGGCATTGGAAAATTGACCACATGGGTATGAGCGAGTGAGTGTGGGAATGTGTTTGTCTGTGTGTCCCGCTCTGCAAGAAATTGTGTTTACAGAAGCACACATTTTATTTTACAAGTTATGCATAAACTTGTATACGTTCAGTTCACAGGAGCGAACTGTAAACAAAAACTACTAGTACAAATTGTGTTTACAGAAGCAAACAATTAACCGGTACAATTCAAGCTTATGTGAAGCACACGTTTAATTTGCCTGCACAAATCAGGTTTAAAAGTGGCCCAAATCAAATATACAAATGCACATTCTGTAAAGGCAACAATAGCATTATTTTTGTAAACCACATTAAAACATTAAAAAAATAAAACGGTATGTTGCAAGAAGCAAATGCTGAAAGAGCAACTTGTGTTTTCTGCTCATCATTTTCCTCAGAATTAAATCACAAATGTGAAACATTGGAAGAGCATTGCTTCCTAATCTAGCAGAAGAACTCACTCCTTGAAGCTGATGAATCACCACGAGCTGATCAATGTGCTTGTTTCTGGGCTGGAGTCTGCTGATCGAAAACCAGCAGAACATCTTCATATAATAAGCTGGAGACAATTGTCAGTCAGCCTTAGTGATGGATTTCTTATTAGATCAGAAGGTGCTTTCAGAT
>MU204241.1:3974551-4045117 GCA_017309775.1 Paedocypris sp. Pulau Singkep
CCTGTATGGCACCTAATAAAATATCCAGCTTGTATTTAACACAGCAGAGAGAAACCGGACCCATGTTATAAACACGAAATGTGTGAGCTGTGTGTTTTTCATTTCAGGCAACTATAATTTTACACAGAAAAATGATTTTATGCATACCCTCAATTTAACAATTATTTATGCAACACAATAAGTAAAACTTTGTTGGTCTATTATAGACTTTGTTGTGCTTGACATCTGAAATGTGTACATTTTTATTTTAACATAATTATTGCTATAGGTATTTTGTTGTATAATGATATAATAAAGGGGTTTCGGGGGGGGGGGGGGGTTACAGACTGTACATACTGTAATTTTCACTTGGATTTGGCTAATTTTTCTAACCATCAGTTTTAAGAAGTTTTTGAAATTTGTATCTACACGTATATATATATACACACGTATGTACATACATACAGTTACTCCCACACACTAGGTGTAATTACACAGGAAACATCCTTATTTATCGTGTGCTGTTGCTTATCACTGCAGTGTATCGCTGAAAAGCCTTCTACTAAATCTACTTGGATCCTTGTTTATTGGAAATCATGGTGTTGGAAGCTTTGAGCTTTTCTCTTACATATAAACCAAGTTTGATGAAATCTCCACCCAGTTCGTTCCTTTCACATCTAGAAAGCTTTGTACTTCAGATTTGTATCCAATCACTCTCTGATTTGATTTTTACTCTTGTGTGCGTCTGTGAAAGTAATTTAATCTAATGCACTTTCTAATGCAAAGAAGAAAGAGTGTAGGACAGATGCAACCTGTTGACTTTTAAACAAAACATTGTGTAGCTTAATCAGATGTGTTTGTGTTAGCAACAGCAAGGCTGTGGATTCTATGTTACATCAACGCTTGAGTACTGAAACAAGAGCACCTGTAAACTCTATGAGTGCAATGTATTGCCCTTCATTCATTTCTGGGTCACTGAAAGCTGGAGCCCATCGGGAAGTAAACCGGTGAACCAGAGGAAACCAACGCAAACACGGGGAGAAGATGAACTCTACACAGAAACCGACCCGACTGGACTTCAACATCACTACATCATGGGAAAAAATGCTATGTAGGGTGGTCAAGGTCACTGAATGATTCATTGACCCCGATTCATCTAAAACTGGATTTTACAATTGGGGGACTCCCGAGTTTAAGTGCACTCATTGTAAAGATCAGTTTATTCTTCAGCCTGTCATTTTAGAGGAGATTTTACAGACAAACCCCGCTGAAGCTGAGGTTCAGACCCCCTGATTGTAAAGATGTAATATTATGATGGCTGGGTGGGCACAGCACTCACCTTTATGGACCACCGCGTCATGACCCAGAGCTTCAACGGCCTCTCCCTGTTGCCGTGGTAGCAGCCGTGCACTGGATGCTCAATCACTTTCTTATCAGGTACAGCGGTCAGATTTTTCCTACAAATGACCCAGAGAATGGTCCCAAGGTTCCAGGATTTCCAGCCGTGTGACCCAGTTAACTAGTTCAGTATTCTAAGTGTCGCTGAAGAATGCTTTCATGCAAGCTTCGTCACTGTCTCTAGTGGGCAAGACATTAAACTGGGATATTTTTGGGTCGCGTTTTCATTTAATCAGATCCATTCATTTATGCAACCACTTTTTCGATTTCTGGGTCAAGGGGAGCTGGAGCCATATATATGTCTGAAGGCAGGACACACCAATCAACCACAGAGCAACACACACACGATTTCTCATATATTATCTTACCAATTGTTTTATCTACTTTGGCATGGCATGTAAATACTTCAACAAATACAACAAGCTGCACCGACACAACATGCACTCGATATACAATCGTAATGTACATCTAAACAGTACAGCTGTGTGTGTGTGTGTGTGTGTGTGTGTGGTGTGTTAGCATGCGTGCGTGTAAAACTATACCAAATAGGTTGAAATCACATCCACGCAAATAGCACGAGTTCAGTTTTTATGCAACACTGCCCTCCTGTGTCCGCCTCTGTGCATCACAGGTGAAATTCTACGTCTCAAAGTCAACTTTATTGTATATTCAGCTTTTTGCATTGGACAAATACATAACATGATATTGTTTCAACCATGTAACACAATAATAAAGACAAACATGAATTACATTGTAAATGCTATAAATAAGGCACCAAATACAAGACGCCAAAAACTGTACCATATGAATGACATTTTTCAGTGAATCAACAGTATTATAAAAGTCCATTTGCACAAACATATATTTTTTTTACTATAGTCAATCAAGTCGTTGAAATACCAAAGCCGTCACACTGTTTCCTGTCACACCCCCAAACTGGAAACTAGGGGTGGGGAGTTCTTTTACCATTTTAAAACCTGTTTAAAAGAAACATAATTAAACGGGATTAGTGGATAGACAGATAGACGAGTGAATAGGTGAAAGGATTGGTAGACGGACAAAAGGACAGAACGACGGGTAAATGAGTGTAAGGATGGATGCATGGATGGACAGACGAACACACAGATATAAAGATAGATGAAGAGATGGATAGAAAGACAGATATAACAGACATGGATAGAACGGACCCATGGAAAGACAGGTGAATTACTGGAATGGGTACCACAAGAGGATGGATGGATGGATGGAGGGTAAGACAATCAATTTTATTTACCTGAAGTAAAGATCTGTTGAAGCTGATCTTTGGTCCAGTTGCAAGAGGTGATGATGAAAAAGCCTCCGGAGCTTGTTACGGTTCTTAACGTCGTCACATAGCGCCGCTTTGCATCTTCTCTGTCTTCTGGGTTCAGGCTAATCGCATCAAATGTGCCTTTATCAATACATATATCAAAATTCTTCATTTGTGTGCAGGGTTTCAGAAAGTCTTCCATCTAAACACACAGCACAACATTATTTTTTACAGTACAGCATAACTTTTTTTTGTTTTTACACAGTCAGACATTTATTTGTACCTACCTGTATTTGAACATTTTGTACGCCTTCCTCTTTCAGAATACTTAAAGTGAGATCTACAGCCGCCTTTGAGTAGTCAATGCCAGTGAGGTTTGTAAATCCATGTTTGGCCTTAAACGAGACATCAAGTAATTATTTATGATATTAATAATTATTTTCAATATTTATGTTTTACTTAACTATGATAAAGAAATGATTACATACTATAAAGAGCTTTAAGCAGAAACATAAAAAATAACAGTAATTGAAATAAATAATTAAAGCACATGTTTTCCAAAACAATAAAGAAAAAATGTTGTAATGAAGCTAATGATTTCTAACATGGTGTCAAAACACGTACCAGTTCAACGAGAAAAATCCCATTTCCTGTGCCAATGTCCAGGATGGTGGCATTCCGTGGAATGTTTTGTGCTTCCATCCACCGGATCACTCTCTCCATGCTTTCTTCTCCGAACCTGAAATGTGGTCAACAGGATTAGGTAATGAAAACAAATACATACGTAAATAATGCAGAGAATGCTTCAAAATTGACCCTATTTCTCCGACATCTCCAATTTCTTTAAATGTCTGTAGCTCTCGCTTGTACGCATGGTCCCAACTGAAAAAGAAAACGTTGACAGACATTACGAACTGTAGAAGAACTTGACAAGCATGATGGAGGAGTCGGGAAAAAAAACGACAAATAAAGGATATATGTACATAATTAAAACGAGTTAAGTTAAAATAATTAGAGTGCACTAACACAATAATTAATTAATGTACGATTTACATAGGTGTACAACAATGTTTCATTAAACTTATAACAAAAACTTGCGATAAATATGGATTAGAATGAGTTTGGTATTGCAGTAAAATGCAGATGTCTGTGTTCTTGAAGACGAGAAATGTTAATATTGTACATAGAAACGGATTTCTTACTAGTAGTAGTTCCTTACTATTCTTTAGTTCCCAGTTTTGATGGCTCGAAGTCATTTTCTGACTCCGGGTTCTGTTTTCGGCATTCTTCGGAACCATGTGTGCAGTCTGACGGATCCATCATCACGAGCTCGAACTCCGCAACATCCGGTTCAGCAGCGCAAAACGTGTTAGTTAATCGATTTCAAAATAAAAGTCTTAGTATGAAAAGGTTGCTACATGTCTGTCTGTCTGTTTGTCTGTCTGCCTGCCTGTCTGTCTGTCTGTCTGTCTCTCTGAGAGATAGAGACAAACTGACATTTTGTGTTCCCAAACACTACTACTAAAAATTTACTTAAAAGCTGTATGTATGTTATGATCAAAATCATTATTAATTTTATTGGCCAGGAGTGCACAAGACACGAAAGTATTTGATTCAGTTTTCGTATAGTACTGTCGCACTTCTGATTTCACACTGATTACAAAATTATTTTGACACAATTTGCACATTTTTATCGCCCTGTAAAAAGCATTGCACGGATTTTTTCACTGTTTGGACATGCCATTTCAATTCGTTTATTTATTAATGTTTTTTCTTCAGCATTTAATGTTTTATTATTTTACAATATATCGTTAAAGTTGGTACAATGTTTGTGTTTTGACATTTGTTTTTCTCATTTTTATACAGGGACGAGCTGTGAGCGCAAAGGATTGTGGGGTGGGCGCGTATGTTTCCATCATGGCGGCGTCAATTTCGGGTTATACTTTTAGTTCTGTGTGTTATCACAGTGCCAACAGCAACTCTGACCACGTAAGTACTGCTCCAACTGACTTGGTTTGTAAATTTGTAAGTGGTCGGCTTCATATATGTGCAATAACGTCGGTTCTTCATCAAAACGGAATTAATTATTTTCCCGGTGTCATCTTCCTGGTGTGATACACAGTGGCTCTGTCTTAAATCCTTGGGCTCCGCCTTGCTAGACAGCTGTTTAGTTCGTCTAATTACTCTTGAATATTAAATGTCAGATTTTCCTATTTTAGAGTAATGTTTAATGCTCGTATTGTGAACTTCGGACGTTTATTTGAACAACCATTATGCAACTTGTTTTCAAAGCATGTTGTCTAGTTAGGTGGCTCGTTAGAAATTAAGACGCGGTCAGATTGTCAACTAGCAAACTGCAGTCGACCTGCTTTCTTCAAGCTCGCCCGTTAAAGTGTCATTATGATTATACGCGTTTTTTTTTCGTATTTTATTTTGCTAGATGTACAAAGCCAGACAGGTTTTACAGAATAAAGTGTTGTCCAGGGCATGTAATGGCATTCGGCCTTGCAACTGTCGAGTTAGCTTTAGGCTAACCTGATACTCAGCAACAACTGTCAAACATAAACTTAGTTGTGATTTATCTGCTTTTCTGCGAATAATAGTAGTGTATTAGTCGTTTCAATGTTGTGTGTTCTGACTTGAGATGTTAGAGGCTTTGCATAGTTGTTTAGGGCTGGTTAGTCCTAGTGTCACGCTAGACTAGTTTCACACTTGACAAACTGGTACGTCGTTTGTATAATAGATATATTTAAAAGTTTTGATGTAATTTGACGTTTTCACATTACACGGTTTGTTTAAACACTATTTTTGGTCCTAATAAATGTCACAGTGTCAGAAATCCACATGGAATGACTCATTAGTGGTCAGTTAGTGGTCATTAGTGTTCAGAATTTAATTGATCACTGCAGATCAGCTAAAGCTAAAGACAGGAGTTGTCTTTTAAAGGTGTGTGTGTGTGTGTGTGTGTGTGTGTGTGTGTGTGAGAGAGAGAGTGTTTGTGTGTAAACGAGTAATTTTATTTTGCTTTTTCAGGAAGGTTTCCTGCTGGGAGAGGTGAGACAGGAAGAGACTTTAAACATCAGCGACTCACAAATCGGTAGCTCTGAATTCCTCAGTGTTATAGGTAAATCTTTTTTAATTTTCACAATAAAGCACAAGTAGATTCATTTTTTTTTAAATATGAAGTATTTTAATTCCTGGTGAGTAAACGATGCATCTGCATCTTTTCAGCTGGAAACTCTGCTCTTTTTATTAAACTAATTCACAATAACTCAACATTGTTACATTGCAAACCCCCATCCACACACACACAGACACACACACAGTTTCAGTTTGTTTTCCACTAATCCAGTAAATTCTTCTCCTTCAATGTTTGAGTTTAATAGTTTTCACGATTTTTGATTAGTTTTCGATTTTAAACTACCATTAAATCTCTGTGGCTGCTGTTTATGAAACATGTTACTTTCTTTGTGTTCGCTACTTTATCAGTAACAAACACATCAACTGGCAGAGTGTTTAACATAGTAATAGTATGAAGTAGTTGAAATGTTAATTTGGTTTGCCATATCTCATATTTTTGCTTTGTGTTCAAATGGGGATTTAATGTGAAAAAGAACAAAAATATAAAGAACTTGAAATAAACATTTTTTTGTATTGACCCATTGTTTCCATTGTCTGACTCTGGTTTAATCTGTAAAATCATTGAAAATTTACTTTTATTGTCATATTGTGGTTTCATGTTATGAAATATTCCTTGTTTTTTATTGTGAGCCAAAAGTTAGATTCATTTCAACATGTGTATGTTTTATGATACTTTATAATGTACAGGCCAATATTTTTGCAATATGTTTGCTATTTTGCTCAAAATAGCTGGTTGAAAAACAAAGGTCAAATCTATTTCTTTTTGTTGAGGAATTTCAGAAATGCGCTCATGTTCTAAACAGGTCTGGTCTGTATCTTTTATCAGAATGTGCAACACTTTGTTTGATTACATTGTGCTGTACTTTGTTATTAACTTTATTAATCACAGTGTTTTTTTTTCCAGAAATCCACAATCATGAACCTTGTGCACAATTGTTTAGGTAAGAATATAGAAATGCTATTCTACAAGTCGAGCTCTGCAAAATGTGTAAAAAAAATTATGCTCTTGTGTTTTAGCTTTTACGACTATGCAGGAAGTGTCAATGAAGAAAGTCTTAACAGAATCCTGAAGGACAGGAGAAAAGTGCGTGAGGTCTTGTGCGTCCCACATCATGAGCGCCATTGTGCCGCATCAAACTGTGTGTGTTTCTTCTCGGTTCTCTGGTACAGAATGTTATCGGCTGGTACCGGTTTCGAAGGAACACCCAGCAGCAGATGTCCTTCAGAGAGCAGGTGATACACAAGCAGCTCACGCATCTACTGGGAATCCCAGATCTAGTCTTCCTCCTCTTCAGCTTCATCTCCACAGCCAATAGCTCCACGCACGCGCTGGAGTACGTGCTCTTCAGGCCCGGCAAGAAGTGCGTACTTTCTGATCCACATGCTGAGAACCTATTTGCTCAGATCTGTGAGGACCTGATGTCTCGTTCTAATCACAGCAGGTATAATCAAAGAATATCTCTCACCATCCCAAATCTGGGTAACACCAGCCAACAGGAATACAAGGTCTCGTCAGTGCCCAACACTTCCCAGAACTACGCTAGTGTGATCAAAGAACACGGGTGAGCGGTGATGTTATGTGCCTTTTCTTACACACTCTTCCATTTCGAAACACGGATGTTAGTCCAATCCAGTGATTACAAAAAGACACGCAAGAAAATTCAGATTTTATTCTCCTCAAACAACTGTGTGTTCCAAGATGAACAAAAAAATAGTTATTGAAAAAAAAAAATTAAATTAGAAGCAATAAAACACTTAATGAAGAATACAATGAATAGATCATTCAAATGAGTGCAAAGAAAAGAAAGTTTAAAAAAATATATACAAAGTATAAATAAGAAAAATGTAAACAGAATTGAAGAAGCTGGAAAATGCCTTAATCACATTTACATCAATTGCTAGAAACACAAAGCAATGAAAATAAACGTTTTACTCAGTCATAGATAATCAATGATATAATGTTTTAAGACATTTATTGGTTGAGACACACACACACAATTCAGAACTAGTGGTAATATTCAACTTTGTTGATGATGAAAATTGGAATGACTGAAAACTAAGAGTTTGATTCCCAGAGAACTGTATTCTGGATGAAAAATGCAAGGTATGTTAATATGAACAGCCGATTCGGCACTAACAGACGCTTCTGGATCCCCAGCACTGAGTTCTTTGATAAGGACGGCGTGATGAAAGACATACGAGCCATCTTTCAAGTGTACAGCGCTCTGCAAGAAAGGGTCCAGGTGAGATTCCAGCGTCTCCACCTTCTCGAAGCGCTGCTTACGGAGCATTTTACAAACCTCCCACAGGCCGTGTGTAGCGAAGTGGATCAGAGTGAGCGAGTGCGAGAAAACATCCAGCAGGAAGTGAACAAACTGCGGGAGGAAATTGCTTGCAGGAAACGCAACAGAGATGAAGAAGAGAGAAGTAGGTCTTTACACCTTCATCTAAAAGCCGTAGCGTTTTCTGACATCTTCTGCTCCGCACTGTTCCAGGACTAAAACAAGCCTCGCTTCCTGAAAGCTCCGCCCAGCCCGAGCCTGAGCCCTCCTCGCTGTCTCCAGCTCTCGCCATGGAGCCCAGCGTAGAGAAACCGGTGAAGCCTTCATCTCCCACCACCTACAGCAACACACTGCCTCCAGATTCACCCAGCGCTATCCTGCTGCCCCGGCCTCAGGCGGTGGGCTCCCCCGGACACCCCTCTCCCAGTCTGGGCCTGGGCAACGGGGACGGCTCCAGCTTCGATTCCATTAGCCGCCAGGCCACTGGCCAAGAAGACCAGGAGGATGAGGACGAGGACAGTAGCGAGTATGAAAATTTAGTTAGTGAGCAATTGCAGCCATCTTCCTTGACGGAATCGGTGACGTTAGGACGGCCGGCCACCCTGTGGCCAGACGGAGACGCCCACAGCCCACCCGGCTCATAGTGGCTGGAGCGTGTGAGGACCACGGGTGATGAAGAGCGCGTGGCCTGTTTGGGTTTGTGGTGGGAGGTGTGACTCTAAAGTGGTCTTGATGTCCTCAGCCAATCAGACGTCTCCGTTTCCAGCTCTCCTCCGTCGTCTCGTTCTTCTAGCTGGAGCAGTCGTTCTGTGCCGCCTCTCACTGGCATCATTCGACCTCTTGCACTGTTCTTGCCTTCTTTTGATCTGCATTTACCTAGACAAGCAAAGGGAACGACGTCTTTTTTTTGCGGCCTTCAACGCGTCTCTTGGTGCTCATGCCATGACTGCTGTTCACTGAGTCAAGACACGCCACAGCTATACGAAGTGCGGAGGACAGCACAGATCTACAACCCTTCGCGCTCTAGTCTTTTTTTTTCTTTTTGAGCTGTAAATGGTTTGAGTCATAACGGCCTGTGTAAAATACAACATGTGTTGACTGGTCACTGGTTCGTTTTTCTGTTTTTTTTTTTTGTTGCTCGTGTTTTTTTTTTTTTTTCCACCCATGTCACGCTGTGTTTCATGCGTTCACCGCTGATCTCCGACTCGGCTGCAGCTTCATTGATCTCAGGATTTTTTTTTCAGCGCTTGGACTGATGCTCCACCACCATCTGGTCCCTTCTTTGGCTGAGAAGACGATGCGCTATTATCAGACTGACAGAGGTTTTAGTTTCATCATCCGAGTCTAGAAGAAATATGCTGAGGGTGAACGAGAGAAAGGAAAACGTAGATGTGTAATTTATATGACTGTTATGGACTAGATAAGGGATGCCCAACCTGTGGCCCGTGGGCCGAATCTATCTCGTGGATCTGTGTGCGCTCCTGCTCGCAAAATTTCAAGTGAAGGCTAATTTGGTCTGCAGATTAGAAAGGTCACTGCTAGAAAAAATTGCCACCTTTTTCTAATTGGGCTTTTTCATTTTAACAGACTTTATGATCGTAAAGAATTCTGGGTCTTGCACTCAGGGTTAGACAAAGGTTAAATTAAATTAACTGACATAAGTTAATTGCACAGCCCTAATTCATATAGACTATATATGTCTTTAATGTGAATTGAATTTCTGGTGGATAACTAATCCGACGATGGACTTTTTCATCCAAAGAATCCCGCAGATCTCAGTCTATCTCAGGATGTTTGTCAGACACTGAGAATGTTTCTTCTTTCAAGACCAGTTTAGCATAAAACCACATCGGAAATGGTTTGCCTTGCTTGAGTGTGAATGGGATGGTGTCACGCTTCATCGATACAGCCAAAATCCTTTTTAAAAATGTGAGAGTGACTCGAACAAAACAAAACAAAAAAACATTTAAGCTCAGCTGTGTGAAGCAAGACAAAGATTTGTCATGTTTTAACTAACAATCAATTGTTTTTATTATTTTTTTGAAAAAGGCTGATCCACGTTACTTGTGAAGGCAGAATATATGTAATCGATTTCTTTTTCAAATCGGGAAATATTTACTGTTCATGATCCGAATCAACTACGTATTCACTCACAACCTAAATGTGATCGCTGCCATATTGCCTTTTTTTGCCCTTTCCACACTGATGCTTTCAAGTCTGACGGCGAAATAAATCTACGACGTGGCGTTGTGCCATTTTCTTGGGAAATCACTGCGACGTGACTGTCATTTTTCCGGTCGGATTGTTCATCTGCGGGTCGTTTTCATGAGATCAAACAGCTGTGACTGCTTAACGTGTGACTGCTTAATGCTTATAAACGATGGAATCAATATTGTAAAATCCGATATCGCTTTTGCGATTGACAAGTGTTTTGGCGCGTATTTCAGTTTCCACAACCTTGAGGTTTTGTCGATGTCTTAATCTTTATTATATCATTATTTGGAATCTGTACAGTATATTTGTTGATGTTACCACATAGTACGTACGTTCCTATAGCGACCCCCCCCCTTTATTTTTTTTTCTCCTCAGTCTTTAGTTTGTCTTTCCTTTGCTTTAATGATCTCTCTCAGTCTCCCGATTTTTTTTCTTTTTAGTTTCAGATACAACACGTCTCTGTTCGCGATCATGTTTCGGCTTAGGAATTGGTCCGCGATTTTGGCCGACGTTTTGAAGACAAATGACTTGTCTTTGTCATTACCTGCCTTTCACGTTTGTCACCTAATTCAGGAATTTTGTTGGCCATTTCCCACATTCACTTACTGGTACTTGATTGGTTTTATGCACCCAAACTGAGGCGCTTTCTAATTTCAGATTATCAAATTTGCAGCTGGAAAAGACTTCACCTTTTCTAGAGAGACGGGGGTGAAATAACGTTCTTTTAACGTTTCTATGTGTGTGTTGCATGGTCCTAATTGTAAAAGTAACATTTGAGTCGGTTTTGTGAAGCGCGTGCTGATCTGCAGTGTTCTGCTTTCTCCTGATGGTGGCGCACTTCAGTCGCAGCAGTGACGCTTCGACCGTGACTTTTAATCGCTTTCACTGCATGAAGGTCATTGATACGAACAGGATAAAAACACACGGGCAGGCACAATTTGTCAAAATCATTTATTTACTATAATACATATCAGATGATGTTAAAATCTTTAGTTTGTACATCACATGAGGCATTCATATGAACATATTGTCTTTTTCCTCTAGACTACCGGGATCCTAGCAGCTGCACACTGACCCTCTCGAGCCCTTTCCTCCATTTTAGTGCGTCAAATGAGATCGAAATCTCACATTTATGCAAACAGTTCCATTTTTGTTCCCTTGCGTTCGTTCACATACACACCATGCCACAACTGAACGTTGTGCAGTGTTCACCACATCGACTGCGAGCTTTCTACTCCGCATTGGTTACTGTGGAACAAAATGCAGTACCATTTCTAAAAAAAAAAAAAAAACAAAATCTTAAAAACAAAACAAAAAAATAAAGAAAATTGTATAGGGAATTAAGTACACAATGAATCTAACCCCAAGTCTTTAATACATCATACCACAATGAAATTTGATTATAAGTTTTACAAGATTATACAGAGTCAGTCAGTACCCCTGATTTTTCCGTCTGAAAAGCCAAAGAATGCTATATATATATATATATATATATATATATATATATATATATATATATATATATATATATATATATAATCGCATTATTTCTATTTTCCTATTTCAGGGAAACAATTAAAGCCAAAAATGACAAAAGTGGCATGACACAGAACAGATTATAAAAGTTTTCCGCAGATTTAATGTGTAATGTTCCCTCAGAGCATGTTGGAGTAAAAAAAACAGCTTTTTGCATAAAACAGCATTTACGGTTTCGGCGACTGAAGTCGATACGCGTGGGACAGAACATGCAAATGTAACGTCAGAAAGGAAAGAACGAAAGCGAAGAGTTAATACGAACAGGAGGGGGCGGGGCGGGGCGGGGCGGGGCGGTTCCCTTCTGGTTCAATGTATGTCAGACAAAGTGCATCCTCAGACCAGCAGCCCCTGCTTTCCTCACTTCCTGTGTGTCCCCAGCATCTCCGGACAAAAACAGCCTCCAGTCCAGAGAAGTAAAGCGTGACGGGAAAAGTCCAGTTAGATGTCGGTAAACGATTGACACTTCTTTACTACACGTCATAAATGCTGGAAAGAAGTGGATGTTTGTCGCTGGACCAAAATGAGGAAAAAACCGCAGGTGACATTTTTCTCTCGGTCAAAAGCAAAAGTTTGCGTTTAGAGGAGCGGCTCCGGGGGCAGCGTGTGCTGGATCTGCTGCGGCTGGAGAGGAGGAGGAAGCTGCAGCGCCAGCAGAGACTCCAGGCCGTGGCTGTGGGGCGGCGTCCCCTCGGCGCTGGAGGCCTCCGCCATGTCGCCGCCGTAGAAGAAGAACTGGCACTGCTGGATGAAGGTCTCGATGACGGACTGGTTGAGTTTGGTGGTGGAGAGCGTGTCTTTGTTCTCAAAGTCCGGCCTCATGAGTGTGGGCCAGAAGCAGATGGAGAGATTGTCGGCGGTCATCAGCGTGGTCTTGCTGTGCTGACTGACCCTGCGGAGGACGTGACCTGTGAGCACACGGAGAACGCAGACGGAGGCCGGAGGCTTTACCTGTTGAGGTGAGTGATGATGTATTTGAAGACGCCGTAGTTGACGTGAGGAAACTTGCGGACGATTTCCTTCAGCACCTGCAGTCGCTCGTAGTGGTCCACGATTTCTGGAGGAAGATTATGGAAAAAGATGATTGAATACACAAGCAGAAACTTGTATTTGTCCCATCAATAATGTACATTTCCAGCATCCACCACAATTGGCAAGTAAAGTATACACAATGGTAGACTATAAATAAAGATAAAGAACACGAAATACAGTTAGAATGCCCGTGGAGAACGATCAAAGATGATTTTTCTCTCTCTCATTTTTTCCTAGCCAGTTTTCTTTCAGCTGCTCACAAAGTGACTGGTAAATTACACATGTTATTTGGGATGTCACAATTTTTGTCAATTAATATCTGTTACAATTCTGATCTGATATAGTTCCTAATACGGTTTTTACAAACACACACACAGACACATACATAAACACTGAGTTACACACTCAAAACATACTCACACACTTTCAAATCAAACACACACTCTCTCATCTTCCTAATTAAATAAAGTTAATAAGCAACGACATCACATTCTGTTAAATCACTGAATGAATGCTGGTATTTGATTCACGAGTGTTTGATTCTTCAGTGACACAGTGATCCACCAATCAGTTCAGCTTCACTCGCCATCACAAGGCTCCGCCCCTTTTAAACAGCAGCGCTATGACATTGTGTTTTTAGTGTAGCGTCTGTTTTAACGAACACAAATGAATCGGTTTGTTTGTTGTCACATTTGTGTTGCATTTACTTCCCACATTCAAACACATTGTCATTCACATCTAATCACCTATAGACCCGCCCCTTGATGCTGATTGGCAGGTTCTGTGATCTCTCAAATTCACATTTGCACCCGAGCTTAGTCGTCTTCTGCGCATCACTTCCCTTTTGCAAATTTTGGCCAAAATCTAACCGCCATTCTAGGGGTGGGCGATATGGGTTAAAATTCATATCACAGTATTTTCTAGTGTACAGACGGTATCGGTATTATATCACGATATTGTGTGTGTGTGTGTGGGGGGGGGGTATTCTTATTTTATATAAAGTACGAAATTAAAACGCAAGGAGAAACCTGGAGAAGCAGCGGTCATTTTTAATACCATATATCTGTTAAAAGTAGCCCAGGCATTTATTTAAAAAAAAAAAAACATTTAAATTAAATGGCCTGCGGTCTATCTTTTAAGAGACTGCAAGAGGGAGAGAGAGAGAGAGAGACAGCAAGAGTGAGAGTAAGAAAGAGAGAAAGAGAGACAGTGAGAGAGAGAGAGAGAGAGACAGCAAGAGTGAGAGTGAGAAAGAGAGAAAGAGAGACAGTGAGAGTGAGAAAGAGAGAAAGAGAGACAGTGAGAGAGAGAGAGAGAGAGAGAGACAGCAAGAGTGAGAGTGAGAAAGAGAGACAGTGAGAGAGAGAGAGAGACAGCAAGAGTGAGAGTGAGAAAGAGAGAGAGAAAGAGAGAGAGAGAGAGAGAGAGACAGACAAAAATGGAGAGCAGAGCCAGCGCGCGTCACGCTTTCCCTCTCTTTTGCGCGCACGTCTGAATCTAAAGTTGCTTGAAACCAAGATTAACAATCGAAAACAGTTTGACCAAAATAAAACGAGCAGAATTTTCTCGTGCGCGCGTTTTACGGGACTCGCGCTCACTAAAATATCGCGCTCACTAAAAAAAACCGGCACATTACAGACGGCGCCTCGCGGGTGATCGATTAAATCAGTTTCTTCCAACGCTTTCTGCATTGGGTGTATCTGCAATGTATCTGTGTCGTAATTAAAAGTTATAACGAAACAAATGTATTTCAATGTATTAAAGCGTTGATATATGTGTATAAAGGGTAAATTCATGAAAGTGCCACGGTATCCACGACATTGCAAAATCCATATCGTGGCGCAACTCAATACGGGTACTCACGTTAAAACCGCTACACCGCCGACATCTGCCCGTTCAACCCTGAAACCAAACTAACCCATCGAAACAAGAGAACCATCCCGGTGCTTAACGTCATTTATCTACAGCAGCTTGGATGAAACATCACAGGAGGCCGTGGATTAGATTCACACTGAAAGTCAGACGCATTGAAATGACTTCTCTGCTTCCTCGGGCTGGGATTAGTTGGGGTGGTGATGGGATTAATATTGCACCGAGCTGAAAGCAGAAGCTAGGCTTGCGGAGGTTCACGTGCTGGTGACGAGCTGAGGAAGCACCAGCAGGTCTGGACTTGTGCGCATAGCTGCAGAAGAACGCTGTCAGACTGCTGCCTGTGGAAGATTCTGCTAGGACGGTTCCAACAGTCCGATGCCTTGAAGAGATTGCGTCCTTCATAAGCGCAAGATGATGGATGGATGATTACGTATTTATGTGTTGAGCTATGTCTGTATTGTGTCGCTGGAAAAATATGAATGATATTGACGATCAAACATTGCAGTCAAAAACACAATTGACCAAAATTGAATGACTTTCAGTTTGTGGTCATTTTCAGTCCAACATTGAAGCCCAAATGCGCACATTTCTTAATCAAATTTTTGGAAATTTACTTTAAATTTCACATTAACTGTAAATTTGTACCTAATACATTTCTATCAATCATCAGTGAAGACAGGACACACACAGTCACTGACTAAAGTGTTCTGTAGTGATGTGTACATGTGTTGTTCATAAAGGATTCGTTCAGCTTGAACGATTCTTAAAATCACCCGAGAGTCATGAGTCACTTTAGAGAAAGATTCATTCGGAAACTGTTGTTCTGATGAAATCTAACAGAATTGAGCGCTCACCTCCGTCACACTTTACCGCGGTGCACAAGCTACTTGTGCTTTTCTTTCACGCTCTTTGGATCCATAAAGTACAACTTTGGACTAAATAAGCGAGCAATATCAGCCTTGTGTAGTAAGATTTATGTCGATTTTTTAGAAGTTGGTCTGATAACTGGTGCACCAAAAAATGAATCAACTAACATGAAAAGAAATCTCAAATTGTACTGTAGCTAAAATCTAACATTTTAAATGTAACATTTAAAATGAAACATTTCAGCTACGATAAAAATGCAGGAATGAAAAAAAAAAGCATAGTAAAATCCAGGTTCTCTAGACGAGCCAATAATTAAAAACGAGATATAAGAATGCCAGAAAGAACCGGGGCGACACTTACTGGCTGCTTCCACCAGCTCGGGGTGGAGAGAGTAGGGGATGAGGGGGTCCGGCAGGTCAGCAAAGAAGGCCTTCAGCGCTCCGGCCACAGCGTTCACAGCTACATCCATCTCCATCAGGTCAACACTGTGGTCTGCCGGAAGAGTGAAAACAGCCGCTCTTTAATAGGCCTTTGACAGAACTGGAAAACAGCTTGAACAGGATTAAGCAAAAACAAAGAAATAAAGTAAGGAAAATCCTAATAATGAAAGAGCTGGGAAAGAAAGAGTCGGGGAGGCTAGTGTAAGAAGAAATGACAGCTGTCAGAAAACATTGCTTTGACTCTGAATGAGCTGGATTTACACCATTGTGAGGAGGTAGAAGGGGTAAAGGATGAGGAAGAGGAAGAGTAATGGCCCCAGGCCGGCGGGCCGGATGAAGCCTATAGTGGCTCTTTCAGGCAGACGAGTGAATAATCTGGTCATTCGGCTGGACATTTTTCACCCTCTCATCAGCACAGTTCAGCAGCCACAGAGGAAAAGTATCTGAGCTGAAAGATGTATGAAAAATGTATTTGATTAGGCCACGAGGAGAATACACGAGTGCGGAACCCTCCAGTATTCAGAGCCATTAGCTGATGGGATGGACGCGTGTCAGCACGTATGCCGCTAAACTCCAGTGAAATGACAAAAATGACTGAAAACGAAGAAATAAAGGGCAAGCGTCCGTTTTGTCTCCTTACTATTAGCGTCTTTAAATCTGAGGACGTTCGTTTATTTAGCACGAATTTGCAGAATAAAACGTCATTAGCACTTTATTATTTAATAATTAGTCACATTATTATTTAATATAAAACCCAGTTTCTCCTGGAGGGGAAACATCCACTTGTTCACTCGGAAAGATGGCTAGAATACACATTTGATCTTGGAAGTTCTGCTATCTCTTTAGTTAAAGAATAGGAGTGTTTAAAAACCTAAGAAACGATCCATTAATAATAGTGACAGGTTAGTATGTGCTTGCCGTTACTCTCTTATTAGGAATCATTAAACGAAAGTTGATGCAAATAAAGAACACAAAGCTAAATTCAGGAAAATATACACATTTCTAATCTGTGTCAGTTGAGCACGTGAAGAACGGGAAATCATATTTAATGCTAGGGAGAGCTGTGAAAATACTGTCATGTAAAAGCCCTTTCTTTTTTTTGCACTTGTGTTGACACAATCGTCATAAATTAAATTCATTCCACGTGTGTGTGTGTGTGTGTGTGTGTGTGTGTGTGTGTGTGTGTGTGTGTGTGTGTGTGTGTGTGTGTGTAACAAAGCATATCAGCATCAATACATATGCACCAACACGTGCCATAGTTGGAATTTTCTCAGGTTGATGGATAAAAAGGTACTTGCCGTGATCAAACTGTTTCTGGATGTTGTCTTGATCCGTCTTGTTTCCACACACTCGATAAAGTCCCTCTGTGGTAAGACCTGCAAATTAAGAGCGACACTTCAAATCAATCTGGCAAAGGTTACGTGGATAAAACCTCATGACGAGAAAGCAGTTGCACTAAAACGGTTCGATCGGGAAACTGACAAGACTTAAAGCAACAGCGCTAATCTCACCCTTTTAGACAAAAAAAACTACAAAAGTCTATAAAAAAAACCTGTTCAACTAGCATTGGCAAGATTATCTGGGGGAAAAAAAATCTATACTAAAAAAAAATAATAAACAATCTTCACTAATAATAATGTAGTTACGAAACATTTTGTAAATTTTATGCATCAATTATAATACAACTGTTGTATTTAATTCTTGCCAATCATATGTGTAGGCGCCAAGTGTGCAATGTAATTTTAGGCAAAGTGTGACTGATTGCATACTTTGACTAGGCATTGTATAGTTTACAACGTCTGATGACACGTTTGACGATTAGTGTGAAATGTCCTAGAAAAATTGAAATGCAAAAAAAACTGCCGGACACACTAATTGGGTAAAAAATCTGAAGCATGTTCATTTTCTTTATTATAACCACCTTATAGTGCTGGTTTGCGCTTCTACGTAATCCTTCTCCATAAACGCCTCTTCCAGAACGAGCAAGTTCATTTTTGCCAATTTTGAGCTCATCGGAAGAACAAAAAATATTTGGAAATATTGCTTTTTCCTCAAAACATCATTGTAATCTCAGACGTCGGGCGACTTTTGCTTCCACGCTTCTCTGTAATCTTTTATCAACATTTGCTTAATGTACAAAATATTCAACATTGTGTAGAATGTCTGAGCAAAGTGTGAAATTTGCCATTTCATACATGCCTGATTTTACTCTAATACTCTAATAATTAATCCGGTAAACTGTGGATTTTTTTTTAATAATGCTTCTCACTTCTCAATAATTGAACTCGTGTTGTTAAAGTCTGGGCTAATCCAGATGAATGTGGCCAAATCATTGATGTCACGAAGAGAAAAACTAGGCCAGAAATGTGAATGATAGTGGCTAATTCAACACACACACCCCTGTTCGCTGACCGATAACACTGACCACTAGTGTCCTGTTCTTTCATCTGGTCTAATCTGCTGAAACTCTTTCTAAATCCTCGACCTTGTGCAGAAGCGAAACACACGAACTGTTGGGAGTCAAACTGCTGGGCATTCTTCAGATGCTCCCACATGTCAGAACCGGTTCCTCCCACAGAGAAGAAGGAAGGCACTGAAGACGTCTGGCAGGTTCATGGAAAAGCCAGTGCCGTGAGAGAGAGAAAAAAAAAACAGCCTTTTGATTGTAACGGTGAATTACCGGTTTTCTGACAACTGCAATGAGACGAGAGAGAAGGAAAGGCCTTGGATTTAAACCTCAATCACTTATTCAGTAAATCAATTACAAAATTGTAGATAGATAGATCTCTCACCATGTCGGTCAATGTATATGTTCAGAATGGAAATGTGTTATAAGCTGTAACACATTTGGACAAAACTCTTTGATCCTGCCTGGTAACAAATGGTGGTTGAATAGTGATTGGTTAATTGTTCAAATACAAAAATACATGCCTGGAAGCAGCACAACCATCAGAAAAGCCTTATTAGGAAGCAAGCAGACCTTTTGAAAAAAGTTGATAGGGATTCTTGGACAAAATATTTACTATAAGATATCGTATGGCCAACAGATAAGGGCCAGCTGGACCCAATGGACCAGCACTTCTGAAACTAAATCGGCGCATTCTAAAAATAAGCTAATATTTTTCTGCGCAAGCTGTGTGTTGTGTGATGTCACCGAGCTGAAACGATGTAGCAAGATGACTCACAAGGATTAAGTGATGGTTTGGTGATGTTACCACGCAACCGTGTGGGTTTGTATTCAGGCGTCCTGGCAGTTCACTAGGTAGTGAGCGAACACTGAAGAGACACGACTTATCAGATCAAAGCCCAAGCCGTGAATTAATTACTGCACTCAACACGTCAGTGGCACCGGCACCGCGTTTGAATAAAAACGCCCAGGATTTTGAATTTAACTTGTGAGGTGACCTACTTTTGAAAAGTGGCATGTAAAGCGCCATGAACAAGTCTTAATTAATACCGATGATTAAAAATGATTGAAAGCCTTTTGCTAGGCATTGCCCAAACACCTTAATGCCACGTACCTGGACATTTCTGGATTTGCAAATTCATAAATGCTTAGATCTGTGAAATCCTTCAGAAGAGTAGCTCACGGTGCATTAATAAACTGAGATAAAGCATTGTGGAATTTGGAGAAATCATCACCAGTGGCCAACCAATCACTGCTGCCGGTTTTTCTATTGCCATGGTTACAGAATAGATTATAGAAATTTTTTAAAATGATGTTTGAATGACAGCCAAACAAACGACAAAAAAATATGAAATTGAAAACGAAGGAGAAAGGAGATAGAAATCCCAAAAAAGCCAAAAAAAAAAAAAAAGTAGAACAACACATGATGGAAAGACGAAAACAATATATGGTAATTATACTCATATTGTAAAATCACACAATTATTTATAATATAGATTAATAATAATCTCAATAGACTGGGAGAATGTCAGGAAACAGAAGACAGTGGTTTTAATAACGTCTACGCGATGTGTCTCCTTCATACTCAATTACCCACAATTCCTTACGCTCAGAAAATAATTGTGAATGGTGCGGTCGATCGACTCTGAACTCCAGAAAAGCGCTTTAAGTGAGAGAATACACGCCGAGAGAGGAAAGATGTTCGGTAGTGTGGTTTTCATACAGTTAGATAATAGTGAGCTACAGTAGCAGTATTCTGTAAAATAATGGGTCTGTGATTGTGCAAATTAATAATACAAATGAATTGTGATTGTGTAGTCACTTCAGATTCGTTTTTTTTTCAGTTTTAACTCATTAGTTAGTCTTGTCCCGGCATATGGGTCTGTTTTCACCTCGTCCCGGACCACCACTGTGACATAATTAATGCTTCCTGTCATGTTTTTTTGTTTTCCCAAAATATTTAGCAGCATTTTTATGAAAAACAAAAAGCTTGCAAACATTTGCCATATCTTTTGATTAGTAATGGATTCATGATGTTTGAGGTATTACTCCACTAAACACCAATACTACTGTGCGCATTCATTTCCACAACAACATTACAGAAGGTCAAAGTCAAAAACAGTAACAGGAAGCTGTACTAAGGGAAGTGACCCTAATTTGAATGCATGTCTATTGTAAACCCATCCAACACTGGACTTTATCTCGACCTCGTCATCAGCAGATTAAACTGCCACCTCCGAGACAACAAAAAGAACCACCGAGATGCAGGAAATCACGTTCATTCAAAATACAAAAAGAAAAACAGACACAGTGAATGCAACCAGCGCAAATCAAATCACACATTGTGAAAAGAAAGAAAGCCTGAGATGCAACGCAACCGCTCGACTAACCCTCGCTTGAAGAAGAAATCCAGCGTGAGCACAAAAAAAGTCACAGCAATAAAACACGAATGAGCATCAACAATGCTAGTGAACATTTCTGTGTCTAATGCGTCTCTAAAAGAATCGAAATGTCCGATTGATTCAGCCCTTATGAAGCGCAAAGCAAAACTCTGGAGATTTGCTGGATGTTAGACACTTAATCAATACACACACACACACACACACACACACACACACACACAGAGTCACAAACTAAAACCGAAGTGTGTTCAGCTCAACAAATTTCACTGACATCCACTGACTTGACCTTTATATTTTCCCCTCACACTCTTTGGTCCGATTATGTGGAGTTTTGGTTCAAATAGGTGAATAATTATATTAATTCTTTTTTCGGCTTATAATAAGCAGCTGGCCCGATTGATCAGAATTGACTATATTTGATTATACGCATCTCTCATATAGAAATGTTTTTATCCAAACATCTACTTTACCAAACAGTATAGTGACCCGAAGACCTCTAATAGAAAAAAAAAGAAAGCATTCTCTTTTCCCTGAACACTGCTTCAGGCTTAAAGTCTGGAGCAAAAAAGCAAATGTCACGCATCACATTCCCGCTTGATGTCTGGAAGGAGTTGAAAAAGCACAAAAAAAAAAAAAAGAGCTGTGTGGTAAATGCTAAAACGCAAATGCTAAATCGCTCCAGAACGTCACACCGGGACTGCAAGCTTTCCTCAGAGCTTCCTTTATAATGCTGTCATCAAATCTTTTCTGAAAAGGCGTTGGCTGCGCAGGGACGGGCTGCCGTCAAAAGATTCAAACCTACACAAAGATCTGCGCAAACACACTTTCATCCATTTCACGTTACAATTGAAACAGTTGAAATAGTGGTGAATTTTGAGCGTTCCTCCACACCGAATCCATTACAAAAGGCAAAGAAGCTGAATGAGAAGAAGAGGAGTTGGGAAATGCTCAATGGTTTTAACTCCTGAATGATGCGAATGTACGAGGAAAGTGTTGGCACGGGGACATTAATGCATCTTTAATGACTTCTGGGAGACATCATTAAAAAATAAAACGTTTTCGTCATTGCGTACAGTTTGAAAATAAATTATGAGCGGAACTACTAAGGTTAAGGAAAAAATACATTAATATTAAGCATCTTTTGTATGGAAATTAAAAGAATGACAAGAGAGTCACATGGATGAATAGAAAGGTAGATGGATGGGAGGTTTGGATACGTGGGTGGATGGATGGATGGATAGCCAGAAAAATAAACTGAGAAACTGAGTAAAAACGGATAAAACTAAACGCGATTAAAACGAAGCCATTCCGTTTTTGCCAGTTTTGATGCCAACGGAGACAGAAAGCTGTTCTTGGAAAAAAACGAAGAGTCATTTCCACGCTACATTCCTCCTCCAATCACTGAAAATTACAGCATGGACGATTTTGTGCATCTGGTGCTGATAATAACCCATTATACACAATCACTTGACACCATCTGCAGGAGTTTTCTACCACAAAGCCTTCACTGGAAATCAAGCCAAACACAGACAGTTCCACATCACACCCATCCATTCCTACACAGGCGTGGTGAAGAAATGCTCTATAAAGATGCAGAACCATGGCGTTAGGGGAAAGCTAGTGCGAGCCTCGCCACTATTGCTCAAGCATTCCACTGACGCATGGTTATAAATCAAGAAGCAGAGATCCCATTGGAAATAGCTTTAAAAATAAAGCAACCTTTATTAACCTTACCTCTCACAGGACTTCAAGGCACGTAATGAGGTTTAGAAAATACACTCAGGTCGGGCCGGATCACAAAATGCCGACGGTTGTGTCACTTGCAAAAAAAAAAGAAATCTCTGGTCTTTCTATTGTAGAACACAAGATGAAGAGTCTATGAGAAATCACAGCATTTTTCAGACTAAAAGGGACTCAAAATCACGTTTTCCCCAATCGACAATGCACCTTATGTGTCACATGGTCGAAAATCTGAAGCGATTGCGTTGTTCGACTCGATGAGTAATTCTGAACACAGAAAAGAAGAGTGAGCTACAGCAAGCCAAATAAACATTTACACTTCAGCGACTAATCTGAACGAGTTTTACTTAATACTCGTTAGAATAGTTACTAGTCACTATTACTAGTGTGGAACACGGCTGTCTGTTAGTGTGTTTGCTACTATTGTGCGGAATAGATGCTAAATGCTTAACATTTAAGTTTAACTTAACATTTAAGTTTAATGAGGTTTAAATGCTAATGATGCTTGCCATAAAGTTGTCAAACTCACGTTGAATCGAAAATTGTGAAAACTGGTAAACTCAGGCACAGAGAAGAATTGGCTATATTAGTATAAAAAACAACGTTGGGTTATTTTTAATTAGTTTAATAAAGTTTAGTTTTGCTTCGTGTCTTATAATGGTTTAGATTAGAAATTAGACGTTTATAGATGGTGCAGCTACTCAGAAAACAATGTTGTCAATACTTGTAGACTTTGAGGCCTGTAAAGCAGATGTCAAAAGGGAAAAGTCAAAACGTGTCAGTTCTTTATATATAACTAGTATTGATTTCCAATTCCAAAGAGGACAAATATCAATCTGGGGTTTTGCCAAAAGATAGGAAATGTGACACATCCAGTATTTACTTATCACGTTTTACCTCAGACCAATCATCACGGGCCCAAGCCTCAATGGCCAATTTAAAAATAAATCTCTCGTTTGAACAGTCTTTTCAATCTATCGATCGATATCGTTCCACAAAACCAGTCTGAATGATTGAAATGTTTTTCCTGAGCAACGTTGGTTCTCCAGCTCAAATGACCTAATGATCCCTTCACAGCAATTTTTTTCCCATAATGGAATTCTTTTTGAAGGTTTTTTTTACATTTTGTATGAGAAAGATTGGTCTGCCCTACCTTAGACAACCTGGTAAGATTTGAAACAACACGAACGCAAGCTAAAGCAACAAACTTTGTGTCGAGTAACAACAAAAAAAAAAAAAAGACAGCAATTCGGAGATAATCAGATACGCAACCAGCAGAAAACGTAGAGGGCTGGGAAATGATGTCAAACAGAAATCCGTTTAAGCTTTTGTACTTGCGGGTCAAGCCGGGGCATGTGAGGTCTTAATCCTTTGCTTTTTGCGCAAATGTTTAGATGTCTCGATAGCGGAAGCTAACCAAAGTTTGAGAAAGTGCTTAAAAATTAAGCCTTTACATATTCAGGCATGCTGAGTTGACAGCTGCGTGACTGGCGCTTTGAAAATTGGTTAAAAGCAAGTTGGCCGTTATCAAGGAAGGATGAGTACGTGCATGTTTAGCCCCACGAGAAATTCATGGAAGTCGAGCGGATTTAGCAGAGCCGCGTCGCCTTATCTGAAGAGGCCTCGCGCGCTCCCACCACCGCGGAGCAGCCCAGGTGCGCCGCTGGACACGCGCAAATAAGCCGCTTGTTGTGGAGCATTTCCCAAGCGTCAGACAAAACACAACCATCAAAAAGACAAACAACAAAACGCGCGTTTAATTATTCACTAGGCGCGGTTAACGCTCAGCAGTGCATGTGTAATGCCTCGTCAGATGAGCTGCGGTCAGCTCGGTCACGGACTGTCCGGCAAACCCAGGACATCTGTCCTTCAGCAAACAGTGACAGCATCGTTCGCATCGGCTCATCTCTAATTCATCACGAACAGATGGGATATACTTAAAAATAGTCGACTATATCTACAAACACGATTGCATAAGTTAGTGAGAAAAACAAGCGAGGGGTTTGACTATCTGGTATTCTTTTAATTTCTAGTTTGGCAACATAAACTAAGCTAATGACGCTGATGAGAATGTGGTTTTTATGCACGCTTTCACCGCATTTTTTTTTTTACATTTTGATTTCGTTTTTGTCACTTCATGCAAGAATAATCACTAGAATAAAATTGCTGCATTTTTATTAGATTTTTATTTTTATTTATTTTTTCGTGAATCTGTTAAGTCAAAACTTGCATGCTTAGGTTAAGCCATCAAAGTGATTTTATTTATGAACTGATAGTCATTTACAGGTTCTGTAACCCAGAAATGGAAGAAGCAATACAGAAAATGGAATAAAAGATACTTGTCAAATTCACAATTAGTACATCAAATTTATACAAAAATTAGAACTAAGTTAAAACAAATGCAATATAATTTTTTGGTTCGTATTGGCAAACTTTCACAAGTGACGAGTTTCAATTTTACACTAGAGCTTGGGGAGCAAAGTCAAATATTATTTAATGCTTCATTTGGGTTGCGTTGTTCTGCAAAATCAGTTGTGCACAATGACCCCAGTCACACGTCGACAGATCAAGGACCGACACCACTAGTCCAAAAAAAGACGACAAGCCTTGGTCTTTTTTCTGGAAAGAGGATCCACCGCTTAGAAGTGCATATGTCTACACCATCATTAGATGTTCTAACGCGCACGTCTTGTGACGAGACGCCGTGGCGATACATGACGAATACATGGATCTGACGTCCTTCGCCCTGAAGCACAACGAGCAGAACCCTGGGCCGAGGGGAACCGCACGACACTTAGTGCTGCAAACTACTCGCCAGAGACCTTGACGTGTCAAAGCCGAAAAAGCCAGAGTCATCAGAACGTTCTGCAGCCCTCCAGCAAGGTGCACGTCTAGTGCTGCCGTCATCATGAGGAGAACAATCCCACAGCGTTTCATAGCTTCTGCCAAGACAAACCACATTGTAGGATCGATGCATTTTATTGCTCCTGTTATTTGTTGGGGTCGTGTTTTATTCTCCAATTTGCATTTTCTTTCTCCATTTCTTTTTTAAACTACAAATATGAGCATTGTTTTGTAGCAAAATAGCTATTAAATTACAGCTGAAAGTAGCAATGACGGGTGTTTGAGCCTCATTTGTGTTTCTAAAAATGTTTCCACTTGTGGTTCTTTTGTGTGTGTGTGTTTTTTTTTTACTAATGATTTACCCATTTTATGCTTTTTTAAACTAAACGTATTACCAAACTGTACTGAGATAGAGAAATCAATTGACAATTCATGAATTTGAATATATACCATAAAAAGTACAAATCTTTTTTTAACAAATACACGACTAATTTATTTTGATCGACCACACACTCGCTGTAAAGCGTTATGTATTGACATCACAAAATCATCTAGAATAGAAATTCCTCACAATTATTATTAGAATTTAATGACTTTGAAACTGTACACATATAGAGTGTAAATTATATACGTGTACCATGAAATTAAGAATAACCCAGAAACGGTAAAAATAAAATGTATGTATGATTTATAGAGCAATAAATACGCCAGGCTTTTTTAAAAGTCGAACACGGCAAATAGCCTGAAGAAAAAGGCTGACAACCGCATTTTACTCCAAAGTCACTGGGAAAAGTGCACCATTGCAACAACATGCTTGAGAAAATGCAGAATCTGGCTTTTGCAGGTTGCAGGCGCAGATGCCCACACAGGGTCGGATTGCATCTGCAAGCCTGGCCTTCAGAAAATACCTTCTAAAAATAAGTGTAAAAGCATCTTGTGAATCGACCAGCCTCTATTGGTTTCTAAAGATAATGTCGTCGTGCCAATTTCTCGTACCAATTTAAGCGTGGATGCAAATGGCATATAATTGTACAGTATTTCTCAGACTACAAGGTGCACTTACCGTATTTTCTGGACTATAAGCCGCTACTTTTTTCATAGGTTTTGAACCATGCGGCTTATACAAAGGTGCGGCTATTCTGCAGATTTTTTTGATAATGAAGATAAATACGGTAGATACCGTTTATTTTCTCTTTTTTTCTGTCCCGTTATAATCAGCAAAGTTGCTGCCGTGTTAAAATGCGGGTTAGTAAAGGATCTGTTTAGTTACACACATGTACATTTACAACTCAAAATGGTTCATAGAGCGGATGCGGCTTTTATACAGGTGCGGCTTATAGTCCAGAAAATACGGTAACTACTTTGCGCCTTAAAGTCTGGTACAGTAAATTGGTGCTGCTAACGAGCAATTTAATGGCACGCGGTCAAAAATCTGTCTGGGTTGTCGGACCTGCTGGAGTAATACGTAACACAGGGAAGAAGAGTGAGCTATGGCAAGCCAATTTAACATTTTACCCTCCGCAACAGATCACATTTTACAGGCTTAATGGGAGATTAATTAGTTGAAACGTCTGTGTGTGTGTGTGTGTGTGTGTGTGTGTGTGTGTGTGTTTCAATAGAACAATGCCGAGTATTGTGAATTATGTGTAATAAAAGTTCAGTTTCGATCATTTGTTTTTGCTTCATGCATTTTCTTACAACCATGTGCGGAAAGAAAAAAAGATTACGAAAAAACATATTGACGGATTCATATTTTGGACAAACATGGTAACTTTTCCACATTCTGTTCACACACTACCAGAATCTTCCACCACTAGAGTGAATGTTGTCAAGCTGTAAAACAATCCCTAACATTTCCACAAATCAACTGCATTCCTACAAGTCCAAAGTGTAGAATGGAACCTTCAGAACCATCCGAGAGCAAACCGGCCCAAGGCTGTGACCGCGCTGAAACAGTAACCGGTGATTAGCTCCAGTTTAATTCCATCGCTCCGGCTCTTCTGTGCTCAAGTGAGATGATTTTATGCTAAAGCAAAAACAAGCAAATAACAAAAATCCGGCCATTCAGCTCAAGCAACAGATCCTATTACACACTTGGCAGAGGCAGTCACGGGCGACGTCATGTTTCGCTATGATGAAGATATTCCCTTGATCAGAAGAGAGTGTTGGCAAAACAAGGGATATTTTTCAGCCATGGAAACTGAAACCAAGAATTTCCCAGGAAATCTGCACGAAAAGCATCACGGTAATAGTTCCGTCTGGAATCCCTGCGAGAGTTTACAAGCTGGTAGAAATACGGGAGTCCTGTAGAATCCAGTGGCTTTTCCTTTTACATTTGAATCAAGTCCAAAACAAGCCCACGGGGAAGAGCAGAGTGTTTGTGGTGCAACTAGCTGTAAGCAGATTCCTACTGGAGATAATAACTCGTGCTCCTGTAAAAGCAGTTACAGTAATCAGACACAAAAACCACTGATTTGATCATGAAAGAATCTTGTTCCATCATTAAAGCCTCCTTATAGTAACTTTTCATACCCGTATTATTGTCATGATGATTTATTAGCAATTATAATTAAGTACCGTAAATACAGTCCTTAATTAAACTAAAAATAAAAGATTTCTTAAAAATTATTTTTTAAGAAATAAAATTATTGTGACAATTAAACTTATTAGAAGTTAGTAGAAGTATTATTCTAATTCTAATACTTTTAAGAAGTATTATTCTAAAATAAGTATTATAAGTATAAGAATTATAAGTATATCTTTATTGGATATTTTTTATTATTATTAATTTAGTGTTTTTATTTTTTTTTTTGAGCAAAAATTAAGAAATACAATGAACAAAAGTCCTTTTCTAAAATAATCATTTAACATATTTCAAATAATTTGGGTAAGAAAAAAAAGAAAGAAAAAAACGTCATGATTATCCTTTTTAACATACGTCGGGTTGAATAACTAAATAGTTATCCAAACATTTAAAGGATACAAGGCTTGGCAATATTAAAAAAAGTTAAGATTTGTTACTATTTTTAAAAACGGGTAAAAAGTGTAATATGACTTAAATCGCACCGCATCATACGATTAAAAAAAAATGATTTAGCCAGAAAAATATTTTTCATTTCCATATTTTTAGTTAAAAACAATCTAACAAAACAAAGACGAGAGACAAAAGAAATCTGATTTCAGCAGATTTGTGAAACTGGCCAGTGTAACTTTAAAAGCCTGAGATTGCCTAAGCGACTTAATAACAGTGACACGACAGTGAAGTGTTTATCTGGGAACAGAAAGCGCTCGGCTTCCCTTTCCTGCTTTATTTCATAGCTAATCTCTCACATACGATTCCAAATCTCCATAACATTTAGCACAGCCGAGCTGATTACTGTGAACTCCGAGAGGACGGGATGACAATGCTGGGACTCTTCTGCTGGATAAATGAAGCATCCAGGCTTAAATGAGCCGTGAAAGTCAATTAGGAAACATCCATAAAGTTCATTTTCTCTCTGCGCTTTTGAACGCCACAGGCTCTTGGTTTTCAGAGTGGACGGAGCAGGAGGACTCAAAGGCGGCGGCGTATGCACATCGCCTGTGTTTGGAGGGAGTGTATTGTTGAACTTGTAGTTCTTGACTACAGAGAAAAACAGAGTCAAGCGTGATCGTTTCCTCTGGGTTTCACAATGCCGTGGAGAGCGTGGCGGAGGGAGTGAGTGTTTGGCTTGGGGGGCTGGTTGTTTGATGAACCTTTTCATCTGTGCGGCTCTTTGAGGCGTGATGCTTTCAGGAAAGCTCTTAAACAGAAGCCTGCGATGCTCAGACTCTGCCACTGGCACATCATGCCATCTCCTCCGGTGCTCCAGGAAGCCGAAGACGCAGCATGTACAGAGAAGCACGGAGATGCTGGCTTTTTATTATGAAAAATACGAAATACAAGCCCATAATAACAAAAAATAGAGATAGAAATGTACTTTAATGTCTAATAAATTCACTTAAATAGACGTGAATTTAAATAGATAAAAAAATTGCTTAAAAGCAAACAACAAAAAGAATCATTATATTATGTATTTGCATTCCATTTTTATTATAATTGCAAAAGAAAATGTCATATCATATTTGCTAGATTTGTATTCAATTATTCAATTAATTATTGTATTCAATTAATTAACACTGTATTATGAACAAAATTCACTATTAAATTAAAACAAAAACAAAGTACATGTCACCAGTCACACCAGTTAAATTCCATATTATACGTTGCTATATTATTCATATGTTTTAAATGACATATTACATAAATATTATACTGTTTATAATTATTTTTATAAAGAACATTTAACAATTTGAAAACAACATTTTTAACTGGGAATTTTTTAAGCAAAAGAAGAGTTTTTTACTCTTGATCACAAAAAGATTCTATTATTTTTATCTATCATTGTATATTAATTATATAAAGACTTATAATTACAGATTTTATAAATAATTCTTAATATACAACAAAGGGCAACTATTTAAAATGAGAATTTAATTACTTTTATGAATGTTTTCTTTTTAAAGAAAAGTACATGTATTTTACCCTTCACTATCCTTAAGCATTGCTTTTTGATCATTAAAGGAGTTGTTATTAGACAGGAAATGACAGCACTACACGTTATCTTTACCAATCATAAAAGTGTCACTTGAGATGATCTGCAAAAAAAAAAAAAGAGCACTACAATGTTTCGAATCATTCCTGAAATCAGAATACTGTATGGACATGTTCACACACAAAGCCAAACGAGTCCGACCAGCTTCTCCATGCCTACCATCACCCTTGCCACCAGTTCCACTTCTGCTGTTTCCAGTACACGGAGGAAAACCCACAAAGATCTCAAAGGTTTCCATAGAAAACCACAACAGATCATTAACAGTAGTCAAGCTGCGGTAAGCGACTTTCGTCAACTTGCTAATGAAACCTCAAGCGCTATTACAGATCAACTGAGCTTATCCACAGCCTCGCTAGTCAGAGTTTCCGCCGTCGGCCAACGTTGTAATCCAACAATCGTGTGAACAAACAATCGTAAATTAAAAGTCCTCAAACAAGTCAGAGCTCTCCTGAAATCCAGAAGCTGAATCCATTTAAGAGAATACTAATACAGTGTACTTACACACACACACACACACACACACACACACACACACAAAATAAAACTGGATCATTTAGACAAGCTCATTTTGTCATTTATCACTTTCTTCCTTTACCATCAACGTACTGACTTTAAATAAAACCACACCAATTTTACGTTCTTATACCTATACTTGTTTGACAACTAATGTAAAAAAAAACGGAACATTTCTATACAAATTAGGACAAATAAATCAGAGCCTGGGATCTTTAACGTCAATGGAAGAAGTGAATGATCCCTCACACTGTAAGAGATTTCCAGCTTGGATTCATTCTCCTTCAGCTCACAAATAAAAACACATTCTGAACAGGCCCAGACATATTTGCATATCGGTCTCGGGGTAAGTTCCAGAAAGGATGCAACATACCGGTTTGCTCGATGTACTCGACACACTTCTCAATAAACAATGGAATGTGACGGTCAGGAGCCACCAGGTTCTGAAGCGGAACACCAAAGTAGTTGCTCTCCCAATTCCTCCGAGTTGGTGGATATAGTGGCTTTGTAGTCTTTGTGGATTTCGTCTGCAAAATGAGCAACAATCAAACCACACACACACACACACACACACACACACACACGTCAAAGTAAAGTAACACAATCATTTTAGCTTCTTATTCCAATCTGATTTTTAAAAAATCAAACACTAGTGAAAAAGGAATAAATGCGCTTTAAACTAAATTCAATGTAGTTGCTCGTGACATGAATAAGTAATGAAGATGAGGAGAGAGAGAGAGAGAGAGAGAGATACACAAAGCAATGTGATGAGAGCCTGTTAGATTCCGTGTGTGTGTGATAAAGAGAAAGTGTTTTAAGTGACTGTTTTAGTGACTGTGCGTGTGTATAATAAATTGGATTGGGAATCAATATCAGATCACATTAACTATTAAATGATAAACTCTTAATGTAAGATGAAAAAATGTGATTGGAACATCACTAGTTGAAGTAATAAAATACATTTTTCTTTTACAATTAAAAATATATATATTTAACAGAACATAAAAGAAACTTGTGACAAACCTTTTTGGGTTCCTTGGTCTTTGGCGCTTTCTTTTTCTTCATTTTTTTGTCATCCTGTTCTGGGTCTGATAAGATGCCTGGATTGTCTATCCCTCCTTTCCAAGGATCCACTGGTGAAAGAAGGGGGTCTTCTTCACTTCCACGATGGCCTCTTCCTTTCTTTTTCTTCTGTGTCGCTGGCCCTGACTCATCATCGCTGACGTCCGAATGCACGCGTCTATGATATGCTTTTGTTTTGCTGAAAAGAATTTTCGAGCGATGTTTGTACTTGGACGGCTTTCTTCCAGGTAGAGATTTTGAAACAGAGTCAAAGCCGTTTTCCTCATCACCGTGTCCCACCAGACCGCCGTATGAGTTTCGGATCCTGCCGGATCGACTGTGAGCGTCTTCCGGCACAGCGTAAATGTCATCAGTGAAGCCTTTTGATTTCAGAAGAGTATCCACCGGCTCTGCATAGTTGTCGGACACGTCAAGGTCGTCTCCATGACACATCATCGGACCTCGATTCCTCTTAGAGCTCCTCATTCCAGCCTCAATGGTCCTCAAAAGGTTGGGATCTAGCTTTTTGACGTTGGGTTTGGGCAGCACGTTGGGCTTGGGTTTTACCGGTGGAGGCACTTTGTGATTACGCTCGTGGTCGCCCAGTGGTGTGCTGTGAACTGGGTACTCGTTGCCCTCGAGGTCAATTCTGTACTTCCGTTCACTAGGATTAGGCAAAAGCTGCACATCATCACCTATGGGGCTGTAAGGTGGCGGTCCTTCGCCGTCATCTTCTGAATCTGGGTAGTATTGGTAGGCAGGGGAATGACTGTGAGGTGACTGAGGGAACACGTCTTCTGAGGTGCCCGTTCCATCCCGGCTATTGTCGCACATGAAGGAGTTTTCAATGCTGCTCTTCTTCTCAAGAACCTCGTTGAAAAACGGAGTGAAAACCTCAGTCTGCCTGTGATACTGGGACAAGGAATAAAGAGCGGTGAACTTTGCAGTGATTTCTGTGGCGATGTGTTCCCCTTCAGTCATCAGCTCTTTTATTGCCTCGTTCTCAAAGAAGTCCGCCTGACTGTCCGTAATGGCCACCAACTGAACTGGAATGACATCGTGGACTTCTGCCAAGAACGCCCTTAGCATAGCCATGGAAGACTTTCGTTTAGCTGAATAGACAAGAATGTACCCATGCACCAGTTCGTCCTTTCTGATTCCGATAGAAGAGTGGTAGGAGAGAACGGTCACTTGTATGCGTCTACGACTGACGCCGATGATTTTGTCCAGGATCAGGGTGTTGCACTGACCAGGCTGCCCGGCACTACAGGAATGCGAGTCCAGGAACGGGGAGAGGATGAGGTCCACACTGAACGGATCTCCACACATGGCACACATGACTATGCGCAAATCCGCCTCGGAATAATCTTTAATGGAGGGCATCGGGCTCATCGTGTCAAAGTTGTGCTTCAATCCTTCCAACACGGCTCTGAGCGCCTGCTTGATCTGAGACTCGTTAAACTTTCTGGGGAAAGTTCCAGAGGGAATATCTATAAATGTACACTGTAGCTTATTGGCAAGCTGTTGGCCCTGGTGCCTCAAGATAGGCATGTTTTTGCAAACATTGTCTCGCTGATTGGCGAGAATGAGAATAAATGGCACTGGAGGACTGTACCGGTCCCTTCTGCTCTGGGCAATCTCAGCTCGAATCCGGCTTACACGGTCCCCAATATAATTAAGTGACTCTATGGAGCTGAAGACACAAAAGAACCCATGGGGCTTGAAAGTGGATATCCAGGAATGGTTCAAAAGCATGCCAGAACTGACATCCACAGGCAAAAGGTCCAATTCGTAGATTTTCCCATCAAGGGTGTATTCATCATCGGTGGACTGAGCTCGAATTTCGTTTGCAAGTTCTTGTGC
The DNA here is from genome assembly GCA_017309775.1 of Paedocypris sp. Pulau Singkep. Lineage (NCBI taxonomy): Eukaryota > Metazoa > Chordata > Actinopteri > Cypriniformes > Paedocypris > Paedocypris sp. Pulau Singkep. The sequence goes on from MU204241.1 coordinate 4,008,063, forward strand.
CAGTCCCTCTCTGCCCACCAGACACAGGTTCACCTTATCAACATTGGCACTGTTGTAGTAGATATTCGAGCGGCCGTGATCAAGCTGAACCAGCCTGTTGACCAACACATGCTCGACTTTCAGGTCCACACAAGCCGTGCCACTGAGACACGTCTCCTTTGTGGGGTGATAGACAAACCCGATGTGTTTGAGTAAAAGAGACTCCCGGTCAGGAGCGAGTTTCTGGAGTGCTCGGTATCTAGGTTCCTCACTAAGTACGGCATGAATCTCGCTCATTTTGTCACAGCTTGGGGTTGCGTTCAAGTCCAGGTCGTAGAACAGCTCGGCGTGTTCGAAAAGCATTTCCTGAAACTCCTCTTTGGCCTTTTCAACTATTTCCTGCTGATGTCGACTGTAAACATCTCGGCGATCGGATTCAGTGATGTGCTTGTACGCCTCATCATCCATGACAAAACACATGACCTCTTCCCAGGGCTGACCGGGGCTGATTAAATGCACTCGCTCCAGTGTTTTCTTAAATTTCTCCTTCATTTCCACTCTCCTCCTCTCGGCTATTAAATGCTGCACGTGGCTTTGATAAATCCTATCCCCTTCCATCGTTTTGAGAATGTCGAAGGGCACTCTTCTGTCATCAGTTTTGTCAAGATGATCCGTTTCATGCCAAGGGGTGTGTTCCAACTCAACAAAAAAGAACTGGAACTCGGGCCTGCTCCTCATAAGACTTTGTGCATCCGACCAACTCAGCCTCTCGATTTCATCCAGGTTATTAAGCAACTTGTTGAGAACTTTGGGCAGGTTGTTTAGATATTCTTCTCTCCTCCTTTTGATATGCTCCTCTCTCAACTGATCGGTGAGCTTTGAAAAGATGATTCTGGCTTTTCTGGAGCCTTCCAAATTGATGTATTCCTCATAGTCAGGGTGATTTCTCAACTTATTGCTCACTGCCTTCCAGGTTGTGTGATAATCTCGGACTGTTTGAACAATGAGCTTTTCAAACTTGTCCGAGACGGAAACTATTAATTGCCTCTGGGCTTTGTACGCTTCCAAATAGGAGATGATTTTGGGCTTTCCTCGGGTTTTGTCCATCTGCTGGATCAGAGCATTAAAACAGAGCTCGACATTCACAGATGCACGTGCTGCGGTTTCCACCAGCATGAGATTCTTTTTGCCTGTTACAAACGTCTGGACCTCCCTTAGATATTGCTCCACATGCTCGTCACATTTTGTTGCAGCGATTATAACGGGTTTCTTCGCCTTGGAGATTTGCGAATAAAGGCTGTTGACGAATTTCATCTGGTCGTCAAATTTTCTATTGCATCCTTTGCTCACGTCTATACACAGTACAAAGCCATCGATATTGAGCTTCCCATCAGGCATCTGCTTCTGCTCAAAATCCTGTTCCAAGCCAAGCTGGTCTGTGCAAATGTACATCAGCTTCTCCGCGGACTGAAGCTTCGTGTTCGCCACCCTTTTTGTGTACGGCTGCAGGTTTGTGCTCCGATGAGGCAAGAAAGTCTGGTCATCGATGAACTCCGTCTGCTCAATGACCTGAATTCTACACTCAAGGGCGTCGTCCCCTCGATGCAGCACTTCGCCCCAGTACAAAAAGTGATCATTGTTCACTACTCGACCCCCAAAGTCAATTGTGCTCAACACGGATGTGTGCTCGGAGTAGTAGCAGTCCGCGCTAGGCCGCACATATCTGTTGCATAAGCAGGATTTACCTACGCCGCAGTTGCCCTTTTCTTTTTCAGTGCCTGAGAGCCCGACAACACTGACGGCGTATGTCGGACGAGGCTCCTTGTTCTTGGCCATTATATTTGCCCTCTCATAGCTTGTTACGCCAAGTAAGGTGTGCCAGCTGGGCAAACGTGTACTTCCATTTGCTAGTGTGTGGGCATTTCCGTATCTCGCTTGAAATGGGCTTGTATCTTGAATCTGGACGGCTGGAGTTCAGTCTTCCATCAACTTCCTAGAACACACAGGCAGGATTCTGTAAGTTACTTCAGTTATTGAAATCTAAACACACACACACTTTTGAACAAACAAGCATTGTATATTATTATTTTGTGTCAGTGTCCAGCACTTATCGACATCAGATTAATCATTAGAGATGCAAGCAACAATGACAGGATTCAAACCTGGGCTTTAAAGTGTTTTTTGGAAACTAAAGTGCTTCATTATTAACGTTTTATGCTTTTGAATTAAGATTTTCACTTGTGCTTCTTGAGTGTGCGTGTATTTTATCGAGTACTGATGACTTGACTATCGAGTAATGGTGTTTTTTTTTTTTTACCAGTTTTTTTAACAAACTGTACTGAGCGACAGAAGTAAATGTTACGTAATGACAAATCGCAAATTCACGCAGACTTCTTCGTAATTATTAACCTCTTATTATAAATCATGAGCAGTTCCTACTAGCACAAATCCCTCCAAATATATAACAAATATATTTAATTGAATATTCCTACATTTAACGGAATAGCAATACAGCTAACAGTGAATCATTCCATTTGTACATACCCAAAGCTGAAGGATGCAGTTATTTCGAATTTCTTAAAAAAAAAAAAAGTTTTTAAATAAGATTAGTGTCATGGTGACTGGTCTGAAAATTGGGTTTTGTATATGGCAGTGAATTCTGTAATGATTAACCTGACTCCATACGCAAGGAAGTTTGCCTAAGCAGTAAAATGAAAGCATCACTCCTTTTAAAGCTTTGTAAAAACTACTGTATAAACCGGTTCCTGAAAACACAAACGCAAGATGATTTAATTCAGTTATGAGATATTTTACAGGAAAAACAACCGCTACACTACAAACCACTACACTACAAACTTCAATTTTGGGGTCATGAGGAGCTTTAGCCAGTCCCATCAACTGATATTATCAGATGAGACACACCCTGAAATGCTGGTCAACCAATCAGAGTAAAACACACAGATACATTCACACTCTGATCAACTTGCATGTTTTTGGACTGTTGGGGCAAACCAGAGACCCTGTGGAAACCATCGAGTAGATGTAAGCCACTTTATGTACAATTTAACATTAATAATTTAGTTGTTTGATCCTACCAATCCAATATATTGTCTGTTAGATGTCTGTCTCTTTTTTTTTAATGATTTTTGCTTTGCTGTAATTTCCCAAATTACAAGAAAGTCATTGTATTCTTTTATTTAAAGTGGGTTCTTGTGTCTGGTTATCCTGGGCTCCGTAGCAACGCCCAGACAGTAAATTAATAAGAAGGTCATTCAAAAGTCTTATTGATAACCCACACAGTCACACACCCAGGGCTTCGTGGTTTTGCAATTGCTGCATTTTTTAAATAAACTGTAGACTTGTAAAGCTACAGAAATAAAACTCTCTCTTTACAATATTGCTAAATTGAAAATTATTTTTATATGGTAAAGGCTGAAGATGTCAGATGAAAACGAAACAGAAGGAAAGACCACGAGGAGTGTGTCCTATCCATCATGTGTCCATCCGTAATAGCAATATTAAATGACTTAAACTATATTCTTGGATAAAAGAAAGTAAAAACATTGTAAAGGCTATTAATAGTTATTTCCATTTATGATCCTTATCAGCTTATCATGTGGTTTTGGATAAATCAGTGGCTGTGCAGCTTTTACCACTTTTTCCAAGGTTTCAAAAAAAAATTGTTTTGGTTTGTGTTGTGTTCTGATTTTGTGAATCTAACATGTTACATTTGATATCCTGCATATAATTTTTTTTCACCACGAAATCGTTTTTTTCCCCACTTCATTTTGTAGTCAACATCAAACAAAAAAATAGTGAAGACCGGAAGGAACTTCCCATGTTTCAATGTATAAGCATACTGTATTTTCCACACAAAATTCACAAGAATGTGCTTAACTATCACTTCTCTCAGCCACAATTCAGTGAGATTGAATGGCGACGGAACTGTCGGACTATTGTCCAATCACAGCACGCCAGAGTTCCACCAATCACTCTCCAGAACCGTCACACTCGCTTCAGATAATTGGATTCGAGTTTTTGTTACGGATTTCAGCATCGATTCGCATGTGGGTCATTCAGAACATTTCGACCGCCTGCCTGATCGATTCATCGAAAAGAACCGACTCAAAAGAACGAGTCGTTTATGAGTCGACTCCGTGTGACAAGAAATTCAACGTTCACTCTCACGGTTTAATTAAAGCGGCACGAGAGATTAATGTCGAGCCACTTAAACACTCCACAACAAACACAAATCGGAACTAGAAGTTAAACAATGACAACGTTGCACGGTTTTAACACCACAAAATTGCCTGACCGAATCTTTATCGCGAACCGTTTTTCAATCACCGTTGACAGTGTCATAAAAACAGACGCGTTTACGGGACGACAGCCACATCGCAACGAACAAATCGCTTAAATGTGAGACACTCGTGTCCGAGCACGTTAGCTGATGACGACAGGCTGTATTTCTGCCGAAGGTGAGAAGGGATCCCGACCACCACGCTTGTCGCGAGCGGTCAACGCTTTTGTTACGGGCGCGAGGTCCGTGCGATCGGATGCGAACGGCGAGCGGACACTTCCCGATCACTGCAATGACAACAACCCGGTCCTTCAGTTTCAAATGACCTAAAAACTACAAATCTATCAATCCTCAGGGGGAGATCCAACTCGGACTGCGTGTGTAAAAAAAAACCCTCACCGTATATAAACCACCCAAATGGAACGTGTTAGAAAAGCCCATGTTTGATGACCAACTTAAATAAAACAATAAGACAGTTTAGGTCGACACGGGCCTCACCACTAACCGGGAATCAGATGCTTCCATTTGAGTGCTAGCCTCCAGTTAGCCTGAGCTAGTAGTGTGACACCGACACACCGCGCACGTTAGGCGGAGGAGACAAACCCGAGTACTTGTGTAAAACTAAACTCGCGTTCACACACACGCCTCGCTGAATTCGCTTAAACGAGGGCCGAAAGCATGATAGAGAAGTCTCACGCTCGTCGGTGTGCTTTCCCTACCTAACATGGTCGCTCCCAGCTCCCGATCCACAGACAGGAGGTGGCATTCCAACTGTTTTCTGTGATTTCCCGATGGTGTAATCCCCAAGTAAAGTCCGCTTGCGTCTTTTAACCGCGAACGGTGGGTGAAATCGGCGATATTTCCGAAAGGGCTTGTTTTCGATCCTCTCTAGCAGTGAGAGCGCTGCGCGTGTAATAGGAGCGCCATCCCCTCCCCTCTCATTCCAGTCAGTAATGGCGACTGAGATCCGGCTCTCACACACACACACACACACACACACACTCACACACACTCACACACTCACTCACTCACTCTCGCCACACGGGAACTTTTCCATTCCATTCACAGCGGGGCCACGGCGCGCGCTCACGAGAGCTCCGCGGGATCACGCAGGTTGGTACTTTCTGTGTTGGACAGATGTAATGTATGTGAGTGTGACTGTTACAATTACCTATGAATGGAATCAAACTGACTAACTTTGTCTGTGCGTCTTTCTGACTATCGATCTGTCTGTTTCTCTTTTGCTCTGATTGTCTATGTGTCTGTCTGTATAACTGTCCGTTCATCTGTTTAGTTAACTGTGTGTCTGTCTGTAAACCTGTCTTCAGTCTTTTTATGTATTGGTCTGTCTGTTTGTTTATCAGTTTGTTTATTTGTTTATTCATTACTCTTAATGTCATAAATGTCACTTGTTTTGTCATACCATACAATATGTGTGTTTCTGATACGTTTTTGTAATATTTCAATCTGATTTTCATTTGTAACCCCGGGATACAAAGACAATATAGGCATTCTATTTGATTCTGTACTATCTTCTTTACTATGTCATTTCTGGGTCACAGGGAGCTAGAGCCAATCTCAGCACAAACATTGCACACACCCTCTATTAGTGGTCAACCAATCACACCCACAAATTCACTCACATCTATGGACAGTTTCCCAGACTGCAACAGCCCTGCATGTTATTTGGATTGTGGAAGGACAGCTACATGTATACATAAAATAATATGTTGGAGTGGGCAGCCTTTAACAGTGGTGTTGGGGGTCATGCGAGGGTCAGTGTCAGAGAAAGACTCTGGCGCAGTGGTTAGCCTCGCAGCAAGAAAGTTCCGTGTAAGTTTGATGCTTGCTCTCCCCGTGCTGGTTTCTCCCACAACCCAGGCGGACTTGGCTGTGTTTGTTTTTGAGTGTGTGCAAGTGTGTCTGTAATTGTGATGCCCGGGTGTAGTGGATGCTGGCACGTTTGGCAAGGCAAATGGTGTGTGTGTGTGCGCGTGTTGTGTTGTAAAGTGACTTTGAGTGTCTTGAAAGGCGCAAAATAAATTAAATTAATTATTATTAGTAGTGTCTTTCTCAACGACACAGTTGCAGAACCAGCCGGAGTGGGATTCAAACCTGCAACGCTTGGGCTTCAGCCTCAAACAGGCCTTCAAAGGCCTTGATCTATATGTCTGTACACACATAAAGGGCTATTTTAACTCTTGATCATGTGTGTTTTGATTATTTAACTTTTCTTTCACTTTGTTGAAATACGGCTTAGATCATTGGAATGTTTAATATAGGTAAAGCTTTTACTGACCACAGAATCTTCTATTTTAGAAGATGTTGTAATAGCAAGGGCGTTTGGTTAAGCAATCCCCTGCCGCAGAACATCATGGGTGGATCCAGTGAAGGGATTAAGTATGAAACTAAACAAAAACTACACAATGCTTTAAGGTAAAAAACCAGGTACAAATCTTTCGAGTTCTTGTTTGATCCTGAGATACTTTGTTCAACAATATCAAATGTACAAATTGATCTTCCTCACACTGGGAACGTTTGTTCTAAGTATCTCCATGACTACCTGACAACAACTCTTCTACAAATTCTTTTATAGAATTTTATAGAAATAAGATGCACTTAAATTCCTAAAAAAAATGTTTCAAAATTGACTGTGCGCTTTATAAAGCAGAAAAGAGTTGTGCGCCTAATGTGTGAAAACAGATTTGGTAGCAGACGGATATCGGTATTATAATTAGGTGAGCATTATAGTCCACATAATAGGGTTGTCAAAGAGACTGGCAAAATACTGGATCATTCTGTCATGTTGCTTTAACAACTCTGATATGTAACTTAACACAGCTATGTCCTTTTATTTTCTATTTACTATACTTTTTTCATTTCTGGGTCACGATGTTATTATTAGGTATAATAACAACCTGATTATTAGGTGTCTGATTATTAGGTGTCTGTCTGTCTGTCTACGGTGTATCTATCCATCCTGTATCTATCAATCTATCCATCCATCTCAGGGCCTGAACATTTTGCAAAGCCGTATGCAGCATTGTAATGAATTGGCTTTAATTACTGTTCATTAGAGCGGCCGCTCCTCACATCACAAACGTGTGGACATCAAAAGCTCAGCACCCGGCTTCATCTCCCACCCGTGTCCGTCTGCGCCTCCTTTAAATCTTGCCTCTTTTACACCATGAATTATTTACCTTCCCCCCAGCCCCCAAATCCCCTTCCAACACCCCTCAGATCCACAGATTCCCTGTCAGCTGCGCTCAGAGTCTTGCTGGGAACCAGTGGTGTCCACACCCTTCATGAAGAGTCCGATCAGGCAAGATGGATCTATTCAGTGCTTCCAACACGCTAGATGGATCATCAGAGCTTTAGCGTGAAGGGCCTTACCGTTCTTTACCATTGCGCAGACACATTTCTCGGCCGTAACGGAACACAAGCCTCGATTCTCAACTTATTGTTTGAAAGTTTGAGGCCGACCAATGGCGGAGAGCGAACAGGACCTGGTAGATGCCTGCTGACATTCACTCCTCCCTCCCTCTTGTTCCCCTGTGCTGCAGTGCAATTGGAACCAGCTGCTGCTGCTATTTACCCTGAGCGGCAGCGCAGCTATATCGCCATGGTTATGGATCCACGCTCGGGATTATGGGAAGGGCTGGGTTTCCGGGTCACTGCAGACAAGGCCTGGAGAGAGATATGCAAATCACTTCAGGCACATGCTGAATATTGTCAGAATGCTCTTGGCTATTATGAGGATAGTTCTGCGAGGATCGGCTAAAAAAAACGAGACGTCGGGTTGAATAACTGCAAGCTTCGCATAGCTGGCATTAATTTTAGAGTAGAATACATTTAGAATGTATGAATATGAATAACATTAGCAACATTAGCAACCTCTGGGATGGATAGTCACCGCGCAGTGAAGTGCACGTGCAGAACCTTTGGCACAGAATGCATGTACCTTACATAAATGTAATCAATAATACATCCGTCTTTCATTATGCATCTCGGCATTTCACATATCATTCAGCATTTCAGACGATTGCCAGGCTTTAGACCACCTCGGATAGATTACATCCGATAACTTCTGAGTGAATCGGAATAAATAATCTATGATGGCATCAGACACGGAATTAAATATAGATCAATTATTGTGTTCTACTATACATGTTATATAAACAATAATCAGATCCACTTATTTTAATACTGTGAGAAATCATCATATAATAATAATAATAATAATACCGGTAATAATAATAATAATAATGAGTATTTGTAGGGCACTTTTCACAGTTTTAACCGTCTCAAAGCGCATGTGTAAATATGTATGGGAAGTGTTGCTTTTTATTCAATTGATTGTCTGGATTGTTGGTGTTAAGTTAATGGCTGCGGTTATGACAAGACAAAGACCATGAGAAATATAGCGTGATTGTTTAATTTGTCACTCTCGGTGACATAAAAGCACAGCGGAAAATTTGGCCAGATTATTTAAAATTAAGGTAAGGATTAAAAGTCCCTATGATTTACTTGTTAACTTGGAAGACTTGTTAACTACAGTATCATGTTGTACAGTAATTAAAAAAAACACAATTATTCCATAAATAAATAAACAGTATAGGAATAATAATTTTACATTACATTAAATTAATACCACACACAATTATTTGTATATTGTATTGTAATAAAAAAAACAGTAGAGTTTTACGCTAAACTGCTGGAAACCACACCTGCCAGTATATTACCTGAATATTGTGTTATAAAACAGTATAAAGTACATACTGTAGACAGTAAAACCAGTTACAGAGTTATAGTTTTACTGTAAGATGATGAAAACCAAATCTGACAGTGAATTACCTGATTATTATATTGTAATTTAAAAAAAATAAAAAATAATTAAATAAAAACAGTATGGAATCATAATTTTACCTCTTACACAATAAGAGGTTGGAAACCACATTTGCCAGTAGATTACCTGAGTATTGTGTCAAACCAAACAGTAAAAAACTGTTTTATGTCGTAAATAATCTGCCAGTAGATTACCATTTTTTCTTCACAGGTATTATTTTACAGATTACTAGTAAACTCGTTAAATATTTTATTGTCTCGGGCAGCATTTATTACCAATATCTGCTCATGAATCAAAGACACAGCCTCCACATTCCACTATTGATTTCCATTCCAGGGCCTTAAGAAGTGGAAGCTTTGTTTATCACATGGGACAAAGTCTGCATTTATTACGCCTGATAGTGTTTGGTACAAGCGGGGCATTGCCTGAAACTTGCACGGTCACGTTGCGTGTTATCTGAACATGCAACTCGCTTCCACAAACGTTTCCCGGCGCTTGTGAGGCTGAAGAATGAGATCAGGGTCAAGACTCGCTGGTGTTTTGTCAAAAATAACGACAATAATAACAGGATTCTGGTGAATTCCGTGTGCTTTACATATGAATTGGCGATTATGTGATGTTTACACATCGACAACATTCCCCTGGCAGTGCGAGTCACAACACCATGCTCAATTACACAATACGCCATGGGGATAAACCGCAGTTCTTCAGGAAAAAAAAACCTACACAACACCAGCAACCAGCCAAACTCAGCTGAGGTCATTGTACGGCTGAGAGCCGGGGGTCCGTCTTCTGGGAACAGTTAAGCAATTGAGACCGAGTAAGCAAAATAGCTTCATTGCGGTGATGAATCGCAGACAGGCTTCTCCGGCCTGTGTTCCTCGGCTGGGCCAAGAGCTCTGAAAATGAGCAGGAAGTGGTTTGTGTTTCACAAAGAAACTGGTTGGTTGTTTTTTGTTTGTGTTTGTAACTGGCCGCACATTAATGTCACAATTGGCGTTGGGTTCTTCATATTTTTTTAAACGTGAACATTTCTAACATTTTAAAGTGACTAAGGCAAAGCCAGCTATTAATACTTCTGCAGCGCCATCAGGTGGTTGAAAGCTGTAATAGTGTAAGTAAAGTGAGTGTCAATATGATAATATAAAATTGCGTTCTGCTTTTAACCATCCAGTGAACACACACACGGAGCAGTGGGCAGCCTTAATATGGTGTTAAGGACACTCATTTATGATACTCATGTAGTGAAAAAGCATTTCTGAAGGAGAATTTATGAACATACAAACTTAATTTTTAATAACATACATAACATTTAAACAATAACCTAATCTCACTTTTGATAGGGTTTTTTTTTTCAATCAAACTATTTAGTTCGGTGTCGATATGTCAGACAATTATTTCCTTGCTCTGTAGATGGTCTCCTGGATGAAACGAAATGTCGGTGTTATTCATCCTGGATTCTCCTTCAGTTGACGGACCACCGCTGCTGCTATTCTCCTGTAAGCCTCAGCCTATGTGTTGAAGAAATTAAGTATTATAAACTAGGATCAGATAAATTAATTCAAGCCATCACCGTACAGTGTTCCATGATGAATTACATTTTTAACGCAAACATCAAAAACATCGATATTCTGAAGAAAAAAAAAAAAACATTCAATCAAATTTTACACATGAAAGCACTAATAAATAACTAAAACCAAACACTTATTTTCTGAAATTAAAGATAAAATATAGCTGCAACAACAATTGTAAGGCTCTAGCCTTTTCTTTATTTTTGGATAATTATAATTTATTATATTTGTATAATGTTATTATTTATTATTATTTATCTATAAAAGCATATCTGTAGCTAATGGCGTGTTATTTAAGCGTTAAAGTGCCATCAATAGACTCATGTGAACTTCTGAAGTTTTAAATTCACTTGATTTTTTTCTGAGTGATTGTTCTACTATAATGCTGAGATGCGTGCCAGCTCCCTGTGACCCAGAAAAGGAATAAGCAGTAGAAAATGAATGGGTTTCTAGCCTTCTGGACTGGAATCCTTAACATAGACTGTGGTGTGTATGGCTGACCACTTAGGCCACTCACTTCTGGACTATCTGGGGAAGATACGACCACTGGCTGCCCCTTGTCTGACGTCTCTCTGATGTTGAGATGTAGAGGAACGTCTCCTGAAGAATGAGCCAAGAAACAGTGACTAGCACACAACATTTCTTTATTTGATACAGCATTGTACACCTAAACATACTGTGAAGTGCTTACCAAGAACCTCGACCCCGAGGGTCTGTGCCAACTCCTTAACCCCGTCTGATCCGAAGATGTGAGTTTGGTGACTGCATTTGGGGCAGTGAAAAACACTCATGTTTTGGACCAGGCCCAGAACCTGAAAGATGTGCACCATTATGCAGTGTGTTACTGGCCATACTGGTTTTTTAATCAGGTATTTTTTTTATTTTTTATGTAAACCTTACCGGAACATCAACCTTGCGGAACATCTCTGCACCTCTGCGAGCATCCATCAGGGCGACGTCTTGAGGTGTGGAGACGATTATGGCACCTGGCAAACATATTGTGTCTGGAGGATTGAGTTCTGGCAAAATTGTTTATCACACTGTATTTTGTAACAAAGACAAGCGTGTGCTTAGAATGACTATCCAAACATGAAGCACGTGGTACGCTAAATACAAATAAACAAATACAGACAAATTGCTTAAGAAAATGTGTTGACACTTTTATGATGCATGTGTGAATAAAATTAAGTGCAAATATAGCTGCAAGCAGTAATATCTGGGATCGGCTATTTTTATCTTCTCTTTTTTGTCTTTTTTCTTCAATGGTTGTTATGGCTTTCCAGACGCATTTAGACGCTGTGGCTAAATTCGAAATTTACATTTACGTATTATATTTTCATCAGTTATTGTATAATATATTTTAATGTCAGTGGTTATAGATGAAAAATCCTGAGGGCCATAAAAACTATTTTTTACCTCTGAACTGATCCTATAGAAGTGAAATAATCTCCATTTCTACCTTCTCAAAATCTTGTACACACATATGTAACTCGACCAAAACAGGGACTGGTTTGATTTTTAGTCTATCGAAAAGATGTTTTGTTCGTCTGTAGCCTCTGATATAAGTGCTATAGAGCTCCCCAGTCCAATATATAGTTTAGGATTTACAGAAGTAAACGCCTTTTTTGTCTGTTAACATATCAAAGTACAAATCACCAAAGTACCTTATCAAGTACAATAAGGATTCTATCTCTGACTTAAATGTAACCCTTACGAGTCAGATGTGACCACTACACGCATTGATTGATGTACCTGCGATGGGGATGTTCTGGGTAATAGACAGCTGGACATCTCCTGTACCTGGTGGCATGTCAACAACCAGGAAATCCAGATGCCCCCAATCCACCTGAAGAAAAATAAATCATCCGTGGTTCACAAGACAACCAATACTACAGAAAGGACAAAAAGAACATCTATAACTTTCAGAATATCATCAATGGAAGTGGCAGTCACTTGCAATTACAGCCTTAAGTTCTGCATCACACACCTGCCTGATAAGCTTCTCAATGGCCGACATCACCATCAAGCCCCTCCACACGATAGGCACAACCTCATCGACCAGGAATCCCATCGACATGCTGCAGAACAAGGAAAGCGCGTGTTAATCCCAACAGAGTGAAGGCAACTAGAGTGAGTATTTCTATACTCGCCATGGGACACCGAAGTTCACAAGAGGTCTCATTAGGTTGCCTGTAATAAAAAAGCCAAAAACATGAAAACGAAACAATACATCACATATTTAGGTTTCAAAAATACATGTGGCCACGACACTTACTGTCTGTTAATTCAGGATTTCCTTTGAGATTCATAAGCTTTGGAACAGAAGGTCCATAGACGTCAGCATCTAAAAGACCTACTGATTTACTCTGTATCCCAGGGAGAGGAGATATATGTGATGCTGAACATAGTACGTTCACAGAGTTTAGAGTAGTGACGGTTTGGTGTGAATTACCTCATCATTGGCCATAAGTGCGAGTGCAAGGTTAACTGTGAAGATAAAAAAAAAAAGTAAGAGCTAGTTCATGCATTTTCTGACAAAATGACCGTCTAAATGTTCTAAAACCATATGTTTTACCACAGCTCTAACCATATTTCCTAAAAGAGGAGGACTTTTCCCGAAGTGTAATCCATTTCTGAAAATAAACTTTGACATTCAAACCTGCGGTTGTGGATTTCCCCACTCCTCCTTTACCAGATGCAACCAGCAGGATCTGCTTCACCCCAGTGATGGGCTTCTGCCTGGGCAAACCTCGAGCCATGTGCTGCCTCTGTCTCTCCTGGGGAGTTTTCTCTCCAACACCTGACGTCTGAACCAAGGTCTTATGTTACCATAGTAAGAACGTATTACAGCAACATCAGATTACTGAGATGCAGATTTGAGCAAAGTAGCAGAAACCTACCTTAAAACGGACACATTTTTGTAGATGCATTGCAATAAATGGCCTCTGCAATGGTCCTACGTTTGTATGTGTGCACAAATGTACAAGTTTCCCAAGAGTGGACCATAATTTAACCATCTTAATAAAATGCAGTCTGTTTTAGATGATTGTGGGAGCAATGTAAATAGGCATCGGTAATAAATGTTTAAAACAGGCTTTTAAAACAACGCGAATTATTCAGCAATACTGTGTCATAACGCTGCAATCTCAATACAAGTGGGCGAAAAGTAAATATTCAAAGTCAACGCGTCAGACTGTCGCTCCTTGATGACGTTTAATGTTAGGCGTCTCACGCGGAAGTGAAAACAGAACGTTGTAGTTCTCCCAGCTGACAGCGTGTGGTTTCCTATCATATTTATATTTCATATCGGCTGTCATAAATTGCGTTTTAAATACACCTGTCAGCTCATTTCGTGGCAATGAACAAGCCGCAGGGCGAAATAAAGGCACGCGTGGTTCTCCAGCAGTGCTTACACGCCCGACTCCAGGTCAAGCCCCCAGAGGACCGCAGTGAAGCTGAGTGGGTCGAGGTATTTCAGCGATAATAACACACTCGATGGTGTGGTGTAGTGGTGATTCTTATTCACTGATATTGTCATATGTGTTCCAGATTAAGCGGGGAATGGTCGTCTATACCTGCTTCTTCAAAGGTGCAACTGACGATATGATTCCCAAAATGGGTACGTGGACACCTTTATCTTATTTACTGTATTAGAAACATGATCTATCTGTAAATAAATAAAAACATATATTGATCTATAATAACTGTCTATCCATCCATCTACCCATCCGTCAGTCAATTAATTTATTTATGTTGTTAATGTAATGATAATGTATATTTACATACACAAACTATCTATCCGTCCATCCATGCAACTAATCTGTCAATGTATCCATCTAATTAGTCTATTTATACATGTATCATCATCTATCCTATCATCCATATATTGGTTCATCTACTCCTGTTTATCTTACATACTCTCCCACTTTATCTTTCCATTCATCCAATCATCCATCATTGTCTCTGTCAATGTATCAACCCACCTATAACTGGACTATTCACACCTGAGTCTTCATTCATTCATCCATCCATCTGTTTCTCTTCACTTGCTCATCTATCTATCATTCTCTTCACATGATCATCTATCTATCCATTCATCCATCCATCTCTCTCGCTCTCTCAATTTGTATATACCAGTATGTCTCACTGTCCCTTCAGTTGCCTGTCTATCTTACCTTACGTTTGCATCTGGTTGTTCCTCACAGTGACTTCGATACTGAACATGAAGCTGTGTGAGACAGACTCTGGAAAATACACCTCAGTCCTTGAGCTGCCAGGCAACGTTCTCATCGTACCTCAAGCCACACTCGGAGGAAAAGCAAAGGGAAGAGGGATGCAGTACCACGACAACATCGGGAAAGAGGATGGCCGAAACCTTTACAGCAGCTTTGTCTCTCACTGTGAGCGGGAACTGTTGAATCGCAAGAACAGCGAGACTGATGTGGAGGTCAAACACGGGACTTATGGCAACAGACAAGTTCTCCTGCTGGACACAAATGGACCATATACTCATTTAATGGAGTTTTAGGATTTATCACTTGAGTTGATGTACATTTGGAGGAAATGTGATTGTCACAAAATTAAATTAAACATTTTGAGCTAAATCTAAGTAGCAGTTATGGTCCAGTGGTGGGAAGTGGGCCCTGCCACTCAAGCGTTGCAGGTTCGAATCCCAGTCCGGTGAGTTTCAAAACTGAGTGTCCTTGAGCAAGACACTGACCCCCACATGCCACAATATGTCGTCATCTTTTTCGATCCTGCGGGTACAACAATTGTGAATACAAACCTTGCAGTTAACATCACTTTTAACTGACACATGTAGAAGGACGAGAATTGTTTTAAGAATAATGTTAATTTAAGACCTTTGGTAAGGCCGCTTGCAAACCTTAACGTCTGATACCTGGCGATGTGTTTACATTTTATAGTGAAATAACTGCGTACTCATTCTGCTACAAACTAACTTCATGCAATGTAAAGTGTAAAGTGAGTCAAAATGTTGTGATTTCTTCCAAGACTCTTGTGTGAAAGCTTCAACTAGTGATGATCTGCAAGAGAAAGAGACCCGTGCACATCAGAACATTTGGAAAAAAAAAATCAATATTCATTTATGTATTATTAGCAAACAATGAAAACTTTTATTTGACCCACAGTTTACAATAACAATAAGCGATGTATCTTATTGGAAAGCATGAGTAAAGCAGATGTGAAAACACGCTAAAACCCACTAGATGGCGCTGCTCCCAAGTGTACTGACGCTTATAATGTTCTCCACACACACACACACACACACACACACGTTATGAGACGTAAAATACAAAATATGTTCAAGACAACACTGATTAAAATCATAAAGTTTGCCTTTTACGTTTTAACAAATTCCCAAACTCCTAAATAAAAGCGTTCATAATGCCAACTCAAATAATTGCAATTACCCCACGGCTGATTTACAATAGACTTTCTCACAGCCTCAGAGAAATCGGGGCAGGAGCTTACTAGCGCCATTAGCTAGCTAGTTGACTAAACATAAAATATTATTGTCACTGCATTAATATTTGTGACAATAATAAAAAAATTTACATAACCATGATGTACCATTTAAGTCCATTTAAATACGCGCCGTGTCGTCATCCCGTCCCCTAGATGGCGCAAGGTCTCAACCCCGACCAAACAAGCCCGTGTAAAGGAACCGGCGCAAGCATGACCACAAAAACATGAGACAGATCGGCTCTCACACTCCGACATGCCTGTTCAGTCTCCTTACAAATCATTTAGTTGAACACGAATCGACTTCCATGCCCCGCTTTTATCAAGTGAACTTGTTTTGTGGTTCACCTGTGCCTTAATGACCCGCAAATGGAAAACGAAGGGAATCTAAACGTGCAAAAACCAGACGCGTCAGCTGCCAGATCTCGTAAACCATGCAAGGTAAAGGAAGATACGGACAAGCTGAAGGAAATCCCAAATGTCACCGAAAAGTTCGAAACGCATGACGCCAGGGACGCACCGGTGTCCAAGGCGGCAGACAAAAACTTTAATCCAGTAAAACACCCCAGTTCTCCCAGTAAACACGTCCGCGGTGCGTTGTTCCTGGTGCTCGTGCTTTCCATCGGCACGCGCTTTTACAAGATCGCCGAACCTCCGCACATATGGTGAGTGATTCGGCGGCAAACACCGTCTGGACTCGGTTACGTCTTCACATCACTAATCTAACGGTTTGTTTGCAGTTGGGATGAGACTCACTTTGGGAAAATGGGAAGTTTTTACATCAACAGGACTTTCTTTTTCGACGTTCATCCGCCCCTCGGAAAGGTTTGCAGTGTTTGTGTTTTTTGCATATCTTTTTGCAAATGTAATAGAAAACAGTAATTTCGTATCAATAGAAATTGGTCGAGCTCTTGGTGAATTTGTGCAAACAACATATAACTTTACATCTGTGCATCTGTGTATAACTGTGCATCTATAATCTAATAATGCTACAGTTTACTATTCTAAAATGTTCTAAACAGAACATAGAAGACTGTAATGATTATAAAAAGAAAACAAACAAGAAGACAGTCCATACAAAAGACTAAAAATAATCGTATCCATCTACTAATATGTTTCACACACAGGGTTTTGAAACGTGATAGTTTTGATATATTTTATATACTGACCATCTTCAGTTGTTCTGCAGATGCTGATTGGCCTGGCTGGATTCCTGAGCGGTTATGATGGAACTTTTCCTTTTGTAAAACCAGGGGATAAATATGAGCATCACAACTACTGGGGAATGAGAGCTGTGAGTCTGGATTTTAATGTTTTGTTTTCAGGTTTTTTTTTAATTGTTTTTGTATTTATTAATCACAATTACTGGGGAATGTGACCTCCCAAATAAAGTATTTAGTGTAATTGTTTGTGTCTTTTTTTTTAAGCTTTAAACCGGATTTATTCGCTTTTATTTAAATTCTGAAAATAATCAGGATTTATTTAAATTCTGTTCTGCAAAAGTTTTACTGACTGTGACTGATAAGTGAGGGTAAGAGCAGGTGCTTGTTCACAAGGTGGTTGTACTTGTCGCCATGGTGATCTTCTCCGTGCTGCGTCTTTTGTATAGTACGGAATGCGTTTGGTTTGCCAAATATTCTTACATTTTCGATGCCAAGTTGGTTCTACCGACCAACATGTAACTTTTTGAGCTCTTTAACATACAAAACATTACCCACTCAAAAGCTTTACAAAATTTTTGCTGATAGACATCCAGCAGCGAGCAACGTGATGATGCAGAATACAGAACGTCGACGAGTGCTTTTCTCGCAGAACCGCTCCCATTTTATGCCGACTCTATAGATAGAGACTCCGCTCGACTAGAGATATGTGCCTAGTCGTGTGAGATACGTGCCTATATGTGTGAGATATGTATTTAAAAGACATTTTCTATGCTTTTCTTATGCTTTTGTTTTGATTAGTTCTGTGCAGCTCTGGGCTCCTGTCTGCCTCCTTTGGCCTTCCTGATAGTCTTTGAGCTTTCACACTCGACTGTGGCTGCGCTCATTGCTGCCACGCTTCTTATATTCGGTGAGGTTGCAAACTTTTTCCACATATACTTTATCACAATTAGATGTAACTAATAAGTACTGTATATTAAATACTGTATAAGATGAAGTGTTAAAGATGAATGTGGCAATGATTTGTTTTAGAAGTTGCAGAAAAGAATAAATGTCATTCAGTGTTATAAATTCATACTTACTCTGGACAATTGGTGAAATATTCATTAACTGAATAGTTCTGAACATTTTTTTCTCGTCACAGACACCGGCTGCATCACCCTGTCTCAGTACATACTTCTGGATCCCATTTTGATGTTCTTCATCATGGGTTCTGTTCTCAGCACGGTCAGATTCAACTCTCAGAGACACAGGTGGACCCTGAAATAACCTGGTGTGGTTTAGTGGATCATTGATTCAGTTGTGTTGGTCCAGGCCGTTCAGCTTCTCCTGGTGGCTGTGGCTGCTCCTCTCCGGAGTTTTTCTTGCTGCTGCTCTAGGAGTGAAGTTTGTGGGGCTGTTTGTCATCCTCTTGGTGGGAATCAACACTGCGAGTGATCTGTGGAGGCTGCTCGGTGACCTCAGATTATCGCTGGTAAAGCCAAAGTAATCCTAAATTCTAATATTTTCTTTTCCATCTAAAATAATTTAATTTCTTTCTTATTCTTCAATAGGGGGATTTCGGAAAGCACTTGTTAACCAGAGTTTTTGGGTTAATATTGCTTCCGTTGTTTCTGTACACAACAATATTTGCTCTGCACTTTATCGTCTTAAACAGAAGGTATTTGGCTTCTAAAACAACTTGAAGTTTGGGTTTTTTTTATTAGATTATTTGTAAAACCAAGGTGTGTTCTGTTAATATACAGCGGACCAGGAGATGGATTTTTCAGTTCGGCTTTCCAGTCACGCTTGATTGGAAACAATTTGCACAACGCCTCCATGCCAGAGTGTAAGGATATATTAAATATATCTTTTTGGCACTATTACTACTCATTCTGTGTTTTAAGTTTTGAGAATAATGTCTATCAGCTTCTGATATTCTGGTCTCCGCACAGATCTAGCGTATGGCTCGGTCATTACAGTAAAGAACTTGCGTATAGCTGGAGGTTACCTGCACTCACATTGGCATCTTTACCCAGAAGGGGTCGGCGCTCATCAGCAGCAGGTCAGTCCTCCATAACTCCTCTTATTTGCTCTAACCACATCAGAATGATTGTTGGAAAAGTATTGTTATGATGAGTAATGGAAAATTCTCTGGCTCAAATGTTTTTCTTATTGCTTTGTTAATTCAAATAATATATATATATATATTATTTATATATATATATATATGTGTGTGTGTGTGTGTGTGTGTGTGTGTGTGTGTGTGTGTGTGTGTGTAAAATATATATATATATATATATATATATATGTGTGTGTGTGTGTGTGTGTGTGTAAAATATATATGTATATTTTATGTGTATATATATTTTACATATATATGTATATTTTATGTATATGTATGTATGTATACATACACACACCTTGAATATAATTTAAGGTTTTTGTTTTCAGGTGACGGCTTACTTGCACAAAGATTACAACAATCTGTGGTTGGTAAAGGCGCCAGATGATGTAAATGGTAAGTAATCATGTTTTTTTCGTGTTCTCCTCTTTCTATCATTTTTTTACATTCTGTTTGTTTCTCTTAATCTCTTTTAAAATGTAAAACTTTATCTTAAAATTTTGTATTTCTTATTTTATATTATATATGTATATCTTAACTCAAATATTTTTAAATCTTTTCTATTTTAAATTATTTTCTTAATTAATTTATTTATTTTTTAGATCTCACAGAGCCGCCAGAATTAGTTCGTAATGGAGACATCATAAGACTGGAACACAAAGAGTAAGCAGGAGCTTTCACCCTGTTTGTTCAATAACTGGTTAATCCATTGCAGTGATGCCCAATCTGAATCCCAAATGCTGTTTTATTTCTGTGTTCACATTGTTTTTTAGTCATTTTTTTGTGTTTGGAAGAGTATTATGACTGTATGCTAATATCATACTTTCAATCAGAGACTAGATTCAGATGACACTGAAGGGCACATTTAGAGAAAAATCTCTATCATTATTTTAAAACGTAACTGTTAAGGGCCGCAGCGTTTGTGACAAGTTCGTTTCTGAATACATTTTCTCCGTGTTGAATCGCAAAACCTAGGTCACATTCTCGAATTACAGACGTCTTTATTATCTTTTTTTAACATATTTAGACAACTTTCGTATACGTTCTGTTCTGCAAAATTCACAGCAACTATTGGCCGCCATATTATGAAAGGTTGGGCACCACTAAAACAAAAATAAACATTTAACTTCAATTGATGTCAGTTGTACTGATCAGTGACTTTTATTGATCATCAGAAGTACAAGGAACCTTCACAGTCATTTTCATGAAGCTCCAATGACCAAAAAACACCTTCAAGTTACAGGTTATGGCATTGTACGTACGACTAAACTCGACAAAACATTGTTTATTATGATTTTGATTGGTTGATGTAATTCCTTCTTTTCCCAGAACGGATCCGGCGATGTGAATGACTTGTGGCAGGTTGATGTGTGTGGAGGGAAGAAAGGAGATCCAGTGAAGGTTCTCAGAAGCAAAGTACGGTTCCTCCATCGCTCCACGGGATGTGTGCTTTGCTCTTCTGGAAAGACTCTACCCAAGTGGTGAACAAGATCTTCCTGTAGTGTCTGTAGAATAAATCCTGCGGCAGAAAATACTTTTTCTTTCCCTTGTAACAGGGGCTGGGAGCAAGTGGAGGTCTCTTGTAGTCCGTATGTCAAAGAGAATCCCAACTCACAATGGAACATTGAGGATCACATCAACCCTCGATGTAGGTACATCTCTTTGTCTAAAGTAGTTCTGGAACTTGACTTTATTGGTGTCAATCTGTCTATAACTGTAGTGCCTAACATCAGTCTATCGGTTCTTAAACCCACATTCCTGGAGATTCTTTGGGAGTCTCATATTGTCATGATCAGGGTAAGATTCCAAGAAATCACTTGTTAATACATTTTTCTGTGAGATACAGTGATTTATTTCTTTTATTGCTAATTCCAAATCTTCACGTTAGGGAAACAGTGGTTTGAAACCCAAAGACAATGAGATGAATTCCAAGCCGTGGCACTGGCCAATCAACTATCAGGTATCTGTGATTTTTAAGCCCAGACTTTTATTTGCACGAGAACTGCTTGCACGAGAAGTGCGCATTGACAGAACTTAATTGTTCCTCTTAGGGTTTGAGGTTTTCGGGCGTAAACGAGACGGAGTATCGTGTTTATCTGCTGGGGAACCCTGTAAGTGTCTCTTATTTTTATGTTTTATATCATGCTCTTGTTATGGGCTCGAGCATGAATATAGTATTTTTGCACAATTTCTACTTTTGTCCTGGGCCAAAACTGTAAAACATATGGATTTATTTCCATTAACCTAAGAACACTTTGCACTATTTTTCATAATTTGTTTTGGCCCGTCCGTGTTTGTCTTGTCAAATCCAAACAATGTTCAGATAAAATTATTGATCCTTGTTATCAATACTGTCTTCAACATAAAAAAACAGATTTTAAGTATCAATATTTGACTTAACGACCTGTCCCGAAAAATATGTTGTTTGATGAACTGGCTTGACTAAGGAGGAGAGTGACTATCAATTATCACAGCTGATCAATATCTCTGCCACAGCTTAGTAGCCCGGTCCCATAGTGACAGGACCATCAGAACCGTCAGATTTTTATAATGTGTTCATTGGATCAGTAAACAGATGATTTTAGGCTGGCACCCTTGTTGTCATAGGAAAAAGGTTTCTATTATCATTGTAATTGAGCTGAAATTGTGTTTTTGTTTTGTTTTTTTCACTTCAATAAAATACACAATGGAAACATGATGGATTAATAATTCCCGATTGCCAAATTAAATAGTAAAACACAACCTCATTAGTGCTTGCAGCTTTATTTCAATGGTATTTTTTTCTTACTGGTGTAAATCTTTGTTCCTTTTCCTCAGGTCATCTGGTGGCTTAACCTCTTGAGTTTAGCTCTGTTTGTTCTCATGCTGACAGGCCTGTCTTTAGCCGTACAAAGAGGAGTGAAACTAGAGGGAATGAGGAAAGGTAAGAACAGTAACTCTTAAGAAGAGATGACTGTGTAACTATGGATTTGGTTTGTGGTCTCAAGTGAAGATTTGTTTTTCAGAGCACTGTCACGTGCTGGTAAATGGTGGCGCAATGATGTTTTTGGGTTGGATGTTACACTATGTTCCCTTTTACATCATGGGTCGTATACTCTACTTCCATCATTACTTCCCTGCCATGCTTTTTAACAGTATGCTCACAGGTATGAACACAGACCGTTAAGTTAGCTTCTTAGGACAGACCACATTTTTTGGACCAAGATGCATGTAACGTCCTTTTTAAAAACATTTTAAATAATCCAATGTGTGCTTTATAATCCGGTGTATATGTGAAATAATGTCAAAAACTGCCTGTCAAAAAAGGGACGAAGCTGCAGCGCTTAGCGAGTTGCTGTAATGCTCAAACAATCCTTCGAGTAATACCTTGTGATAGTGAGATCTGGAAAGCCAAATGAACATTTAAACCAATTTTAAATTGAAAAACCAAAGATGTTTTATTCGCTGCAGAGATTTAAATGTTAATTTGACCGGACTGTGACTTTTTTTCTACAAATCTTCGTCTATTGGTTCTATTGGTATGCGTCTCTATAAAACTATCCAACCCATTTAAAAATTACCGAGTTGATTACGGTGGTTTATCTAAAGAATTCCAACCGACAGGTGGTTTAAAGTTTTATTGTGAGCTGTAGGAAATCATTGGACTACTGAATTGGATCTTTTGCTTTTTGTGTTTTATAATTCGGAACCTTATGTGAGGAAAAAAAATTAAGTGTACTGATGGTGCAAATGCTTATAATTTGAAAAATTTTGTGTGTTTTTTTTTTTATCGTATTTAAATGTGAGATATCTGTGGCATGCAATTCTCCTGTGTAATTGTGTTTCTTCAGGAATTACCCTGGACATCATTCTGAAGAATTTAGACGTCATCTTAAGTCCGTCCGTTTCCTCTTTTATATTGAGAGCAGGCCAATCAATACTTCTGTTTGGGTTCATTTACAGGTAAATTTAAAAGTTTGTTGATTCATAATGTGGTATTATTCCTATTATAATTGTGTAAAATATTCTCTGTATTTACATATAGTATTACAGTATTCTCTGTATTTACAAACCTGTTTGTCACATGTTACATACTGAAATGTGTCTCACCTGTTTCTGCTTTCAGCTTTTATCTCTTCCACCCTCTCTCCTATGGCATGAGGGGGCCGCTGGCACATGACCCTAACTCTTCCATGGCTGGTCTCAGGTGGATGGAGTCCTGGGAATTTTAGGACTTTTGAAACATTCTGTGCTCTGAACTGTTTAGCCAGTATTTTTGACTGATTTTAGCCGGTTACGTTTTGTCTGCTAATAAGATGCGAATGCAGATGTTTTGCCGGACAACGTTTTTATATCAAAACTAAAATTTCAGTGTTGTGATTTGTTCTTTAGGAACTATGTGTTGCACATTTTTTGAGCAATAAGTGATTGTTATATTTTATAATATTGATATCTACGTTTTTTAATTTAGTGTTTTTAGTTCTATTTTAAGGAGGAACAAAGAAACCGCTTTTGGTAGATCTGAAATAAAATAATATCAATTGTTGCAATTTCATTTCTCTATTTTTTTTTTTTTTTTCAGTTTTTTGCTCAATGTAAAAACAATGCAAAAACAAATTCAAAAGAGAAAGAGTATTTCGGATCACTATTTACGATGTGCTTTGAAATTAAACGGAATTAAACTCAATAATTTATTTGAACGTAACAACGTGGAATTAAAATAGTTTCACCTAATTATAGAAGTTGTAGAATTATCGATCTCCGCCGGTTATAATCGACCAGGCTCTAGTTCCTTTGTCATCGAGCCGCTCACCGTATATATACGCTTTACGCGGCATTAGGGGCGGGTCTACGGATATCCACGGTCTTCTCCGATTGGGTAGCTTGAATCACGTGTGTTGCTGTCAAGATGGCGTCTCCGAATGGAGGTAAATTTTAATTCGTCTTTCTCCTGGCAAAAT
Source organism: Paedocypris sp. Pulau Singkep (assembly GCA_017309775.1). NCBI lineage: Eukaryota > Metazoa > Chordata > Actinopteri > Cypriniformes > Paedocypris > Paedocypris sp. Pulau Singkep. The sequence goes on from MU204241.1 coordinate 4,032,447, forward strand.
TTGTTATAACTGAGTAGTGTAACGGAGACGTTTATTACTAAACACTCAACGGTATCGTTGCACTCCTTTTGTAATAATTAACTCCATTAACTTAAAAACGATTAATTAATGATTCGAGTTTGTCATTAGCGAGCTACGTGTCAAGCGAGACATTGTTGTATTGTATGTACAAAGATTTTTCACGGATATATGTACGGTAAATTCTCCATTTTATTCCTAATTGAGTGTTTAGTAATCAACGATCTTATACCTCTAGCACGAGGTACTTGATTTACATTACGCAGCTGAGCAAACAATATTATTAATCTTAACTTCAGTTTATTTCATCGTTTTTAAATGTCAAGTGCATCATACACTGAATGTTTTTTAAAGCCTGAATGTTTGTTTGAGTTCTTACGTGTGATCAGTTATGTTCATTCTTTGTTTTAAAGGTGAACTAATCAGAGAAGATTTTGAATCCTCTCTGATCAGCTTTGAAAACCTCGACAGAGCTTCTCCTGATCTGTGGCCGGAGCAATGTAAGTTCACACACGGCCCATGTATAGTTAAGTACAATCAAACAGTCTTTTAAAACCTTAACATATTCACAGTGGAGCTCTGCATTTTACTCATTCAAATACACACACGCGTGCACTCACATCTGAAGCGGTGATCTTCTGCCATGGTGCCCAGGGTCTTACTCGTAATGCTGTACTAGTTGCTCAAGGACACTGCATTTGTGGTCACTGTTGGTCCAGGGTTTAAACCTTCAACCTACTGGTCACAAGTCCCAACTCCTTAACCACTAGGCCACAACTCTCACACAAAATGTCTTTCTTTTTTCTTATGGCATCTCAGATGCGTTCTTTGTTTGATCTTGTTTTGCTTCATGATGAATTTGAAAACATTTTGATCAAAAATTGAGCATGCTATTGAGCAATTATATACATGACAAATAATCTGGAAAATAAAGCATTGAATATTATTAATTTATTTTTAAGCATTTAAGCAAGAGAGTAGGTTAAGTTGTGATCCAGTAGTAGGAAATTGGATGTTACAGGTTCTAATCCCGTTGGTTCTACAACTATGTCGTTGAGGTCTCTCTTTATTTCCCACCATTTATTTCCATATACTGCACATACACGGTTGCTCAGATGCTTGTGTTTATGTGTGCAACATAGTTGTGTTTTATTAATTCTGCTTGTCTTCTGCTGCGGAAACAGTGCCCGGTGTCTCAGAGTTTGCAGCCTCCTTCAAAAATGTAAGAGGACCACGGAATCAATAACTTCTGCATTTAAATATTCATTTTGTTAATAATTTTTTTTCATATTATTCTAGCCAATTACAAACTCTCCGCCCAAGTGGATGGCTGAACTGGAGTCTGAAGATATCGAGATGCTAAAAGGTTTGTTTTTTAATGTTTAGAATAGAATTACACATTTAATATAAATTAAAAAATTTTTTATATATATTTCACAGTGGAGCTCTGAATGTATATATATTTATTATATACCAATTTATTATATAATATTTAAATACTTTTTATTACAATTTATTACTTTTTTTCTTCTACTATTTTTCTTCTAAAAAGATTCTCTTAACGATCTCAAAGTATTTTTTTTTCTGGCACTTTCATCTAGAATTGGGAAGTCTAACTACAGCTAATCTGATGGAGAAGGTGAAGGGTTTGCAGAATCTGGCTTATCAATTAGGCTTGGAAGAATGTAAGTTGATATTGTGTTCGTTTTTGGTGGCACTAGAAACTAAAATCAGCACAGTTTGCCGTGTCCAGGATTTATATGGATGCTTCCACTAGATGGTGATATCACATTAGAATTGCAACAGTGCAACAAATCAACTTTTTTCCTGACCCCAAAACCTCTGACCTGTTGTCTGTCAGATGCAGCTGATTTAAAATTCTTACTTCTGAAAAGCAAATACAGTACACCATTTTTTAAATAGTATTTATTGATTTCAGATCACTCTCAAAGTCTCAAAACAATTCCCCTTTTATTTAAATTAAATTGGCTAGTTGCCCAGTGGCTCTTAAATGTTATGGTATTACTGAACTTGCTGGTTAATCCAGACTCTCAGGACTGATGGAAAGATATGTTACATAACCAAATAAATAAAGACATTTTTCATGGTATAGTAAATACAATTATGAATTAAATAATCCAGTTTCATATATTGTTCTTTATTTTCACACTAAAATCTTTTTAGATTAGGTCCTTCTTTTTGTATTCAGAAAAGTTAATCTGAAAGCGTAGTCTAGGTTCTGAACATAATAATGAAACGCAAGATATAGAAACAAAAAACATACATACGTACAGTACATAAGCAAAAGACGTCAACAAAAAAACAACATTAAAAACAATAAAGAATAAATATATAAACAAAGCACAGCATATACAATACAATAAAAACAATTATATAAACTATAAACATAAAAACGTAAACAAAAAATAAATCAAGAACAATTAAAAAAGTTAAATATATGTAATCAAGAAAAATAACATATAACCAATAAAAAAGCACAATATAAACACAGTAATAAAGTAAAATGTATAAACAAAAAAGACAACACAAAAACAATAAAACAAATCACATGAACAATAGACACTGTGAAAACAATAAACAAAGCAGATCATCTGAATTAAAAAAACAATATAAAAACTACATAGAATTGGGGTTTATTCCACCTTTTCCCCAGAAACATATACGAATATAAACGCATTGTTTTTAATTATATATAATAATATTTGAGTTGTTTTTTTTTTTTTTTTTTTTCTTCAGAAATAAAAATCACAGTTGTGGATTTTGATATTTACCATGAAGGAAATGCACATGATTAATATGCAGGTGTGTGCGTGTGTGTGTGTGTGTGTGTGTGTGTGTGTGTGTGTTTGTGTCGTGTTTGTATGTGCTAAATAACTAGAGATTTAGACTAGGTTTCAGGGGAGATCAGGGGGCTTTATTCTTGATCTATTTATTACTTGACGGATTTGTGCTTGCATCAGTTTTATCTTCTCTGTCTCGGTGCGGCGAGGACACATTTAAGTGATGATTCTAGTGTCAGACGTTCTTCTTTGAGGAGACCGGATTCATTTATTGGTCTGAAATGACTATTATCATTCGGCTCGTAGCTGCATTTAGCGCTCCAGTCTTTAATGTGGCGTGGTTTAATTTTCCTCCTTTTCCGAGGTGTCAGTGGAAGCCTTATAAATCTGAGCTACTTTTTCATCATGTTTCTTTCTCTCCTCACCTCTAAAGAGCTGACGAGAGGTAGCGCGTGGAGATGGGAGGAAGATTTACTGCACCTCTGGCACAGCGGCCATTAAAGTCTCGATCTGGTTAATGGGGATAATGCAATCAGGCAGTGAAAACTCACCTCAAAGGCAAGGTTACCAGCAGCATATCTGTTTCCTGCGCCTTTATTAGTCTGCGTGTTTATGCACAAATAAAAGCAGGAGAAGATCACGTATCCGTCGATTTAAGCTCTGCTTAAGATAAATGCAAACAAGTAAGAGTCTGGAAGGCTGCAGCATTTACAGTGTGTGTGTGTGTGTGTGTATGTATAAATATTTTAGTATTTTTACACCTTTTTACTATTTACACCTGTGAGCAAGTGAATGATGTTTCTCATAGATATTCATTTTATTTATTTGTGGTGTATATTGTTTGACAGTATAAGTATATACGTATACTTTTATATACAGTAATATGTTTTGCATATATAGCGTACACATACATTTATATCACAGAGATATATATATATTTAAATTCCAATTCTAATTGTATTGGTCACATACAAATTATACATGGTACAACATGTAGTGAATTTAGTGAGTTGATTTACATGCATATATATATATATAATTTAAAGATAAATTGGATATATATATATATATAGAGGGAGAGAGATTATATATAATTTTTAGACATGCACACATACGTTTCTTGTTACTATATATACAATACTATAATAATAATAATAATAGTAACTACTATTTATGTAAAAACAAAAAAAAAAGACACACACTTGTACTTGTGTATATATATTTTTTTCCACTGTTATTTATTGTATATGACCCACACACACTGTATATTTTCACACTGTATAATGTAAAATATATATGCTGTATATATTTTCAGTCATATGTGCACGATAAGATTGTGCTGGTACCGTACGCGTGCGTTTACTAGCGGGTATGCAGGACATGCGCCAGACCCGTCTCCTTGGGGACAATAACCCCTCCTCTCTTAGCGGAGTGACGCTGATCAGGGTCGTTGTGGGAGGGCCTGACGCGTGCCTCCCCCCCTGCCCCCCCACCCGTGCCCATCTGCTGTGGGATGTGATGAATGCTGCTGTCGGGGGGCTGCTGAGCATGGTCATCAGGCTCCATCCTTTCCCACAGGACCAGTCACTACACTGATAAGTACTGTTATTGAAGGTAATTGAATGGAGAGTGCTCCTCAGGGACCGTCAGGCCTCAGGCGATGCTGATGATACCTCCGATTCCGCTTCTGCGGATGATGTAACACGCTTGTTTCTACTTGAGTAATCATGGGGGTGTTTGTCAAGCAAGACGTCAGACAGTTTGTTCTTTTGGGATGTACTGTATTGCTGCAACAAGATTACGCAGACATTTTTTTTTGTTGTTTGTTGTCAATGAGACAAAATTTATCTTTAAATTAGTTTGGTCGAAAAAATGTAATTAGTCAAGTCCCATGATAATGACAATGAAATTCTGATAAATAACCAGTGCAAAACAAAAGAGTTAAAGATATACATATTTCCAGTATATATCATTTTATCAAATATTAGTTTTTAATATCGGGTAAATATTAACCGTTTTTTAAAGTGGTTATAAAAACATTTTGTTATAAAGAATTTGTATTAAATATTTTTAAATGTACACTATTCTTTTCACAAAGGATAGATTTGAAAGAAACCATTTCAATTATATATACCCTATTAAATTAAAAATGTCAGTTTTAATAAGGCTATTTAAAATAATTACAATGTACTTTGTATACTAGTTTTAATTATTTAATAATAATTGTTATTTGCAGTTATAGTGAAAATTATAAAATGAATGTGTCAAAATGTAATCCTCAATGCTGTTTTATTTATACAAATCATTAAGATCTTTAAGAAATAGTTGAAACTCAAGAGTCAATATTCCAGTGTAATAAGAGTTTTGCATTGTTTATATTAAACTTCTTATTCAAATATTTACATATTGTAAAATTGTTACAAATTTCACAATGTAATAACTTTCTCGCAATCGAACCCCTGACCTTGGTGTAGCTACATCCAGCTCCACACAGTGAGCCACAGTGAAGAAATTAACTCAGAATTATTTAATGTTAATTGCTTGTTAATGTTAATGTTAATTCCTGTGCCACACACTCTCCCATGCCCGGAGCAGTAGGCAGTTTTAGGTTGAAAACTCTTAATAACAGCTCTAGATTTCTTGTGTAAAAGTTGAAGTGGAAAGTAAAACTCGAAGTTTGCCACATTTAAGAACCGTAAGCTCTTCAATCTGTTTCTGCACCAGTATGAAGGTCACACCAGTCCAGCACTAATGGTCCCAATGTACGCTGCCTCCTCCCCTAGATCAATCTCTTCTCTATTAAGCGCAGTGTGTCAGTGAATATGATTGCAGGGATGCTACCCTACCGTAGTAATGTGCTTCCATCAATCCATCAGAGACACTCGACCGCAGGGGCAAGCGGTTATGAAGTGCAGCTAGATGACAAGCTGAGCTGGGGGAAAGCTCTCTGTGACTTCCTGTCCTCTTATCTTCCCCTCCCCTCAGTACAGTCCTCCACATCCCTTGCTCTTTATTGCCTTTAAGGCCGAATGAAAGAAAAGACGTTTGCAGGATTGCTGCGTTTAAACCATTTGCCTTTTAAAGGTAGAATCTTGCTCTATCCATCCGTCAGTCTGCCTGTTCGTCTGTCTGGTCCATTGGTCTGTTGTTTTCTCTGTCCATCTAATGGTACATCCATCCATTTGGGTCTCTGTCCTCCTCTGTCTGTCTGTTAGTTCAACCATGTGTCTCTTGTCCTCTCTCTCGGTCTGTCTGTCCGTCCGTCCATTCATCCATGTGTGTCTGTCTGTCTCTGCCCCCCCACCACCTTGTCTATCTGTTCGTCCATGTTTGTCTCTGTCGGTCTATTCATCAAACCATTTATTCATCATATATCAATCAATCAGTCCGTCCATTTATCTATCTGTCTATATGTCCGTCCATGTCTGTCTCTGTTACATTTGTGTTTGCCTGTCTTTCTGTCTATCTAGTGGTCTATTCATTCATTTGTGTATTTGTCAGTCTCTCCATCCAACCATTTGTAAGTCTGCCTCTCTATCTGTCCTTTTGGCCTATACTTGCATCCATCTGTCAATTTTTGCCCCTCTAGAACGCTAAAACAAAGAAAAAAGAACCAAAGTACACAGGATTAGAGATGCTACAGTAAGTTGGCCACGGTGAATGAATGACTTTGAAGTTTAGTTTTAAAAGGTAGAGATGGACATTTGTTGGCTCATGACAGTTATTGAGATTTACTTTCTCGCGTTTAGGTGATGCGTGATGAAAATACATACGTATTAATTTACGTTTTCTACACGTCGTGGCCACTAAAATTCACAGCAATGTCACATTTGTCTTTGCTGCAAACTCCACAAAGCCACAAAATGTTGACCTGAAGATGTGCTGGTCCAGTTGCAGTTTATGAAGGATGTCACTCTCACATCATCTCTGAATGCACCCGAGTTCTGCTCGCATTTGGACCGGCACTGCAGAAAAGCCATTTCAACTCGCTCCCTCCTCTCCATCCGACCCACCTCCTCAGTCAACAGATCGGAGATGACACCTTATTTCCATAAATGCATTAGGAATTCATTGGATTTTCTTTCCTAGCTAATCACGGTGTCTGCACGAAAGCTTTTAGGGGTTTTAATGAATGAATTTTGACTGATTGCCTATTAATAAGAACCTTCTTGAGCAGGGATGGGCCGTGGCAGGGGTGGCCACACGTGTGTGTAATGATTCGCGGTGTCAAGCGCTCGGATAGAGTGAGGAAGGGAGGAGGAGAGGCGCGGATCTCTCGGCTGGGACATTAAGAGGAAGCAGTGGCTCCCTGGGGAAATCACTCACCATGTCTGCATCTTAAATATCTCTGTGAAGTATCAATAAGTAGGTAATTGAATTTTGAACACAAACATGAGCATCAGGTGTATGTGTTCCAATGCGAGGATGGGGAGGTGGGCCTGCGTGCGGGCGCGTGGCTGTCCCCCCTGATCCCATGAGGTTTAGGCGGCAAGAATGGATGTTAAATCCATTAGATAAAGATTACTCCCCGTAAAAACCAAGTGGCAGCTTTAGAGGCGCAACAGGCCCACCATTAGCCGCGGTGACTTTTAATGAAAGTGAATTGGGCCAGTCAGCTTTTGGAGAAAACTCTATTTTGGGTCTTAGTTTGTGATGTGCTCTTATGGCAGTTATTGTTCTCAATTATTCATTTGTGTTGAAAAGCAAACATTTCTAACAGTGCAGCTTTTTTATAATGTCAGACACGGCAGAGGTTGGATAGTTCCGGCCCGTGGGCCACACGCCGCTCTTTGGTCGATGTTAACGGCAAATTATACTAAACAGTCAATTTCAGTACATTGGGACAGGGTCATTTTGGTCCTAATAACCAACTTATGTTGCATCGTTTAACTGTACTCCACCAGATCAGTCTGGTCCGTTACTGCAAGATCCGGAAATTGTACACAAGTGACTTGTAAGTTTTTCTTACATTCTTTGACAATTAAGCTGAATTGAAGTAAATTGTAGAATTGTAGTGTGGTAGAATTTGTTTCTGAACTTTCGAATTTGACACAAATAATTTGAATATTTTATATAGTAATATAAAAATGTATTCTATAAAATAAAAAATTGTAGTACTTTATACACACTCACAAATATACCGTACTAAACACACACACATCTATACGTAAATACACACACACACACACACACACACACGTATATTCTATATTTACTTTGTATGTACGTACATGCATGTGTATATATATATATATATATACACACACACATATATATACATATATCTATATACTGTATATGCAGTATGCAGTATATATGTACTTAATGTATTAAAACATTAAATTTACCTAACGTGGACTAAAGCTGCAATAGTTTTATATAGATGTTTTTTTTTATTATTATTATTCATGCATAATTGGGCAGTACTGTACTGTACCTATATCAATGAAAATATTGGATTTATAAGTGTTGCTTTGATTAAGGAAAAACTGAATATTCTGCTGGAGTGAGTTCAGTTTTGTGGATGGATGGATGGATGGATAGATACATTGGAGAAACTTACAAGCAGCAATTCACTTTCTGCAATTTTATCTGAAACCGGCAGATAATTTCTCCGGAGCGTTGTTCTCTTAAAAACCAAGAGAATTTGTGAAATACATTAAAAATATAAAATAAAAGTGCGTAAAAAGCATTGAAAGCATATTTGTTTTACCTGGGAATCTTTTTGGGGATGTGTGGATGAACGTGTGTAGAGTGCTTTAGTTCTTTACTGCATTTCTAATATTTTTTTTTTTTTCCATTTAGACCATCATTCAAATTTTAATGAGTGTACATACAACATTAAGAAGATAATATAGGCTGTTGAATCTATAATGTGTCATTTAGTATGGATGTCAATGGCAACAAGCTGCTGATTAACTAAGTACAGAATTAGTAATTGACCTTTCTAATCAACTAAACAAATCTCTAACTCCTGCTAATCAGTATTGATCCGCCCCGTTCAGTGACAGCACCAGCACGGCGTGTGTGTGTGTGTGTGTGTGTGTGTGTGTGTGCGTGTGCGCGGCAGGCAGGCAAACCCTCCACACTCCCTTTTTTAATCTAACTCACTCAATGCAAATCATTTCCCTTCTGCTCTGACGGGAATTGAGCATAAATGGAAATCTAATTAATGAGTGGATCAGAGGGGTGCACTCCAGAGAAGGGGTCTCATGGGAGAATACTTAGCCAGACAGACTCCGGTATTGTTTTGGACAGAGATTGTGAGTGGGATTGGGAGAGGGGTAGTAAGAGTTAGAGAGGGGTTGTTAGTTCAGCTATGACGAAGCTCTTTCCCCCCGTTTAGCGCCCCCCTCCAAAAGACCTGTGGCCCATTTCACAAACCCTTAGCTTCTGTATTCTTGACATTAAACCTTGCATTCACACACACACACACACACACCGATTTGCATAGATCATGCTATACTCGCTAATTTTTGCAGTGAGATTTTAATGTTGGTTGTTATTAATATGAAAAAAAATTTTAAATATTGTCTTTGGACGTCAGGTTTCGCTCAAGTTTTTTTTTTTTTTTTTTTTTTTTTTTTCCCAGTTCTGCCTGTGTTAGGCCTTAAATGGCCTTAAATATTGGTAATAACAGAGAAACAATTAGTTAATTATTAACATAATAAGCACAAGAAACAGATGTTAGTTACATGAAACAACTATGTATGTGCACAATATTAATATAAAAAAATTACTTAATATTAAATGTAAGGTATTATAATTAAAATGTTTATATAAAAAAATATTGACATATTAATGAATGATTAAAATGAAATAATACAAAAATGAAATTACATATTTGTTTTGCTGGGTATAAAAAGATAAAATTATAAACGTAGTGATGCTATTTTCTCATACGTTTATAGTGAAACTATAATAAGTACGTATATTATATAAAAATAACTGTCGTTGTATAACGTTTAACCCTTATTGTGAGGTTTTTCTTTGATATTATACATGTTTAGACTTCATGATAAAAACCTATAAGAAGTTATCTGGTTTTAAAACCCTAAATCCTCTTTAATGATGACCGTGTTGGCTTTTAATCCAGTGGTCTGTACCTGACAGACAATCCCACGGTGTGTGTGTGTGTGTGTGTGTGTGTGTGTAGTTAATATGCCGCACAGACAACTCATCTAAATTACAATCCCCAACATTATTTCATTAGCTGTTGCCCAACACTGCGGCCCACCCGGTCACTCTGCTGGTCAGTGCCTGGGTCGGGGTCCCTTCATTATTTAAACTGCTTTCAAAGATAAAAAGAGCAAAAATGGATTCCACAAACGCGAATAGGCACTGAATTGCACAAGGTTGTTTTTCTGGATTTAAACGTGCTGCAAGTGGGAATGGGAATTAACAGATTTTTTTTTTTATTTTTTTTTTCTAGCCAGAGAAATGACCAGAGGAAAATTCCTGAACATCTTGGAGAGACCCAAAAAGTGAAGCCCCCCGAGTGACCTTGTGGGGTCAGACGCCATTCGCCTGGGAGACTGTAAATCACCATCAGTAGCACGACTTCGTTAGCGTCCGACTAATTTAGAGCGTTTGCAAAATCATTGACAAAATAGTTTTTAGAGGTTTTTTTCTGTTTTTTTTTTTTTGCAGTGTGGTTGGTTCTTGTTTTTTTTTTTTTAATTTTTTGTATTTCCTATTTATTGTTTAGTAGTTGCACGATCTTAGACGAATAAAACATCCGCAGTGCTTGGCCTGAAAGCCGCCTTGTTTACTAGAGGAAGCGGTCGTCACCACACGCCTCCGGTTCCCATTGGTCCCACAGCGAAGCTTCCTTAAACCATCCAGCAAACAATGAGGAAAGGAGCGTTCAAACTTTTAATTAGGGCAATAACTTCATGCCTGTGCCACTTTATCGACTGCTCCAATAACATCCCTCTTTCAGTCTGGACATGTAAAGGCTTTGACATGAGAGTGCTTCCACACCAGTGCAAGGCCATTTTCCCCTTTAATGGGAATTGGAAGGCCCCAGAACAAAACATTGCGTAAAAAGAATATTACTCTTTGTCGTCCCTGTTAACAAGAGTTGACATAATTACTAGGGCCATTTCTTCTCTAATTAGCACACTTCCAGGGACGTTGGCGCGAAGGGTCTGGGAGAAAAGGGGATCAGACAGGCATACTGAACGGCAAACAAAGACACTCCGGCCGGCGTAATTAGGTGAGACAGTGGCCAGGACTGTTCTCGGCTGGAGATGTCGTAGAGGCTTGGGCTGCGGTTGGCGAGCCTTCACTTCTGCTCCCGACAATTATTAGCGCTACGCCGTTCCCCTTGCAGCCTAATAAGCCCCTAATCGTCCCACTGATTCATACGCAACAAGTGGAGTGGTGTTACGGAATGGTTTGCTACGACGTAAAACATGAATGATATTTTGATTAACGATAAATTTGGTCCATTTTTGACCGAGCAGAATCTGCCAATCAGCTTCAGTGGGCGGGTCAAATGCACAACGGTGTTAAACGAAGGCCGCGGCATTATGTTCAAGGTTTTACTGTATTAGCTCCGAGTAACGTTGTATACATTTATATCCAGTTGTTGGTTGAGCATTAGAAGTTCCTTCACATTTCTCCAGTTACGTCCATCGTGTCGTCTCTCAGGGCCCGTTCAGTCACAGCACACGCCCAATGCTGCTGTTTGGCTGGTTGTGCCAACTCTCAAATTTACCTCGCAAATTAATCTTGCAAACAGACTGCGTTTTTGTTCGAGTTTTGTCCGTTGCGATCAACGTGATTGAACGCAAATTGAGTTGGCAAATGTGTTTAATTTGAAACGCAGATGAGAATATAATTCAACAACTTCTTTAGAATTTGATCCGGAATTTAGTTTGGATGAACTTCTTGGCACATCTACAACTATTTTCTCAGCCTGGTTTGGTGATGCAACACATTTAATGTTTTCAATGAAATGGCGTTGAAAGACTTTCCTTCAAGATAATTCACTTTTTTTGATTGTACTGTTTGCTGTCCGTCTTCACATCTATTTGGGAACGCTTTTACTCAAAGTGACTTACAAAAAAAGGTCAAACATCTTTCCCAAAAACACCTCAGATGTGACACCTTCAGCTTTTGAATTCAAACCGGCCACCTTTAGGTCCAGCTCTCTAAACACTAGGCCAAATGCCCAACTTGAATTTTGTACCACCTGCGAAAAAAATCCAACTTTGTCAGTTCAACAAGTCTCTTATTTCACAAAAACAAATGTTACTTTTTGGACCATTTCTTGGTTCAAAAATGTCACAAAATGAACAGGTTCTTTTATATATGCTGATGGGTTTTCTTTTGCTATGTAATGCACTGCAGCCTCCTTTCTTGGTGTAACTGGAGTAGAATAACAGAAGGATGAAGACATAAACTCTACTCACTTTTTTTAATAATGAGGAACTTTCCTTCATTCAGTTTAAGTTACTCAAAAATGCTTTGCTTTAATGACACTTTTTTTTATTATTAAAAACTTTTGGACGTGTTTTTTTAGTGTTAAAACACTAGTCAAGAAACGGGCATTACGTGAGGTTCATGTCCAGTGGGTTCCGTCCAGACATCCTCTTCGGGATGAGGGTCATTTCCCACAGAGGGGCTGTCTCCAAGACCAGGGGGTGAGAAACACCAGCGCGGCCCTGACCCCGACAGGCCTTGCTGCCCTAACAAACGTCAATCCAATGTGCCCTCAGGCCTTTAATTAGCTGTCAATTAGTGCAAATTAATCAACTCCACGCCTAATTAAGCAATGCCGGCAGGCAGCTTCCAAACACACTATTGTGAGAGTTCTATGAGAAAACTGGAGCTTGCAAACTCGCT
>MU204241.1:4045217-4136129 GCA_017309775.1 Paedocypris sp. Pulau Singkep
GGGGGGGGGGGGGGGGGGGGGGGGGGTTCACCCACCTACTCAGCACAAGGTGTTTGCGGTGAGCAGACTGCTGGCTTTTATTTTGAAATTCCTTTTTTAGCTTAAAGTTTGGTTTTCTATGTTTGAAGTGATGTTATGTCTGGTTATTCAAAAGCTTACTGCCTGTAATTTATTTGTAAATTGGAAAAAATAAAATGATGAAAAAATATAATGTTTCTTCAATTTTTGGGTTTTAATGAAATTCCGATTTGAACTACGGTAGGTCTCTTACTAAAGTACATGTATTATAGGTCCGATATTAAATGACTAATAGAATTGGTGTTGTGTGTGCTTATTTGAAAATAAATGGGTATTTTTTTTTACATTCTTATAACAGTTGTGCTTTAATTACGGCACTATATTTCATAGCAAAGTGGTCACTTGTGGGGACCTTGGTCTGGGTTTTACCGCTTTGAAGGCCTGTTTGAGGGTCAAAATGGGATTTAAGGCTGAAGTTACACCTGAGTATTGGTAGAGAATTGAGTGGGGTATTTTGAGGGTATGTGTGAGAGAATAAACGTAAAACCTGTTATGGTGTGCATTTCTCAGCATTCTCTGTGAGCCTGTATGTAAACAAACGACATCATCCCAAACAATTCTTCTCTTCTAATTCTCCCACTGAGCGGAGGAGGACTGGTGATTCTTCATGTAGATTGCCTGGCATCAGACGATCAAGCGCCCTCAATCTGCGCTAATACAACGCGATACAGCGCCGTCCCCGAGCTCATTACCTTTCCATTGACCTTCCGCAGCCAAAGTTCCTCAGTAAGACAAATAGTTGTCAAGCGTCTTGGCGTAGGGAAGACGTGCATCAGCCGCTAACGCTAGCAGCTCTGCTGGTTCCACTCCAATTTTATTCATTTTTTTGGGCGTTGTTTTTTTTTTTCCGGGAGTGTGATGGTCAAGGATTGAGATTGGCATTTGTTTGTCAGATTCTGATATATTTGTCCTCCAGGTTTTTCTTCACCTCGCTAATGAGCTAATACGACGCAGCCACTAACAGCTGCTTGTCTTTACATCTGCCAACATCAGATCTTTCCGGGCTTTGATGGGACCCCCAATCTACACGAACGAATGAACCAAATCGTCCCTTCATCTACAGCCTTATTAGTTCCTCCTCGTGTGCATGTAAATCAGGACGCGGCAGTTTTCAGATGTAGATGGATTATTAAAAGCTGAGGGAGAGTGGGTTTTTTTTCCTCTCCCTTCACAATAAACAACAAAGCCACGGTTACAGCAGATGTGGCGGTGAGAGGGCAGGAAGCAGCTTGTAATTGACAGGTTGCTTTGACGGAGCCTGGCGAATAGATGGGTTTATCTAGGCTGGCTGATGTGTCATTAGCATATCTTGATAGCATTGATTTCTTCATTACCCTTAATGAAATTTCCACTTAATGACTTCTAATTAGTTTCAACTGGTGCTGGTGTGTGGGATTTTGGTGCGGGTTTAATGCTACAAACTCGTGCTGGACTTTTATTTTGGAGCAGTTTTCCAGCATGTTTTGTCCGTGGCCTATTTGGCGAATTTGCCGGCGATTTGTGATTAAACTTTGGTTTTGTGTCGCCGCCAGTTGTGATGATCATCTCATGTAATTGACATGGAGCCAGGCCAAGGGAGAATTAGCATGATGTCGTAATTGAATAATGTCCCATACGGTCTGGAATCACACAGTTCTGCGGTGTTTTAAGCTGATAAAGTGTTCAAACAGGATTATAGTGCACCTTTATTAGGAAAATTAAGGGCGTGTGGTTACCAGGCCACTTCGGCAGGCTGCTCCATCCAGAACTTTCTCCGCTCTGCTTGACATGGAGTTGATATTAATTAGCCTGGTCTACAGATTACGGTGGTTCGGGTTTTTGGGTCTGAGGTTCTGCTGGTGCCGGGTCGTTTATTTTTGCACAGCACATGGCGCTTTGATAAGATCGGTGTTATCTCTGTCGCCATCAACGGCTCACTGCTCATTTCCATAAATTATCTCTTCGTAATTATCCGTCCAGATGTCCGAATTGTGACACACATTATCTGCAAGAATCAAATCCCACTGTAATTTAGTAATAGCTGATTAGAACGTGTGCATTTAAGGTGACTGGAGGATAGTTAATCTGTTTAAAAGTTAAAATTGTTTTCCAATTGCTATTTGCAAAAACAGTTGCTGATTTTTACTTTTATTATAGCATGAACAATATTTTATATATATATATTATTATTATTATTATTATTATTGTTATTGTTATTATTATTGTTATGTTAATTTAAATTAAAAAGTTAATCAAATTCATTTTTTTATTTTTTTCATAATGGGTATCTTTATATAATAATCATTAAAGATGTGTAGGGCATTAGAAATTGTAATACTGCACATAGCTAAGAAAAGCTAAATTTTTATCTTATTTCTTATTCACACACACACACACACACACACACACACACACACACACACACACACACACACACACACACATCACAATGACTATGATTTACTGAACTCTACTGTGACATCATGTGATAAATATAATCTGTTTTAAACCCTCACCCAATCTGTCTGGATTTGATATGCTCACTAATTAATTATATTAAATATGCAAATCATGATCATTAGTAAATTACAACTTTTTGTAAAAGCATTTCGTTTTCAGGCATTGATTTATTGTAATTGTTGACTCAATACAACTAGAAATATATTTGGAAAGTTTAGATATTTGTCAGAAACTATACAGTATTTCATTTATTTTTATTTTTTATTTGATTTTTTTTTCATAGATTAAGTCTGAACTAAACTAAGGCTAATTTTAATTTTCAAAATATACCGTAGTATAATTTATTAATTGGAGTATATGAAATATAAATCTGATCATTTTAATACTTTGCGAATGAGTTCGTTTGCCTGGAATTAGGGAAAGTGTGTTCTTCGAATAACGACAACATTTAAGAATGATTTTGAGCCAAATCCGATTTTAATTGAAACGATATGATGCACAATGAAACGAGGGCGCGCGCAGCATCCTCTGGTGTCCTTTGGAATTCTAAATCACTCTTGCTTAACTCTGATTGGCTGCTGAGTTTTGACCCTTGTTGGGATGGACCTGTTGGATAAAAGGAGAAAATCTAAAAGGATCATGCGTATTGCGCCGCGGATGCCTGTGCACCAGGGACCGACTTGTGTGTGTGAACCGGGGACTAGTCTCAGAGGCATCATGACGGGAAAGGATGGGGCTGTGTTGTCGGAAAGTTTGAACAAATCAAAATCAGTGTGCGCCGCAGAGAACGTGAGAAATAACAATCCACATCTGGCCAAGAGCAGCTCCACACATCCGCCCAAATGCACGGGGTTTGGGATTCAGGAGATTCTTGGTCTAAATAAAGAGCCTTCGTCGGCTCCGCGGAACACGCTGGACTCGTTCCCCGCCGGAGCGCATCTTTTAGCCGGCAGGTCGATGCTCGGTCCAGCTGCGGTTGGAGTCGGGATGGGATTAATCGGCCCTGGAGGTATTCCGTCGTTCTACAGCCAGCCTGCGTTTTTAGAGGTGTTGTCAGACGCACAAAACGTCCATCTACAGCCGCTCAACAGGACCGTCGGACCGCTTGAATCCCACCAGTCTGCCAGCTCAGGTAGGCCTGGAAAACCGGAAAATGTAAAGGTTCCGTTTAAAGCTTTCGTTTTATTTTGTAAACTTTATTTATGTATTCCTTCCTTTATTTATTTTCACATCATTGTAAATAAATAGTATCCATCACAATGGCCGTGTGTGTATATATAAATAGATATAAAGATAGATATAAAGGAAAAGATTCATTGTATCGGGGCAAATCCAAAGATAATTTTCTTGTTTTTGCAATACGTGTTGTTTTAGATGTTTTTTTATGCTCATTGATTAACACTCCCTTAATTTTCGATATATCTTGACGTTGTGATTTACCAGTTATCATAGCGTGATCTACAGAATAAACCTGTTCGATATACATTTCCCGCTAGATTCAGATGATGTCTCTTCAAGTGAAAGGAAATTATCAAAGTCGTCTTTGAGCCAGAGCAAGAAGAGAAAAAAAAGAAGACACAGGTAAAAAAAAATAAATTACCAACGAATTTATCATTCACCTAACGAAAATTGTATTAGCTGTCAGTGCTAAATTACATAAACTTCAGCATATAGAAATATTTTTAACAGTTAGAAACACCAACAACTTGAATATTATTTTGTATACACACTAACACAATAACTAAGAGTGTTTTTATTTAATCGTTGTAAACTGTTATGTCACGTTAAATGCAATTACAATGGCTAAACAAAAAATTCATATTTGCAATTTAATTTTAATTTTAGAACGTTTAACGTGCTTAGATACAAAGAAACATTATTTTTTATTTATGGACGAAAAACCTCAATATATATATATATATATATATATATATATATATATATATATATATATATATATATATATATAAATTAATATACAGTAATATAGATTTTTTTTTCGAATAAATTAAATTACCTATACATTTGATCGAAGACAAGATGCATGATGCTTTTTTTCTTGTGAATACTATCGATTGCCGGAATATGATTGTCTAATTATTTTTAAGGTACAATAATAATATTTTCATTGACAACTAAAACGATTATGCTCTTTTATTTTAAAGAACAATATTTACATCCTACCAGCTGGAGGAACTAGAGAAAGCGTTCAATGACGCTCATTATCCGGATGTTTACGCCAGAGAAATGTTGGCTATGAAAACAGAACTGCCCGAGGACAGAATACAGGTGAGAACGCAAATGATGTCACTGTTGTCTTGTCTTATCGTTGACGTTTAGTCATATCGAAAGATAACACTTAAAACTTAAAAATTTAAGATAAGAATTGTATATAAAATAATCTGCATGCAATGTCTGTGTTTAATGTTTATTTTATTTTATAACTTTTATCAGCTGCTACACATCAATTATTGATTTACAATAGTTTATTAATAATACAATTGTGATTTACATTTTAGTCTGAGGTCTTGGTTCTGCTCTGCTTCTTACATTATTCGATTACCTTTTTATTGTTTGTTTGTGATAGCAAACAATAATTAATATATGCTGTAGGAATTTTACAAAAACTATTTTTTAATTTCAAAACCGATACATATTTACACACACACACACACACGCACACACACACACACACACACGCACACACATACACACGCACGCACGCACGCACGCACACACACACACACACACACACACACACACACATTTTAACATTTATGCATTTGATTAATATTGAGCTTAAAATTCAATTGTAGAAGGTGATTTGAATATCTTAATTCTTTAATTTTGATGAAAATAAAATATTTTAATTATGATATAATAATAATAATTGTTTATTTATATATATATATATATATATATATATATATATATATAATTTTTTTTTTATTTATTTTTTTTTTTTTATTTTTTTTCCAGGCTTGTTTCATAAAGCAAATGTCGATTGCACCATTAAACGCAAAAGATGTTAAAGTTAAAATAAATAATAAACCTAAAGAATTTAGAATACTAATAGTTTGACACAGACCAAGTGGTAAATTATAGATTAAATAAAAAAAATCAGACCTCAGAAGTTTCCTCCAAACATCGAGATCGTTTTAATTTAGCACCCTATAAATAAAGGCCATGAGCATCCTGCTCGGCCAGATGGGTTAATATCTCATCATCTACAGTTGGATGTGAAACTATTTGCTCTCAGTGAGAGAGAGAGAGGCACTAACGACCTAATCAAGCAATCAAGGCGGAAGAAGATTACTGTGTGACCCGAGACATCCATCTGCCGGCACGCCTTTTCATTTCTTTCTCATTACGGAGCCACTCGGTGAATAAATAACACGGAAAGAAATAAATAATTCCACCTCTATCCCAAGTAAAATTAACATCTAATTTTCTCATCGAGTGTAATTAGTTAAATGAGAAAAGCTCGCCGTGTTCCCGGGGAAGGATGTGGCGAGGTGTGGGGAGTTCAAATGAAATAACTACATTGAATTTATTAGCATGGGTCAATGGTGATGCTCTCTCGGGTCCTGCTCGTTTAATTTCCCGTGATATTTGCCCGCCTGTCCGCCATCGATTGGGCTTGAAATTAACTTATTTTTCAATCAGCTTCAGCGTGCCCCTGGGGTCGTCTCTCATCGCTGTCTCCTCCCGCGTTCTTTTCAGCGCCAGATAACCAATTTCTCCTCAAAAAGTACCTTGCATGAAATGAGAGCCATCACAGCGGCATTACTAGAAAAGATTGGAAAATGGTTTTGATAATTTCCTAGCCAATGTCGAGCCTCGCTGGACCAGGAGGCCCCGCCCTTTTTCCTTCGACGCGGCTGGTGGCAAGAAGTGCAAGTGGCGGTTACGCGCACAGTAGGCGCGCACACGTGGAGCGTTTTGCGCATCTGCATTCAGACAAACCATTAAGTGATATATTTACTCTGTGTGTGTGTGTGTGTGTGGGGGGGGGTGTATACTGTACATATTCTTACTGTAGATGTTTACATTTTTATATATTTTTTTTGCAAACAGGTGTGGTTTCAAAACCGCCGGGCGAAGTGGAGGAAGCGGGAGAAGTGTTGGGGTCGCAGCAGCGTGATGGCTGAATACGGGCTGTACGGAGCCATGGTGCGTCATTCCATCCCACTGCCGGAGTCCATTCTGAAATCTGCTAAAGATGGAATCATGGACTCATGCGCCCCGTGGCTCTTAGGTATCCACCACCAACACATCACATCCTTTTTTTATGCTTGTTGTTGTAATAGTAGTAACGGCAATATTTAAAATTATAGTATTTTACAACACTCAGCACAATCATACAATGTGATAAAGTTTGTAATTTAACATGCAAGTTGCTTATTATTATTATTATTATTATTATTATTATTATTGTTGTTGTTGTTGTTGTTGTTTATTATTATGCTTTTTTAAATAAAATAGTGAATTACATTTTTACAGTAAGCCACATCAGCAGCATTACCTTATTTGTAGGACTATAAGGCGCACCAAAGGCTCACCATCTTTTTTTCCCTAATATTTCTATATAAAAGGCACACACATTTTGGGATAATATGTTGTAAATCAATTATGAAATCATCAATTATGAAGTCAATTATGAAACATTTTTCAGGATTTACTTGCGATTTAAAGTCTGTGGCTGATTTACAGTAATATACAGTACATGCATGAAAATGATAGCATCAATATCTGAAAAGAATTATTTTTTGTTTTTAATGTATTTTACAATAAAGTTAAGTCCCCCCCACACACACACACACAAAGTAATATACAGTAGACTGTATAACACATTCAAGTTTTGTTCCAACTGTGTTTGAAATATGTTTTAATGGAATTAACAATTCAACTTATAATCAATTTACCAAAATACAATACTAAATGTAAAATCTGTCTCTTGCTGTTTCCAGTTCAAGATGGTTTTCCTACCACCAGCTGCTTTTCTAAACACCAATACCCACCATTCTTTGCAGGGATGCACAAGAAGTCTTTGGAGACGGTCGCAGGCCAGTCAAACGAGAAGTCAGATGTTACTCAGACACCCACCAATCCCAAGACAGATGAGGGGCAGTCTGAGGAACGGAGATCAGAGTCGCCCATGTCCAAAGAGGAACTGCGTGAAAACAGTATCGCTGCTCTCAGGGCAAAAGCGCAGGAGCACAGCGCCAAAGTACTGGGAAGCGTTTCCGCAGACAGACTCGAACCCAGCAAAGTCACGACAGAGACCCCCGGCGAACAGTCGGACACAGAAGAAGAGAAGACCACTTCCTAGATTATGCAGTCGGCACACTGCAGTGCTGTTAAACGTAGAATTGGCATGAGCATAATACGTCGTTTTCTCCTAATCCTGCAACGGGACGAACTGGATTTTAATTCCACTGTCTTCTGTTTCAGATTAACCACACAATGTGGGGAATTTTTTGGGATGTTAATAAACCACTCGCACTTATTTTATTTGTTTTATACTGTATATAAGTCCAATCTCACAAAAACTGTTGGTGGGATATTAAATCAAGTCTTCACGATCTTCATTTTCCTGGCGCTTAATACTGTTGTTGTTAGAACGGAATCGGCGAGGAATTCCTATTGAAACATCAAAGTTCGGCGCATTTCCGTTTTTTACTGTATATCTCTCAGTGGTTAAAGTTGACATAGTGAATTACTGTAAATACTGTAAATGAAGATAGCTTGCTACAGTATTGTTTGAATTCGACATTAATGTACTGTAGTCTTATGTGCTCTTTCGTAATATGTAAAATGCAATACAGATTATTAAAAAATATGGATTTGTTGACTGGTTTTTCATCCTGCTCATCATATTTTAAATGACATATGTACATACAGCATGCTGTGTGTGTGTGTGTGTGTGTGTGTGTGTGTGTGTGTGCGCGCGCGCGCGCGCGTATGCTTCATTTTTTTATCTGATATGATTTCTGAACTTTACAGTACATTGGCAATAAAAATCATGGACATTTAAAAATATGATATTTGAGACTTGGAACCAAAATTGCGTTTTTAAAAATAATCTCTGATCCATTCATCAATCCATCCATTATTTCATTCCTCAAGGATCTATCTACCTGTCTGTCTGACAAATCTTCTATACAACACACATTGAGTGATGTGTCGGATTAATGTTTTGGACTGAAATATAAATCCTTCATATCAGAATAAATATTATTATTATTATATAGGAGCTGGACGGTATTTATTTCAGATCGGTTTGTAATAAAATATCATCCCTTCACACAGTGACAGCATGTTGTAGACAAAGATTATTTAAGAATTACCTAGAAATTGCCCAAGTGAGTTTTGAGGCTGATTAAACGCCTTCCATCGCAGAGCAGCGGCATCCTCTTCCTCTCACTCTCATCTGGCCTGATGATCATTATTCTCAAGGCCCGCCAACAGATTATTGAGACGCGCTTAATTCAATCCTGATTTAATTTGATTAGTGTCTGAGTAATTAATTAGTTGACATCTGGAGTGATGATACCATACAGTGATACAAAACTTTATGCCAAAAAAGTTAAGTCGTCTCACTTGCATTTATTTTTATGAAATTAATTCATTTTAAATACATCATAACTCGTGCATACAATTAAGAGAGCGTTAAACAAATACAGTATTTAAAATGAAATATGACTATAAGGATAAAACAGCGAGTTTGAAGATGTGTATTCAAAAGCGACACACTTCTGACCTCTGCTGGAAATGTTATGCACTACAGGCTAAATAATCCACGTAAGTGGAAATGGTCACAATGTATAAATTATGTATACATTTCGGTGCAAACTTTTGTTTTTTAACAAGACAATTACCAGACCAAGTAATATGAGTATGAACAACAAAGAGCTCAAGTTACGTCAGTACAGTAAGCAAGGGGGATTAACAAAATGTAATAATAACCACAGTTGTTTTCCATATGATTGTTTACTTTTGATAATTATAGATCAGATAGATCTAAAAAAGGAGAAAAAAACGTAGTTTGATACGTAATATCGATTGTGAATACGTAGAACCGTATAATGTAAAAATTGAGTAATGCTTTGTACACGTTATTTCACAAGTTCTGGTTATTTCAATACAAGTGTGTGTTTTTGTAGCACAGGTGTGAATAAATGTTAAAAAACGGAGCGACCACAGACAATGGCGCGCTAAAGGCGGAAATGACGCAATTTGTTGTCACCCGTCCTGCGCGCGATCGTCATCAGAGCTGCATAGTTGCCTGACTACCGTTACCCTCGCGAGCGCCTCCGGATTATAAACAATTCTGAATTGAAAATGTTTTGCACGGGACTTTGAACGTCGTGCAGCTCACTCGCACGCCGAGCAGCAACAGTGTGCAAGGCGAAACCCGCGTCTCGTTGTTCTGCGAGGATTCCTACGTTAGCAAGTTTTGCTCCTGTAAACAAAATGGCGGACAATGAAGACGATACTAATTCAGCGAGCAGCTCTGCAGCAGCAAGCATGGTAGCAAACCCCGCCACGGACGGATCTCACGCCGAGACCACACAAACAGCCGTCGAGGGCCAAGTGAACGAAGAAGCCGCGAGCACCGCGCCGTCTCTCGAAGAAGGGGGCGTTTATCAAGGCCTCGCGGACTTGGCCGAGCGCGAGCCTGGCGTGGATGTCAGAGTGGTCGATGGCGAGCAGATGATCAGGCAGATCGTCGGCGGAGAGGTCATCACCGACCCCGGGTTAATCTCCTCGTTCATCCAGACGGCCGCGGAGGCCGGCGTGACCACCGTGAGCGGGGACGTGTTGAACGCTCTCTCCCCGAACACGACCATCATCTACGTGCAGCCCGACGGCAGCTTCGTGGAGAGCTCGGGATTATCCGCCGAGGAGCAGCAGCAGCTCATCGAGCAGTTGGCGAAGCAACAGTTGGTCCACGTCGCCGAGAGCGAGGCGCCCGTGAAGCCGCACGCGACCCCGCTCGTCGACGTGGTGGTGAACGCGCAACCGAAGCCCCCCGTCGCACCAGTCGCGTCCCCGATGATCCTCCCGCGACCCGCCGCCGCCGCCGCCACCCAGACCACCTCGTACATCGCAGTGGAGCCCGGCAGTGTGCAGCTGGCCACGGCGATCAAGCCGCAGAACGCGTCACAGCAGCTGCAGAGCGCCGCCAAGCATGTGGCGCTGCAGCAGTCGCAGAACGGAGCCGCCGCCGCCGGGCAGAAGGTACGAGAAGGTCGTTTGGTTTCCTATCAGCGCACGTGGCGACTTACCTTCTGATGTTTCCTCCCCCCTTTGAGTTGCTTTCGTCGATCGCGCAGTGTTTATGTACATTTAAATGTAACAAATACAGTTTTATTAACAGAGGCAGATGAATCTGATGTGCCTTTTGACCACAAAGTTATTAAACTTTGTTTTTTTTTAAACGTTAACGTAGTCATGACTAGAAACGAAAAGGAAAAAGTAACATTAGTTACTTGTATATGTTACTAACTATATAATGACACTAATCTCAAGATTAAATTATGCAGCATCAAGTATGTAAACAATGTTTTTGGTACTGTACAATGAAACTCTGTATAAAATCACTAACTGCATTATTACAATATGAACTATTGGATACGGCAATTATTGCATGTTGCGGTTATTGTAACTGCATACTGAATGGCACATTGGGATTATTTAATAAATCTTTAACGCACTTAAAAGACAAACCAAGAGACTGATCGAACGATAGAATTAAACCAGCGATTACTCTTTGAATCTTTATATACTCACGCCTAAATCATGCAGGAAAAGAAATTGAAATGAATGTGTTTAAAATAATAGTAGGATGATTTGTTTATTGAAAGTATCAAAATTATTATTTAAAGTTGTTCTATAAATTGTATCAAATGTTACTAAATACACACACATATATAATTTATCCATTCAATATATTTTGTTACATTACATTACTTCACATGTTCAGTATTATGATATTTCAAATATTAAATGCATTTCACCCATTCACTCACTGAAGTACTTGCTCAGCTACCTGCTGGTACAGGGTTTGAACCCGAGACCTTTTTGAGTCCAGCTCTATAGCCACAGTTGCCCAAAGATCAAGATTCTGTAAGCGTCTAAACTTTTACACACCATCGTGATATATTTTGCATTGAACGTTTCAGGCAGCTGAACCCATCAAAATTCAAGTTCAAGCTTCAGCAAAGCCGGACCATAAACCAGCACTGCAGGCGACTCCCATAACCATTTTACAGCCGCAGAACCTGTCCGCCGGTCAGCCGCTGGTGAAGGTGTCCACTGTGGGAACGCTGAGCAGCCCACAGATCATCCACATCACGCCCGTGCCCGGACAGCAGCAGTATTTCTTACAGAACCCCAACGATCCTCCCATTCAGCTTCTCCTTCAGAAGCCCACGCCTGTGGTCAGCACCATCTCAGTCCCCGTCAGCCATAAAGTGCAGGTGTCTGCCCCCGCAGTGGTCAAGAGTCCGCTGTCCAAGCCCGCCCTCCTTACCTCCACCAACATCGTGACTTCGTCTCCTAAAATCGTAGCCGGACCTGTCAACGTCCCAGCCACCAAAGTCATCACGGTGGGCGTAAAGACGTCCGCTCCCGTGGCGAAGGAATCTCAGAAAGCAAAGAATCGCCAAAAGAAGCCTTTGAAAATACAGACCCGCTCCGGCCGGGTTTCCCGACCACCTAAGCACAAAGTCAAGGACTACAAGTTTATCAAGAACGAGGACTTGGCTGAAAGTCATCAGTCGGATTCAGACGATTACTCGGAGATTAGTGTGGATGAAGACGGCGAGGAAGTTGGGAAGAAAGGCTCGGACGTGTCCCTCGGCACCCGGGACAAAGCCTTCAAGTGTGACACCTGTGAGAAGTCCTACATCGGGGTGGCCGGGCTGAGCAGACACTACCGGCTCTACCCGCTCCATGACAAACACCCGGGCACCTCCCGAGCAGAACACCTCTGCAAACCCGCCGAGGATCCAGCTTCAGAAGGTCCCGTCACAGACACTAGCCATGCGAATGCAATCACTACTCCAAAAGTAAGTGAAGCCCAAACCGTCCTGACCTTAACAGATCATTTGAATTCCTTGACCAAGTTCGTTTTGGTCATTCTGAACAACTTTGAAATATCAATTTTGGTTCAGTTGGTCCAGTTTTGGTGATTTTGTAATTCTGTATCATCAATCAACTGCAATTTTGTGCCTACGTTTTATGGTGATGAAGGAAAAGACAATATTTTCATCCTTTTAGGTTCAAGATCTTGTTAAGGATGAGGTGAGGAGACCCGGGCGACCCTGTGGTCCAGTGAGGCCTGGTCTACCCAGAAGACCCGGGCGACCACCGAAACGAGGCCGACCAGGACGACCGCCCAAGTTTCCCAGAGGCCTGAGCGTAGAGGAACACGCCCAGAGACAAAGAAGCCGACTAAAAGAAGCAAGTCCTTCCTCAATGTTCAGTCGTAACATTCACTCCTCAAAAAGGATTGTAGGAACACTGACACTGTCGAAACTGACCATTCTTAATTACACACACACACAGAAGATGGTCACACACAAAACACTCTCAGACGTATACAACACACACATGCTACACTTTCTGAGTAGAAAACACATTCACACAGTCAAACACATTCTCACAATGACAAAAACACAGTAGTATATCATCTCAAAACACACACAAAACTGAACAAACACTTGTACCCGCGCACACACACACGCACGTCTCTCTCCATCAGATTAGCTACAGTCTGTGTGTCATGAAGCCATCACGACGCTCCGCACCATTCTAACTAGACCACTGAAAATGTGGTATATTGTTGAAAATTGTCGCTATATAACGTCTTTTTTTTCTCCAGTTTATAAAACAATATGATGATGAGGATCTCATGGAGATTGTTCTTCCTCGTCTGGCCCGCGTCATGACCCTGTGGGAGTTTGTGCTGATGAAGGTATGTTCTGAAAAAATGCAGTGTGTTCGCGCTTTTGGCCTTTTCTCTTGAACTTTGAGGCTAAAGTATAAAATACGGTCGAGTAATCACAAAAAAATCACATGAATTGTAGAATAATTTAAAATATTCAGTTGCTGCGTATTCAAGTCTTGAAAAATTGTACCGTAAGAAGCATCAGGTGAAATATAAAAACATAACTTGATATAAGTTATTATTTTATGAATATAAATATTAAGTTATAACATTAACTGAATTGTAAGCTGTATAGCACCATCTATGTTGTTTGTTTTTGATTGGGCGACATTATGCAAATGATTGATAGATTAATTAAAATTGTATTAATTTAAATAACTTAAACTTATACATTATTTAATATTTATAAACTATTTGAATTATTATTAATAATTTATTAATAAGTATATCTGTGGATATTCCCAATTGTCTGGGTGTAGCAATCTTCCTTTACTAAAACATTCCAGAATTGTCAGTCTCAGCTTTCTTAAAAAAATCTGATTCTCCGTGAAGGTGGAGAAAGGCTACCCCAGCAAACAGCAGTTCCCGAGCGTGTACCGAGAGTTCGAGCAGCTCCACGGTCAAGTGAAGACCATGGCCCTGGAATATCTCCACACCTCACCGGCCTCTCGTCCAGCTATAGAGGTCAACAACATGAGTGTGCGTAACAGCCAGAAGCCCGTGCGATCCCCTCAGCGCCGCCGTGACCGCCGCGTTTCTGCTGCTTTCAGGTCTTACAGTCTCTGGGAATCACCGACCCCAACGCACTCAAACTCTACAGTTCCTCTGACGCGCAGAAGACAAATCCTTCCGAGCCACAAGCACATCAAGCCACCAAGAGCCTGCGGAACATCGAGGTGCCTTCATCCTTCATTCGTAATAGTGGCTAGTAACTAATCACAACTCGTTTAGATTAGTCGCGGAGGTTTAAATGTTAGTGTGTGGCTTGCCATAGTCACAGTTGCTTGTGGCTTGCCATAGTTGCACAAATCATCACGTGGCGCGGTTATAAAACACTGACACATTCGGACAGATTTTGACTGTTTGGCACGTTAAATCAATCAGTTGTTTAAACATAATCTGCACGGTCGTCTTTTGACAGAAGTTTAAGGATTTTAAGATCTAAAATACGATAATATGAAAGTGAATTCAAGTTTTACTAGTTGTTGGGGATATTCTCGTTTTCCCTCTATCTCACTAATTCTCAGCACGGTGGATCTTGCCGTTCCGAAACTTATTCTAAAAATAAAAGATTTCAAAGATTATTCAAACTATAAAGCATAGCAAAGTTAGCATTAGCACAGCAGGTCCTGTCAGAGTGCTAGAGATAAAAGTTTTCTCATATTCGAACAATGCACTCTCACATTTAAACCGAAAGGTAGAAATGGTTCACACGTCTGGCTCTTCACTCCCTCCAACACACATTCTTTCAAACTACACAAGGAGCCAAGCAGAAAGGCCCTGTGATTCTTCCAAGTCTTCACACATACACACACAGACATGCATATACATACAGAAGAAAAGCTTAATAAACTCAACACTAGTGCACATTTTTTTCAACATTTCTGCTTTGTATAAAAGGGAAACACTTGCACCTGTTTTATAAACACATGAAATGTTTACACACACACACACACACACACACGTTGAAAACACCGTTTTACTAATATTTAGGGTCAGCAATGCATGTTATATAAGAATAATTTGGTAAAATCAATGGGATGTAAGTTTGTGATAATGCAAAACATACATCACACTATGAAATGATAAAACAGCAATGGAAACAGGGTTTTAGTGTAAAAAATGTATATAACAATAAAAGTCAAATTCCTAAACTGGAATGGTATTTGATTGTATTTTGGTATTTGAACTGGTGTTTTCCAGAATACAAAGTAAAGAAAAAGAGAACTTTTTTGCCAAGGTGATTGTAAAACCAGAAGTCTAAATGAGACTAATTGACAATTTCTCTCTCATATTGGATATTTCTAGAATGCCAAATGGCTGCCTCCCGCCAAACGCTTCAAAATCGAAAACTGCAACCAGGAAACCAACGGATTCCAAGTCAATCTGAACGGCATCGAGAAGGACGAGGGAGCTGACTCCTCAGCGGTCCTCCGGAAGCCCCAGCTGGTGCTGACCCGACTGGACAGCGTGACTCCTGCGGAACCAGCAGCCGAAGACACGCCCAGCACAGAAAACCCCACCGAGCTCAGGCTAGCGGACGAGCCGGCACCAACCCATCCCGAAGCCGGCAAAACCGCAGAAGATCCGGAACTCTCCAAAGTCCTGGACACCAGCCTGGCGGTGGACATCAGCGACCAGGTGAAACAGCTGGAACAGGCCCTCAGCACTGATCCCGAGCTCATGGACTCTGAAGAACCAGATCCGCAAGAGGGTCCGGACTGCCAGAGCAGCTCGCTTGAAGAGCCCATGGCCATCGAGATG
The DNA here is from genome assembly GCA_017309775.1 of Paedocypris sp. Pulau Singkep. Classification (NCBI taxonomy): domain Eukaryota; kingdom Metazoa; phylum Chordata; class Actinopteri; order Cypriniformes; genus Paedocypris; species Paedocypris sp. Pulau Singkep. Next base: position 4,061,176 of record MU204241.1, read on the forward strand.
GTCCAGCACGAGTCTCCGGTCATCATCCAGACAGCAGAAGGGCTTGTGATGCAGAGCGCGGAGGAGTTGGCCGCCAAAGGCATCGTCATCGTCAACGGGCCGGACGGAACCATGATGCACATCGAGGCTCCTGAAGGTGTTCCTCTAGAGACGGTTCACGCCCTGCTCGGCATAGAGACGGAAAAAAAGACCTAACCTCCTCACAACGCTTCCCCCTTTTTGTCCATTACTCGCACCAAGCATACGTCTTGTGTATCACGGTGAACTTTTTATTGCATTCTTTGTAAATTTGTATAAAATCAGTATTATATATTGGTGTTTTTCCGTTGGTTTTGCTTTCAGATAATCGTTGCTCCTTGGCTCTTGTTTCTGGTCGTCTCACAGGAATAACTGCGAAACCCACTCGTGATGACATCACCCCTTCTTTTGTCACGTGCTGTTAATCTGGAATCGGAGCTTCATGACGAGCATCATGGTCTTGCTGGTCCGCACACGAATGCCAAAACTCACGTCAGTCGAGATGTCGTGCGGAAGCCTCGTAATTCTCAATCTGTAAATATCCAGCCGTTTGAAACAGGAATGTTCTAGACCTGAAATTCACGTCCAAGTCTTGATGGATCGAGGCTCTAGAAGATTATACGAGCGAGACTTCAGGTTCCCAACAGCCTCCTCCATCTCGCCCCGTCGTCATTTAGCAGCTTGTTCGGTGCAAACGTTAGGTGGAATGTTGCACTTTGTTTTTTATTACTTTTATATGATATCTGGTTTACTGTGTTTTTGGAAGCATCTCGGCATTTCTACTACAAAGGGACATGTTGAAATATGACATTAAAACTTTTGTGAGTGAGACGTTCTTTCCCAATGTCGACTGGTTGCTGTGTTCCTCACACGGGTCGGTGGCCCGTTTCCAGCAGAAGACTCTCCAGAAGAAGCTTTCCACCATCTTCAATGTAAGGCTGGTACGACCACGATGACAGGTAGACCATGGAAAGATCTGCGTCAGCCGTGTGGGCCAGTTCTTGGAGAATGGTTCTCTTCAGCTCCAGCTCTTTCTTGTATGAGCCGTAAAGCCTGGAAGACGCCTCGGCTGACACACACACACAGTTTCTTGTATCGGTTTAACACAACCTGCATTATGGTAATATAAGGCTCTCACCAAACTGTTGTGTGGACCACGTGTGAAACAGAGGCTCGGTTCTCCCCTTTTCTCCAAACTGAAAGGCTTCCAGTTCACAGATCCCTCGCTCCGCAACAACCATCTTCTCCATCTTTGACAAGATATGTGCCTGAGGGACATTAACGGCAATCAGAAAGTTAAATCCGTAGATTTGATAATGGGCTTCTGTAGGGCATTTACAAATTTGTCCACGATCTCCTGTAACTTGTTGCACTCGTCTTCCAGCTGTTGTTTGCTCGCTTTCAGATCGCTGTTCGAAAGGGTCGTAGAGCTTCTTTCCTCTACCAGGTCACGTTCTGTTTCTGATCTGGAAAGCACAAAATGCATAATTTATACAGATTCATTTTAGTTTACGTATACACACACGGTCACTTTTTTCGGTTCACCTGTGCAACTGCCCCTAGATGCAAATTTTGAATCAGCCATCAGCCAATCTCATGGCAGCAACTCAATTTAGGAGACGCTGAAGTTCAAACCAAGCATCAGAATGGAAAAGATAGATGATTTAAATGACCTTGGTTGTTGGTGGCAGACGAGCTGGTCTGAGCTTTCAGAAACTACTGATCTACTAAAATTTCCGCTTCTGTGGCATAAACCAACAAGAATGGCCAGACAAGTTCCAGCTAACAGAAAGGAAACAGCTACCTAAATAACCAAGCATCTCTGAACGTGCTACACGTCAAAGCTTGAGGCGTGTGGGCTACGGCAGCAGAAGAACACACCGGCTGCCTCTCCTGTAGGCTAACATCAGGAAATTGTGAGTGTACTGTATATCTCAACATACACACCAATGCAAGTATAATTGTATGTATGATTATGTAAAATACTCCAGAACCACGTTTTACTTACTTTTTGCTTAAACTTAGATTTACTATTTTGGCGGCAATAGTGGACCCGTCGTCGTTCAGTCGCTCCCACTTCATTATGAGGTTGTGCCAGTCTGCGGCGTTATCCTTCAATTTCCTGGCGCTTCCGGTTAAATTGCCCTTTCTGCTCGGGGTCGTAACCTCTGACATTATCCAGGTAATAACAATGGTGCGTGCACGAGGAATTAAAGCTCAGGAAACGCGTCTCACAAGCCCACAGCCCTTCAGGGATTATACCTGATACAATACCCAAAATAAAAAATAAAAGTCTGATATTTAAAACTCGAGCTATTTCGCGACCAAATTCCTCGGAGCGGTAGCGTTTGAACTCACATGTTCGTTTCGGAAACGTTCTTATTCTGCTTCTGATTTTCAAACTGCACACCGCACTGGCGCCGCCTATTGGTGATCACGGCCATTGCAGTGTGTTTTTATTTTTTGTTTGGAAAAAAAATATATATATATTGTTGACAAAATAATCATAAATGCCAGTGTTTTGCTTGTGGTGTTGAAAAATGTTCAATTAATAGAACGTGCTTTAGACTCTAATAACGAATTGACTGTCAGTTCATCTATCTATTAATGTCTGTCAGATACATTTATACTTACACAGATTGAATAAACCCTGCATGCCAACAAGAAGACATGTAGTGAAAGATTTGCATCGTTTATTTTCAAACCATTTAAATTACACATACATAACTGCCATGACAACACTTGAATTTCAACCTTAACGTTGTTTTTTTCTGTTAATATTTGTTGTGGGAAAAAAGAAGATTTTTTTTAGTCGCGCTGACAGTCCAGCGAATCGTCAGTCAGTGTGGTTGTGGTTGGCATGACTGCGGATGGCTGTTCCGGCCGCTGGTGGTGCCCGTGTCTTCGTCCGACTGTGACAGGCTGTAGAGCTTATGCAGGCGACTCGCTAACACATCCGCTTCCTTCACTCCTTCACAGCTCTTCTGCCAAGACTGAGGGATGGAGTCGATGCCAAAGTGAGCCCCGGCTATCGCCCCTGCCATGCAAGCGATGGTGTCCGTGTCGCCACCCAGTGCCAGGCTGTAGGCGATGGTGCGCTCCACTCCGCCCAGCCGCTCCGGCAGCCCATCTCGCGGCTCCAGACAGTACAACACACAGAAGATGGCGGTTGGGACGGATTCTAGAGCAGCGATGCCATTACCTGATGAGGAAAAAGTGAAGGACAGTGTCAGCAAATATAGCTGTAAGCAACTGCGGGGTTCAGCCTTTTTCCCTTTTTAGATAATGTTTTAAAAATTATTTTTTTTTTATAAATGCGTATATCAACTACATCTGTATCTAATGCAGTACCAGGTCATTTAATACAATCAATATCTTCATATAACCTTGTTTGGTTTAAATCACACTGGAAGTATATTTTAAATTTGAACTTGAATTTTTATTGGCATTATTCTTACTAATTCTTAATTCTATTGCCAACAATTAAAGTACTAGTATGCAATTATAACGGTGTACTTTATTATATTAATAATAGGTCTAGCACTTCTTTTCTGTTTGCTGTAGTAACTTTTTCCAGGTTCATTATGAGAAACTGTCTCCAAATGTGTCATTCAGAGTCAAATGTGTAACTCTGCAATTAGATTTAGATTTTGAATTACAGTGCTGAAATAATTTTTTGAGAATCAAGGCTTCAACATCTTGTCCCAGATATAGATGGAATATCAACTACTAGGCTTAATGCTTCTTAATTAATGGAACGGATACAATTATTGTACATTATTCTACAACCCTAAAAGCTTTAGTGTAAACAAAGCTACTTTACATTCGAACGTCTATTAATGAAATGTGACATAAAACCGAGCAAAAGCAAAATACCGACCCAACTCAGATATGACCTCCTCTGTGCTCACGCTGTTTTGATCCATCAGTTCCCTCACCCTCTGCAAGCGTGTGCAGTACGGGAACTCGGATAAATGAAGTCTGTGGAGAATAGAATAGAATTAAGCTCGTGTTGGAAACCCATCAACTCCATTATAGGATCGGCTAACTTACGCTTTAGCATCGAGCTGGGCGGCCTTGTCTCTCTCCACCTCCTCCATTTCTGAGATCAGCCTGGCAATGAAATCTTTTGGCACCTCCAAACCCCCTTGCAGAGACAGATGGACAGCCAGGGCCTGCAGCACGGCTCCATTATAGCCCAAAGAGCAGGAGTGGGTGAGCATCGCTCCAAGTCGAGAATACTGAAAAATGTGTAGAAGAAAAGTCATCATTTAGGTTCATCCACCATCTCACCTCTACTGCTTCTCAAGGGTCATTCCAGGAGCGTTCGGACGCAGAATTGCTCACCCGCCGCACATCAGCAGCACTTTTATAAGCCAGGGCGAACGGTGCTGCTCTCATGGCTCCTCCGTTCCCAAAAGATCCTCTGCCGCTAAACTGCGACCGCGCCGGCTGGAAAACATCCTTCAGATTGGGCGAGGCAAGTTTCCGGAGTACGTTGATGACACCGGAGCCGTAACCTCGGTCTGGAGCGTGGTGAAATTCCTTGGCAAACCTGGAACCAAGATGGAGACGATCACACATCAGTGAGGTCACAGAATTGATGGAGGGAGAAGCTTCCACCGCTTTGACCTTTGTGCCATGTCTTGTTCGTCAAACTCTGTTCTGGTGAGGAGTGAATCTGCAACGCATCTCATCATGGCCGTGTCATCACTGTACTCCAGGATTCCTGAAAGAAAACAAGATTGTGCATTAGACTTATCAACAAGTCGTACACACTGGGTAGCGTGTAAATCTTGGATGCAGTGGCACCTAAAATCACTGAAAAATTGCCTTCAAGCTAGACATTCCGTTTTCTTTTCAATTAATACTAATGGTAAAATTGCATTTTATTTTGAGCTGAATTCACTTTAGTCAAGTTTTCCAACGGAAATAGATTAAACCTCAAAAGAAGTAAATCCTCATAACTGAGTCACAAGGCATTTACTTCTTGCAATCATTAGAGACACTTTACAAGTTTAACTGATTAAAGTATGCAACTACGTCAATAACATACATTTAAAAAAAAGATGTGGTCTGATACGTACGCGCGGGCGCACGCACACACACACACACACACACACACACACACACACCCACACACACACCCCCACACACACACACACACACACACACCTTCGCCCCGGGTTTCGTCCTCCAAGGCGTTTAGATGCTGAATGACTCGGTCCAGAGGAACATCTACGGCTCCTTCAAACTCTCCGCCGACACAGTCGCCCAACACGGCGCCGATAAGAGCGCCACGGAACCGGGACAGCATTTTTGGAGCGGCTGCACACGCTGCTGCAGACATTTCTACGTATAAAGTCGGACTTTGTTTAAACGATGAACCCAGAATGTGAAATTCCCGTGACAGCTACAGTTAATCCTGTCGAATGCGTCCTGTCATTGTGTGACATTACTGTACAGTCCAAAACAAACGCCCGACGATGGTGTAATAAATTAAATACGAAAACACCATACTGGCCTTTATTTCGGTGCTTTGGTCTGGAATGCGTTTTCTATTAACACTAGAAGACAGTGTTTCCCTTTCGATATATCATGTAATAACCCATTCATATTGTCGCTGCAAACCGCAATGGCGCTCGTGAAATATGTCACTCGTTTACCGTGAGCAGATTCGACACTAAATATTATCTGATGGACGTTGCACAATAACAATTTAACCACATATAACTTGGCCAGGCCGTGGTTTATATGTAAACGTGCAACTCCGCCATAGAGATATTAAAACATCTAACGTTCTTTTTTAAAGTGGCGAATCTGCGAATTTGAATCAATGCAAAACTGTAAACCGCGTAAAATGAATGTACAAGATTTGTAAACCATGTGACTAAATCCTATGCGTCGCTGTGAAAAAAAATAGACATTTTCGTTATGCACTTGAGATCTGCGCTAGTCGTGTACGTGAAGCTTTTCTGACGTTGATGAAGATGGTTTCAAGGCGGCCAGTTAGTGTATAGACAATTATGGCTCAAATAGACATTTTTGGAAGGCGAATTATTTATTGTTGTTTTTATTGTTTTGTTTATTTATTAATAGTAGTTTTTTTTAATCCTTTTTTAAATTATTCACGTACTCAACCTCCGGAGTAGAGGGGCGGTAATGAGCCACTCAGCTGGATTCTGACCGCCTTAAAACTAGATGGAAGAAGAAGACGGCGGGCTGGTTAAAACAACACGAGAACGGGTAAAATTTTACTTTAGTAAGGTTTCATCAAATCGATGCAAAATGTTGTTGTGTATATATAACAGACGGACTGTTTAATAGTTGAATTTACGCACAGAGGTTTTAACGAACTTATTTGGTTATTAGAAGTTTATTAAATCAATGATGATGTTTTCATTTTGTCAGTTCGTTTAAGCTAAATTTGTCATACTTGATGATTTTGTAGATTATTAGATTTAACACATGAAGTGACAGTTTTTACACACAGCAGCCTTGTGTTAAAAGAAAGAAAAAATACATTTCTAATTTTCGAATTTCGAATCGAATTAGTAAAAGAACAAGTGCATTATGAGCATTTTTTTTAACACGCAGTAATACTTGTTTATTAGCCTTTCAAACATGTGAAAGTCAAAACATGTGGTTTTCCAATCATGGGTCTAACAATCACTTTGTAATTCTTCTTATGCTAATGTTTTTAAAGCATATTGTTTGTTGTGTTAAAGAATGGATCCCTGGGAACCAGATGTTTGCGCAGAGACTCCAGCTGCTAAGATTTTATCCAGGTGTGTAGCTGCAGGAACTTTGACACAGGTAAATACAACTAAACCCGTGTAATCCATTATTGTGGTTATTGTGGTTGACATTAGTTTCTGTTCATCGTTTCAGGAGGAATTGCAAGCTGTTCCCCGGGAATCTGATATTTTTTCATCTTTTTTAATAGAAACAGAGCAGTTGAATCAAACTATACAAGACATTAATCAGGTTAATAAATATGACAACCATGTTGTATTAAATGTAACTTCCTAATCTCAATTTTTTACCCATGTTTTTTCTTTTCATAGGCAAATTTAGATTTAAAGCTGCTGAAGTTGGAGCAAGATGGAGCCGACGTCACTCACAGTCATTATCTCAGTATGTGTCACAAGCTCTGCCAAATCGTATTTATTTAGAAATCATGTTGGTTGGTCGGTAAAGTCATAATTCAAGGTCACAGTACAGTCTACAAATTCAAGATTCAAAAATGTTGAAGACAAAAAAGAAATCTCTTTGCTTTAGTCTGAGGAGCTGGCAAACTCACATTGTCAGAAATATAATTAGAGCATAATATAAAAAAAAATAAAAATTGAATTGAATTGAATTGAAAAATCCTTTATTAGTCCCACAGCGGGGAAATTTCACAATAAGATATTGAATAGCGTACTTGACACATCTGACAATGAGTGAACACAAAAGATATGAAGGCGAATTGAACGATATGAAAGAGTGGGAGCATATAACCCCTTAAGGAAGAAGATGATAATCTTAAATTTATATGTGCTGAGACAAGACAGAAGATGTGAACGACGCAATTATGAACCAGATGAGTTTTGTGGGTCTAGGTCTCATCGAGTACAGAACTGTAGTTTTGCAGAAACATTGAGCATTATAACGCGTGAACGTGTTTTATTTATTTTAAGGTTCCAAGTTTGCATCCTTGCAGCAAGTCACATCTCATCTTCAGGAAGTGCTGCGAGAACAGACACTCCTGCGAGAAAGACTTACCAAGTCCACGTGTCAGCAAAGCCTGCCCGTTCACGCAGATCTCCACAGGTCACATGCATTTATTGTTGTTTAAGGAGGTTTAACATGCGTAGCCATGTGCTTGGGAATACTAAATCACTCTTTCTTTTTTTCAGATATGTGGTTGAGTTGATGGCGATGGTGGTGGAGTTCATTCAAAACTTGGATATGAAAATAGAGATGATTCAAGCAATTCCAGACGCACATAACTGTTTGAAGAATCTGGTGAGGGCATTTTCAATATCTGTGCATTATTTGTGTTTGCAACTTATAGACCATTTTAATAAAAAAAAATTATTACAGTTTACAATAATTATTTTCTGTAGTCACTATTTTAAAAGACTTTTTAGTAAACCGACTTTTTTCAAATTATGCATCATTAAATGCATCGTTAGTAAATGTCTATTTCTTTTAGTAATCTTATTTATTACATAAAATGCTCCGAATTATAAGATACACAAAGCAACACTTTGTAAGGGGCAATTAATTAATTGAATTGAATCGAAAAGCCTTTTTAATGGCAAGTCAAGTTAATATTTAGACCTCCGCAAACCTACTAATTAGTAAAACGTATTTAGATTAGTGGCGGAAGTTAACATGTTAATTTAGCTTGCTATTCCTCACTTTTCTTCTCTGTGTTACTGTAAGTATTAGTCCACGAGTCGATATACTGTAATGCTCTGTAATCAAGCGTTTTTGTTTTCCACATAAAATCAGTCAGTAACACATCCAAAGTTCATACATTTTTTAGATTTAGGTGCGCCTTATAAAATACTGGCAATGTTTTTTTATATATCGATTTTTTTTATTTTTGAATTTTTTATTAATTTATAAAAATACAATTTTTTGTAATTACAATTATTTTGTGTTCAGTGTCACAGAAAGGCATGATACTTGGTCTGGATGCAGTAATGCTATTAGTAGTTATAATACTTTCTAACAATTATCTGTCTTTCTGTCTCTTCAGAACAGCGCCTGGACACAGATTCTGGCTCTGGTCACCGAGTTTGAGAACCTCTATAAGCAAGTTCTCAAGCAAAGGGCCCGACTTCTGACCAGACAAGTCTAGTTTCTCAAGTATTAAGGACAGTTCCTTATTCTTCATGGCGTAGCACTTTTTCAAATTGTGCAATTGTGCTTCATATTTTAGATAAACGCGTGTCGGTGGTAATGTGGTTTATAATGCTTGCAGATTTTTCTTTTTTAGAGCAATCACATTGATACTAGTCAAACAATATGAAGTCGTAGCTTTCAAATTGAAAAATGGAATCTAAAATTTTTACCCACGTGTCTCTTTTTTTGGTGAAATATATGTTTGTATTTAGCGTATTTATCATTTAGAAACTTGAGTTCAGGAATGTCATGTTCTGATGCACGCACCATGCGTCAGTTCTTCATCAAGTTAAAATACAACAACAAACATTGGCTTTTGCTAATGTTTAAATACATATGTTATAGATTTCTCAAAAATTAATCTCAAATTAAAGTATGACAAATTGCAAATAAAACTATAGAAGCAAATGCAATTGTGAAGCATTTTCAATCACTCCATTTCCATTTGACATTTTTGCAGGAAATCTGATTCCATAGAATCTCTATTTTTATTATAAGGTTCCCCGAAATGAGAGAACAGCCAAAACCGTGGTTGAGCTTTCTTAAAAAGGTCAGTGCTGGCGTTGGTTTTGTCCCGGTCTCTGTTTTCCTGAGTCTGGAAATGTGTCCATAGGGGTGAGATTGTGAATAACTGTGATTGGTTCACCACAAATTCGGGGTGTGTCCCAGATTGAGACCCAGAAGGCGGGACACACCTAGCAGAGTTGCTAGGATTGGCTCCAGCTTCACGTGACCCAGAAATTTTCCAGAAGCTGAATGCTTTAACTTTTGGAAGTATAATTATAGTATGTAAGTGGAAAAACTCAGTAATTTCTGATTAGTGCTTTTCACTAATGAAAAACATTTTTTAACATTTTTTTTTTAGCAAAAAAATATTGACTGCTTAGAACTTAAATGTGTTGACACAGCAATAAGCCACATTATTATCTGCTTTACTGACTCGCTTAATGCACCGGTTCTATAGTGTTAAATGTTTCTCTTTTTTTTCTCTTTTTGAATGGCTGTCTATTGTGTTACCTTGTCTGTAACACAGACAAGAATCGCAGTTTTCAGCTCTCCCACCCCATTTCTCTGTTATTTGTCCCTGCTATCAATAAAATCATTGTAGTTTGAAAGATGTTTTAAATATTTAAAAATTCATCAAATGATCCTTATGGGTTTTATGTAGTTGAAGTTCATCCATCAGTGTCGATTCAGCTTCACTCTTGTCTTCTCTTGCATCTGAAGTGGTTTGCATTTCTGCTGAAAACAAAGCAAACGTTTTCTTTAAAGAGTACCAAACTATTTAAAAATGGGCTTTTTGCATGTTTCAATAATGACAAAAGGTCTTTTTTCATCTGTGATTTTGCAATGTACCTATGGAAAGAAATGAAAATTAAATTAAATTGACTTATTGTATCAAATCAATTTGACAGTCCTAGCTAATTATTTCAATAGAAAAAAAAACAAAAAACAAACTTGCAATAAACAATTGACAAATTAAACAAAGAAGCACACCTTTTAATCATCATCATTCTTTAATTCTGAAATAGTTTAACAGTCACTGCCTTTGTAACAGCACTAAACTGGATCCTTTTTATTTTCCTACAGTAATTTGGTTTCACTTTCTTTTAGAGGGTTGATATTTTTTTTGAAGCATATCGACAAATCGGTTTTGCAAAGACAAACTTCAGCATGTAAAACATAGTATTGCTGTTCTTGGAAAAGTCTTCCGAGCTTCTGTCGTGCCGTCTTTTCAGTTTATTAGAATCGCAGCTTCTTTAAAAGAATCTGAGCACATTGCCATGCAACGCTCCGTTCACAAGGCCCATGAGAAAATGTTTATTGCATGTGGGGGCAAATAAAACATTTAGTTTTTCTGATAATAAAATAAGGCTTTCTAATTGTGAAGCATTGGCAAAATCAACCTTTTGCATACTGATATACAATCGTAACTTAATGCATAATGAAATGTAAAAAAGGCACCATTATGATATTTAAAATATAAAATCTTTGTCCTACCACAGTTCTTCACCAACTTACATATTTACATTCTATTTACCAGTGTAGATCGTGTACAGTGAGATACAATAGCAGCGTGTGTTAAATTGTATATTTGAATATACAAAGATAATCTTTTGAAGAGCACGTTGCCTAAAATAATCCGCTAATTTTTAAAACGCAAACGGAACAAACCAGCAGTTAGTGACGTCCCGATCACACTTCTTAAGCTTCTGATTTGGTCAGTCATTTCGTTTTTAGCCCTATCCTACACCCCACACACACGCACTCAAACTGTTAGAACTTCAAACACACACACCCACACACACTCAAACTGTCCAACCCTCAAACACACACACACACAGTCACACAATTAAATTAAATACAATCAAACACACACTCAAGCACGTCTACCGTTTCACAAACACACACAGTTCAACATTCAATCTCGCTTTAAAACATCAGCCAGACACCTGATGCTTTACACAATATGTATAAGACACTGCCAAAGTAGGCACAGAATTTGGATCGGGACCTCAACAGTTTCATTCATTGTAAACAAAAATCTTCAGTGCAGCGGTGAACAAGCCGTGTCTGTTAAAGCTTCAGTGTCAGAAGAATCGCGTAGACGGATCGGGCAATTCCTCAAGGAACGTTCCTTTCCATGTCCCCAGCCTGGTTCACTCTAAATCAGGGGTGTCCAAACTTTTTGATTCGCGGGCCACATTGGGTTCTAACATTTGACAAAGGGCCCGGACCGGGCTCGGGGGGAAAAAATACGCATTTTAGGATATACACATTTTTGTGAATAATTTAGTATTTAACATTAAATAGTGTTAATTTCTATTTAAAAATGCATTAAAATAAAAAAAAAAACCATATAATACTAAAATGCCAATAAAGTGATTTAGCATTTAACTGCTTTTTAAAATGTGTTCATAAATAAAGTTCAATAAAAACCATAATGGAACATTAATTCCATTACATTAATTACATTAACATTAACTAATAAATGGAAAAAAATATATGATTTTGATTACATTTTTTACAAGCTCAGGTGGGCGTGGTGAAACAAACCGTATTCGTTTGAGATCACATGGTGTCTTCACGCGCTGAACTGCTCCGAGAGCGTTTGAAAGTTGAGTTAAATGAAATTGCAAAGTCGCAAATAAACCGCGGGGTTTTGCTGAATTTGCGTGAATTGGCGCGATCGCGAATCCTGGAGGGACTGAATACTCTCCGCGGGCCGTATTCCATTCATTTTATGAATCAAGTCACGGGCCGGTCAAAATTTGATCAAGGGCCGCACTTTTCCCCCGGGCCGGACTTTGGACATGCCTGGTCTAAAGCGACGTCTCCACCCCACAGGAGCCACGGCGCACATAGTACCTCCGCCCTTCAGAAGAGTCACCGCAACCCTCAGGCCGATGCACGATGAGAACGGGGAAGAAGCGAGCGTCCTGGTAGTTGGGAGGGCTGTCGTTGAGGGCGAGCTGACTGGTGTAGGAGCGGCAGCACGGCTCTGTGAGAGTACTGCTCCGGCTGCGCCACAGTCCCACCGTGTGCCCGGAGCCATACATGCGGCACAGCGAGAAGTGCGAGGTGTCCAAGGACAAGCGGGAATGGAAAGTGTGGCGAGAGAAGATGGAGGAACAGCTGGAGCTGATGGTCGGCCTCCTCTGGCCGTGCTGGCAGCAGTGCTGGCAGTTCTGCACCAAGGTTCCGTAGCTTTGAGCCGTGTTGTCCAGCAGGAAGCGGTTGGAAGCGTTGCCCTCTGACCCGGAGGCTTCGTTCATCAGCATGGCTTCTGAATAGCTGGGAATGAGCTGGCGATTGGAGCGAATGTGCCATTCCAGCTCGGTACTGTCCACCGTGGAGGCTCTGGGAAGCGCGTATCGACTGTTCCTCACGGCGATGGCGTCTGGGGAAGGACTGTTGTTGCTGTACTCCAGCCCGAAGAGTTTCTCCACTTGATAGTGCACAAAAGCCGTGCGGTACTCGATCAGCACTCGCAGTGGCCAGGACAGCATCAGGAAAGCAGCCAGCCAGAAGGTCCTCCGTGAGGTGTACCACGGAAGGTGCTCGGGATCCACGTAAGCCACCACGTGGTCCTTGAAGTCCACGTTCTTCAGCAGCAAGCCTTCCCGGGCCTCCATGTAGTCATCCAGGCCCTCGATTTCCGAGAAGAACCTGGAGCGCTGGTTGAGGTAGGAATTCTCCGGCCCCGCTCCTGCGAAACTGAAGCACTTGGTGAAGTGGAGGCGAGTGGCGGCGTGTCCCTCCAGCCCGCGCAGGTCCAGCGAGACGTCACGCATGCCACAGCGGCCATAGTCGAACTCGCCCTCCGCCACATGCGTGTTGACCCGCTCGTGGTAGACCTGCGTGGTGGTGTAGGCGTCTCCGTTTCTGTAGCGCGTCACTTGTCGAGTCCTGCGGACGAAATGGTAGCTGATGGCTTTCCACCACACGCACGGCCGAGCCCGCCGCATGCGCAGGACCCGCTCGTACACGCTGTCCACGTTGGCCCTGGACTGAAGGTCGCTGCGGGCCCGACAGTGCCAGCACTCCATGAGGTACACGGCGTACAGCATGAGCAGGAAGGCCAGGGGGATGTACACGTAGCCGTCCGAGCAGGGGCTGTCGTGGTATCTCATGGCACGCCCGCCACCTCCTCGTAGTGAGTTGATGGAGGCCGTGAGGGACGTGCTGGAGGAGTCGAAGCTCAGCTTGGTCACCTGGGTCAGCTGACACCAGGCCACGGCTCCCAGGCAGCTGAAGATGAGCAGGGACAGGAGGAGGCAGCGCCAGTGCGTCTCCCGGCACATGGAGGAACTCAGGGACTGCTTGATCGGCTCTTGCTGTGAGAGGGAGCGGAGAGAGAAAGCGGTGTTTAAGCTTCACATCAGGCTGACAGGACACTGGACACAAGGCTAGAGAAGAACCACTCCGTCTGAAAGTGCTGCCTAACGAGACTGTGGATTTGTAGCGTGGAACAGTTCAGCAGATTCGTGAATCCCTGCACCAAGCGCCCTCATGGTATCTGAGAGCCGCAGTCTTGCTCTTTAGTTGACCTGTAGATGTGTGTAAGGATGTGATTATCGAATAATATTGAGATTACTAATCATAACTCATAAGTTTTGAATAAGAATATTTTTTGATTAATAAGAATTTTTTTAAATAGAAATGCCAAAGACTCTGAAGCAGTTTCTCCAGTTGTTGGTCTATTCAAGTGGCAGAAAGTGTTTGTTTTTTATTCTTTATGAATGCATAACGTGTGATTGGTTTAGGTTTTTTTTTTTAATGCTTTTTAATTGTCAATAAACCTTTAGGATTGTAACCTTACTACTTAATACTTAACCATTTAACATTGTTTAACTAATGAAAAATGTTCATTAAAATGTTCTTTTTATAATAATCAAATGCAAACATCAAAAAATTTGTTGAACATTGTATATACTGTATTACAAAAATATAAACCTTGCACATAGAAATATTCTTTTTAGACATATAAAAAATAGCATTTAATTAAATTCAAGTCAAATAGTGAATAGATTTTTATTACAAGTTATACTTGTAATGTACTTTATTGTAAAATAAAGGTTATTTTTTATTTAATCATTTCTATATGGTTATTTTTTATTAATATCTTAATTGAACATGTTTCTTTTTGTAATAATTTTTTCATTGTAATAATTAATTGGTTTTCTGTGCAGCCACAAATTATTTCTTAAACTATTTCCAGACTCTGTATGAGATCTGGACATATTACACACCTTCCAAAGAATTTGATAAAGATTTATGGCCTGAAAAGTATGTATCTCTAGATCAAGATCAAGGTTCCAGGTCAAATCCATTCCTGTTCCTTGGTGCAAATGCACACAACTGCTTTTGATACTTAAAAGGACTGAGAAGCTTTTAAACGTGGAGCGAGGTGCAGCATCAATAATGAAAATCCCAGATGAAAGAGAAGACTGTGTCCAGGCCAACAGTCAGCCATTCAAAAGCATAACACACACATAATCGCATACTTACTCTCATTGCTCTAATGCCAGACATTTTTTGTTTGTGTACCAAATTATACTTTGGTATAGGTACGAGAAAAACCTTTCCCTGTTGTTTATTTATTTATTCTACTAAACTGTAAAATTATGCATTTAATGTAAAAAAAAATTCGGATCAATGCGTTTGATTATACACTTGTTCTGTCAGACCAAGTGTACAGTAAAACCTACATCCCAATTTTCTGGTCTGTCAAGGTCCATGATTTAAAATGTGCTGATCAAAGCACTTATACACTTAAAGTCATATACAAAAGCTCGTACAGTCGATGCAGAAATCCCATACAGTACAACAAAAACTTCCAGAATAATCCGGCAGACGAGATATTTTTCAACCGTGGATTCAGAGCATTAATAACTTTTGCACACTATAAAGTCATGCATCTATTAAGTGATATGTTTTTGCAAATCTATGGTAATAATTTTACTGAACATGACACATGTTCAAACAAAATAGATGTGGATCTCTGGCGTACCGTTATTCTAACCAGACATTTACTGGAATGTATGATAAATGTAAGGAAAAAAAATATATATATATACTGTTTATATATTTATATATAAATAGTGACCTATTCATGCCCAATGTCTCATGGCAGTTAAAAGACGTAGATACCTCTTCCAGCACATCGAGACTGGCCGGCGTCTCCTCAGAAGCATCGGGCGTGCTTGGTGCCGTGTCCTCCGCAGTAGTATCAGTTTCCAGATCCACAGACAGCATCATGCGGCAGGTGTATCATTGCAGGCAGATGTCGGGGTGCAAATCCGTTTAGCGGTCCAACTAACACCAGAACGTGCTCCGCTTTCGGGATGGGTGCCAGGAACGCCGGGGATCCCGCGCTGGGTGTTCCCATTCAGCCGGATTAGGGGGCGGAGACCGCGGGGAGACTGCGGAGCAATAGGCGAGATGAGCTTCGCGGACCGAACACACGCGCGTTGGTCCCCAAGGTCAGCGCATTTAATAATTAAATATTACATTCAGTAGCTGTAATTAGATGGGACTTGTTTTTTTTTAAACTATGCAGAGTTTAGTACTTCATTAATAAAACAAACTTTCTCTAAAATCCACTCTTGTTTTGAAATCTATACCTGATTTATTATTGTAACACAATTTGACAACAATCGAGCATTGCTTTTAAACTAGGGTTAGGTAAGTCCCCGATTTTTTTGTGAAGTGCCACATCAATGTCATTTTAATTAGGTTTAAAACTTTGAATATTGACAGAACAGACAGGCATTTTCTTGTGTGACAAGAAAATAATTAGAATTTAGATTCTTTTTTTTTAACATAGTGTCGATTTCCTAAGCAAAATAATGCCAATTAACAAGTATGATCAAACAATCGCATAAATAGAGGTGGTAAAAAATACATACACAAAAATAAGTGCAAATACGCATGTTATAATTACAAGTTAAAATATACATATATATTATTTATATAAATGTTACATGTATTCTACACAATTATACATGTTATATTTTACAAATCATATAACAACGTGGTAAAACCGTAAAATAGCAAAGGTATTTTATTATGTATTACACCGCACCCGGAATTTGCGTCACTTCCGCATGCAGCATGCGTTCAAATGATGTTTTCAGCAGCACCGATGTAGCTCAAACAAATTAACACAGACCAGTGTTAACGTTTTCAGACATGAACACATCGCTCGGTGTATATCTTTTCGTTTTATAAGCTATAATTAAAATACTTGCCATTTTCCACATTACCTGTTGCCGTATTCGTGAAGCTCGGGATGTTGCGGCGTCCCAAACCCAGCGACAGTGAAGCGGATCTTCTGCGGGAGCAGCGGGACTTCCTCGCGGCTGGTGGTCGCTCCACTGTCACGGCGCTGAAGCGGCCAGATAAACGCCGAGGAGACGCGGCGCAGGGCCCGAGAGATGTCGTAACCATCGAAGGTGGGTTACTCCGTGTAGTCTAATGTTTTCAAAGTGAATAACAATGACAGCTCATGCTTTTTAGAATATCGACGCTTAACACGACTCAGATTTGTAATTTAGAGTTTAGCGTTAAGAGTTACGCAATTGTATTTCGCATCTTTTGGGTCATTATTATCAGGTGTCCCGGAAGATATGATTTAATATTGGAAATAAACATTTCATTTTTTAACTTTAATAATTTTATTCCATTTTAATTATTCATTTTATTCATTAGATATGTCATTGTCTGCCTCAAGGCAGCTGTATACATTTTGCCCTTCATGTATGTAGTGTTGCACACACATTTTTATATGAGTATTGACATTTGTTTTTGCTTTACATTACATAATTAGAAAGGTTTAAATGGTTCGGGTGCATTCAATTGTTTGGTCAAACTAATTATGTTAGCATTGCTGTATGCTTCTGCAGTATAATATACTTTTGATGCATTCACGTAATTTGTGCACACATTTTACATTAATACAAATCCGCTTTTGCTTTTGCATGCTTATCTTGTGCCTTTCAACATAAAGGGGTCAAACTTTGCATTGCTGCTATCATTATTGAAATAAGCTTTTTTCATTATTAGATCTTCCAGACCAGATCCCTACACTTACTCCTGGACCTGCAAAGAAGTCTCGTTTCAAACAGGAACGGTCAGTGCGCTTTGAAGACGAGGATCCTGAAGAGCAGCTGGACAGTCGTGATTCTCACATCAGTGTTGTCCTTTCAAAGATCGTTGTGAGAATTTCTTTTAAAATAAAAAAAAAAAAAATGAAATTGAAAAAAATGCATTCATTTCACACTTAATAGTATTGTGTGTTGTTTTTTGTTCATCTTCAAGGAACGAGACACTAGCACAGTTCCTGTGTTGCTCCCTTCCATCACTGGCACTGCCTTTCCTAAAGTCTTACATCGATCCGTGGTGGAACATGAGGTGAGGTTCCTTCAAGACACGTTTTAAGCGTCGTACACAATTTTGGCTGAATTTGTGTCTGCTATTAAATGGAACATTTCAGATTGAGAAACATTCTTGAGGCATCATGACAGGCTATTTTATTCTGTTGTGTTGTGCATTTCAAAGCAACCACATTTCTAGACATGTTTAATTTCTGTCACAGAAGTAAAGAACATTCTTAAAATGTGCATACTTTTCATATAGGACATTTCTGTCAGCAAGCCAATTGCACGCTCCCTTGTATGTATCTCAAGGTGTCCTTTCATTGTGGCCAGTCTAAGGCGCTTCTGCAGTGATCATGCTGTGTAAGCAGCACAGCACACCTGTGTCCTTTCAGTTCATCTCTAATAAAATGGGAGCAAACACAAAATTGTTGCACTCACAAATTTGTTCAGTGTAAGAAACTGCTTGCAGATCAAAATATGATAGAAACTAGTATCCATATGTTTTGTAATTTTGAAGTAAAGAAACATATTTAATTTTCATTCATTGCTTACAGTTCATTCATTTTATACGGTATAACTGTGTGATTATATGTAATATTGCTTCTGCTTTGTGATTTGTTGTTTTTAGGAAGGGGGAAGTGCACTTAAACACAAAAAAAGTATTTTTGCACGCCAGTTTGCCGCCAAAAAGGCAGCAAAAGATCTTCAGTGTGTAAAAGTTTCGAGAAGTGCAGGTGAGTTTCACGAATATAGACATTACTATCCTTTCTGATGTAATAGGCGAATATTTCTTTGTTTGTCACCCACATCTAGACTTGACTAGCAATTTCAATAGGATACAGGATTGATGTTGGAAGGGTGCATTAGACAACTGAGGTTTGACCACAATTTTCTTGACAGAATCCTCTAATGGACCCCTGCTGGTGTCAGGCCAAGGACTCAGACTGGCGAATGGAGCCGTGGAGAGCATGAAAATCCATGAGGAGAACCAGGCGAAGTTGCAGGCGATGTCTCGGAAAGAGATATTGGAGGAGCAGAAGAAGCTGCTGGCTCAGCTTGGTGAGCTCTTACAGTTCAGAGTACAGAATATGCTGAACTACTGCTGCTGAAGATAGAAACATGCGCGCATTTTTGACCTCTATTGAACATTAAATCGTTTAAAAATATGTCATAAATCTAGGATTTAAAATGAAGATCATCAATACATGTTGAACCTTTTTTCTTAAAGAGGGAAGAAAAGGTTTTATTATCGTATCATAGAAGCCATCTGCGTAGATGCGTTTGGCCAATATTTGTTTTTTCTGTTTTGCACAAATTGATTTTGCTATGATTTTATTATCATTTCTTATATTATTATAAATAATATTTTTCTTTATTGTGCAGTTTAGCACAACTGAAAACTGAAAACAACACATTAAGTTTGTATGGACTAAAGTGTTAAAAAAACAAAAAATGAACAGGGAGAATTAGTGAGAAAACACAACGGTAAAGTAAGTCAGTTATCAACTTAAGCATTTTAGTACCTGAAAAAGGATTTTATTCTGAAGCGTGTGTGTGTGTGTGTGTGTGTGTGTGTGTGTGTGTGTGTGTGTGTCTGTGTGTTTACTGCGGTTTCAAACCTGAAGACGAAGACTTAGCCAACCACATACAGCAAACATCTACAGTTGAGGACAAAATGATTAGCCCTTTACAAAATAATCATTGTTTGAAAAGTATTTCAAAAGTGCTTTTAAACTGAGCTAATAATTTTGTCCTCGACTATACATAATACTGTTCCTTGGAATGTTTATTTTTAAGTTTATTGGTGATGTTTTTTTCTTTACAACATTACTTTTACGTTACATTATGTTTCATTCCATTTAATTAAATGTAAAGTAGTGTAAGTAATATGTGTTATTTTATTGCTGTTTGACAACCTGAATTTTAGGGTTGAGTATTGAAAATAAAAAAAATGTCCAAAAAAAAATCGTGAAAAGAATCGTGATCTTTATTCTAAGCAAAAAAATCGTGATTCTCATTTTATCCAGAATCGTGCAGCTCTACTTTGAAGTATCAGAGGGACCTTCGTTGCAGGCATCCTCAGGTTATGAAACATATGCTAACGGTAGCTTATGATGAGCGAAAAATCCTTTTTAAATCTGGACAGCTTTAACACTCAGTCACACTTTTCATGTGTTTTCTACGTTTTCTTATGGTGGAAACCTTTGACTTGTTGTGGATTTTAACTTCTACTACAATATTATACCTTGATAGCTTGAACTGCCATACTGGTACTTGCAGCTATACTATTGCTTTTAGACTTACATTTTGTATTTTCTCAGATCCCAGAGTAGTGGACTTTGTCAGATCCCGGAAGCCACAGACAGCGTCTCAGTCCGCAGCCGGTCTCCAGCAGTCCGTAATTTCTCCAGATTTTGACCGAGTGAACAAAACTGAACATTCACTTGAGCTTGCCATGGAGGAAGAGGACGAGGAAGAAAGTGAACATGAACTTCAAACTGCAATTTCAGGTAACGGATTATCTTCAAACTTGAACAATTGACTTTCAAACACTTGGGAAAAATGGCTCGAAAGCAGTGTTGTAAAGCTCATTAAACCAATGGAGCTTTTTGTAGAGCAGAATGAATTCAGTTTTGGCATCTAATGGCGACGCACAGTCTCATCAGCACAAGTGCTTTTGGCACACGACCAGTTTTTTCCTTTCGATTCATTCAATCCTAAACCCGCAACACACATCCACTGTACACTGCAGATCTGTCCAGCTATACTGCGACTCCAGCACGCTACAGCAGATGCATCAATTTCAATTAGTCTGATTAGATCAGACTTAGCTAGAGCAAGCAGCTATTTGTTTCAGGCTAATAGAGATAAGAGGAGGTTGTTGACATTTATGGATGAGGCGCTTCAGGATTTACTAGTAAAGGAACCATCGTGTGTGTAGATACACAGGGAGAAAATGTCTTGTTGTTTTGTATGCTTCTAGTTGATTTTTAATGCTATGTCTTTTTTTTGTTTAAGTCGACGAACTGCCAGTCAAACCGGAAAAAGACTGGATTCATATGGACAAAGTAGAGTCAGAAAAACTGGAATGGACCAGAGATCTTCCTCCTCCCAGGAGGCAGAGCACTAAAAAGGTACCCGAAGTAGGAATGTCCCCATCCAGTCTCTAGTATTGGGATCGGCTCTGATCAGACCGGTTTGATGATGATCTGATCTTGACTGTAACGGTCACAGACCACTACAGAGGTTCAGCCAATCAACTGCCAAAAATACAGCAAAAACCATCACACTTTCAGATCAGAGGCCCAAACATGTGATCATAAACTCTTAAATATAAACATAATTTACTCAGATTTGTACAATTTTCTAAATCTCCATATTTTATGAATAATTATATATTCATTTAAGTTTGTTATATATCTGGTGCTACAAAGTTGAGGTGCTTGTTGGAGCATTAATACTCAGAATAACAGTAAATCATGAAAACGGTTAAACTTAGTCACTGAAAAAGAATAATTTACTGCACTATCAAGATGAAAGATGAGGAAACTCAAACGTGTGTTGGAAAGGAGCAATGTTAAGTTATTGTGAATAAGTTTAATAAAGTTGAAGACTTCGTTTATTGGTTCTTCAGACTATGCAAGCCCGGTTTGCCTTTGATGGGACCCTTGTCCCGCCCACTAAGGACGTGCCCACCCATTTAGGCCTGCATCATCACGGAGAAGAGCCAGAGGTTCGTGGGTTCAGACAAATTCATTTAAAAGATGTTTTTCTAACCAAAAACTGGCTCAGAAAAGCAGTACGAAACAGTGCAATTTTTCAAAAGCGTTTGGAGTTTGGTTCAACATAAACACAATTTCTCTCTCTCGTCCCAGCGAGCTGGATATTCACTGCAGGAACTTTTCCTCCTTTCTCGCAGTCAGCTGAACCAACAGCGCAATCTGGCTGTCAGCACTCTAGCTAACGTCCTGGTCAAGGTAAAGCCCTCACCGACATGCGTTGCTTTTTGAAAGAAGATCTCAACATGTGTTGTTTATTTCCCGCAGGCCCGAGCCGGCGAGTTCACTTCCTGTCTGAAGGGCAGCATCTTGTTGTCTTTGTTGGATGCTGGTCTTCTCTTCCTCCTGCGCTTCTCGTTGGATGACGGCGTGGAGAGCGTGATGTCGGCAGCAGTGCGTGCTCTGCGTTCTCTGCTGTCTTCTCCCGATGATGAAGTGAGCCTCTGGCGTCTAATTTTTCTTTCACGGACTTGTGGTAATTGGAATTCTGAAGATTTCTCATTCGTCTTGTTTTAGGAGTGCTTGGATAACATATTCCCCTGGATGCTCGGAATGGCCACTTATCCTCTGGCGCCCATTTGTCAGGAAGATGAGGACGACGATGAGGATGGAGAGGCCATCGGTTCAGCAAGAAAAGAAACTGCTACGACAAAGGAGGAAAGGAAGAGTGATAATGATGTTGCCAGGCTTGATGTTGTCAAGGTAAGTGGCAAAAGCACTTAATCTGCGTCTGTTAAGTTGCCTTTTGCTTTTTGATTTGTCATTTGCGTTCATCGCTGTGTTCAGGGCTTCCTGAGGATGCAGGGGCTTTCTCGGCTTAGGTATATTCTGGAGATTGTTCGGCCCTCGCCTCCAGTCGTTCGTGATATTCTGGAGGTTTTGATCCGAGTCGCTCGACATTCCTGCACAGCAGCTACACAGGTAAATGTGTGGCTGAAGAGAGATGAGCACAAATACACTTACAAAATGTAAAATATTCATTTTAGTTTTTTCCAAGCTGAAATTTCACAATTTTACTGTTTTATCAACATAAAATTAAAACAGTAAAATGTGTTTGTATAATTTATTGTTGTTTTTGTTTCTTCATTTTGAAAATTAGTTTTTTGCTGTCGTAGTTAAATTTTTTCTGCTGGTGTTCTTCTCTGTGTTTAATGTCTTTGTTATACTGCTTTTGTTTTTTGCTGCCGTTAAACACTGAAATTTCCTCTTGTGGGATCGATAAACTCTGTCTAATCTCTAATATAATCTAGTTTCTAATAACACACTTAGAAACAATATATTACACAAATAAAAAAATATTACATATTTATTTGCACACACACACACACACACACACACACACACACACACACACACACACACACACACACACATCTATTTGTCTATCTATTTGTCTATTCTTGTTTGCCTGTCTGTTTGTCTGAATATTCAAAGCATTTTTTTTTAGAGAAGTACTTGAAATGTTGATATAGTTTGTGTCTGGTTTTCTGAACCGAGCTGTATTGCAAATTCACAGACTTAATATGAGATTTTCTGATGCTTAATTTCAGATTTTGGATTGTCCACGACTGATGGACACGGTGACCGCTCAGTTTATTTTGTGCGTAGGAGCTCCGTCATCATCCCAGCCATTGTCCTCTCTGTATGGACATCCTGTTGCCCTAGCAATGAAGCTCCTGCGTGTTTTAGCGAGCGCTGGGAGACACGCTTGTGCGAGAATAGTGAGTGTTCTTTGCTTTCTGTAGGTCAGCAATGTCAAGCACCGTCTAAATGGATCCACTCTTGCCCACTTTACCTGGAATGCATGCTACAAAATGTAAAAAAATATTGACAAGTCTGACTCCGATTTTTCTGTTTAGCTGAACTCTTTTAGTGGAAAAGAGATTTTGTCCCGTTTTGTGATCATGGACCCATCAGAGATGTTGCTGCAAGCAAGTGAAGCCATCCGATGCAGTTTAGAGGCACTACGGCTGTTTGCTGTGGCTGTGAGCTACGGACACGCCTGCAATCTTTACATGTGAGATACACATCACGTACATTTACTCAGGATGTTTTATCAGTGTGAATTGTGTTGTGTGGCTTCCAGTGATTTGTATCCAGTGCTGGTGAAGACCTTGCAGGCTGGGAGCCGGCTCTGGACTGATTCCGAGGCTCTTCAGTCTCTGGAGCTGGAGAAGCTTCGAGCTCTTCTGGTGCTCCTGACTCAGGTGATTCAGACAGCAGGATGTCACGAGGAGCTGCAAAGAAGACTTGTCAGGTAGAACTGAAAACAATCTACAATCATTTTTGAAGCATTGCAAAAGCTGATAGTTTCACCATTATCTTCTCCACTCATTTCACAACAACACAACAGTGGTTTAATTCTGATGAGCAAGAATCCTTTTTGTAGTCTTCTGTTACGTTCACAGGCAAAAATAAAGAGTTAATTCTGAAAACCCCTAACCCAAGTCATATTCTTAACCTCACGTAATTAAATTAAATTAAACGTAAATCAATATCCATTATCTACAGGTTGTTTTATGCTTGTTTCCACAAGTTATGTTTGGCCAAACGTATGTAGTCTGTTTTTTAATGCGATTTGAAACAAAACCAGTTACAGATAATACTACGGAGTAACATTATTCGTTTTTTATAAAAGCATGAAAAAACGTGTCTTGAAAACTATTATTACTGGAAACATCAATTGTTGCAAACAATTGATGTTCAAACCTAATAATGTTCTCTTGTACCACAATCTGGATACTGTTCAGATATGTGGAGTTTAATGATGATAATGCTGAAAGTGATAGTTGCAGACTCTATCCAAAGTGACTTTTATTTTATTTTTTTTTTCAAAACAATTTATTTTTACTGAGAATAATAATAATAATAATAATAATATGAGTATTTGTAGGGCGCTTTTCGCAGTTTTAACTGTCTCAAAGCGCACACCGCTCTACTGATATGTTTGTATTTTTCATATGTGTGTATTTGTATTTTTTCATTTTTCATATGTTTAAAAAATATTGCAATGTATTTATAATTGTTCTTTTCCTGTCTCGACAGTCCTGATGGAAAAGAGTGTCCTCCACCTCCTCTGGTTACATGGAGTCATGTGACAGGCCTTCATCCCACCATCATTAGCTCCGTCAAGAGCTGTGTGAGAGCACTAGACAGTCCAGCTCAGATGTCAAGTGCTCTGATTCTACTTCCATCCTACCTGCTCTGTGTGGAGGCGTATTATTCACAGCTCACTCTTCAAGTACGCTCTCTAGAAAAGAAAATTATGATCCAAGGTCTCCGTCTCTGCCAAGATTTCTAACAGATTTGGTGGGAAAACTTATTTTAAAGCGAATTTACGAGGGTTTTACTATTCAAATTTATATTCTATGTTTTATAATTTATTTAAGGGTTTGATTTCAAGACACATTTATGGAATAAATATAATATAAATGTACTGTATATAAAATGTTAATGACATGTTATAAGGGTTCATATATACTTTTATAATGTAGCTTTGTAAAGGGATTTTATTAAGTAAAGCAAAAATGTGTTTTTATTATTTTAGCAGTACACATTTTAGCAAGTTTTGGCACTTTAAACATTTTACCTTTTTGGTAAAAGATTTGTGTAAAAGAAATAAAGGTTTATGTTTTTTAATGTTGAGATCTTTAGAGTTTGACATTATGAGTGGAATTCTTGACTGTATTCTTTGTGTCTGGTGTTTTAGAGCTCTTTCCAGCCTGTACAGTGTTTACAGGAATTGGAGTCAGTAACTTCAGAGATGCTTCAACCATTAATATCCCATCCAGCCTTGCAAAATATAACCAGCAGCATCAGGTGGGTTGCTAAAAGATGTCTCTAATTCAGATCATATCGGATTTTTACATCTGTTTGCAAAAAAACAACCTAGCAGTTTTCTGTAAATATACAAACCTTTCTTTTCAAACTTTCACAGGCAGCATTGTGTAGTAAATTATTGTTTTCTTTATGTTTGTTTTGTAATCTGTAGGTCCAGCTCTATTATTTGTAACCCTGGATTGACATCTAATGCCGAATACGTTCCCAGTCTGCCCGGCTTGGGATGTTCAAAGCTGAAGACCACTATTGCAACCCCCAACTCCCCTCTTTTTCTCCCCACAGCACTGTTAAACCTGCTCAATACCATCTCATCTATCCACAAAGGCCTAGCTAAGCTGGTAAAATGCTCACGCTATATAAGGGTTTTTTTTAAACAGGTTTTAATCTGTATTTTTTCCATCATCAGTTCAGTTCTATCCTCCTCTCTGACTCTGTACTGGGTTATCTACGCTCCTGTGTCAGAGCCAGGCCCATCATGTCTCATTCCAGTGCCTGGATTTTGCGTCATGAGCACCACCTGCTGTATCTTCTGCTTCGATTGGCACACAAAATGGTAACTGCAACCTTCCGATTACTGTAGTTTTCACACTATGTGACGCACAGAGTTATAAGCCGCACAATCAGTAAACCTCTATTCCCTAATCTTTATTTCTCACACAAGGCTCAGACAGATTTTTAATCGTGTGACGCATTAAATTGGTCAGTAACAAAGTTTAACCACAAGATGCACAGTCAGGAATATTTTCTGGAAAATAGGATACAATCTTTTTTTAATGATTATTTATTTATAGATCATTTCTTCATAATCACGTTACATTTTTTTATAGGTCCCAATTGACTCAGATGTTGCAAAATACGCACCTTTGTTCCATCAAGTGTCATTGGTGCTGGTTTCCTGGTTGCTTCCTGGGAGTGAATACCTGGCCCATGAGCTCATGACAGCCATGATTTTTCATCACAGTCTTTTACCGTAAGTGTCTACCTGAAGCTCTCTCTCTTTTTTTTTTCTTGTTTTTTTAGTGCGACTAAAACGCTGATATCCAGAACATCATTAGCTACTATATCTGGTTTCCTGCACGCTCTGTTTAAAAGCACTTTAAAGTACTTTTAAAGCAATGACATTTTATTAAACACTCAACATAAGGGAAGCGTAAGTGGTTCTTTTATGTTTTTATAGGTTTAGTAAGATTTGAAAAGAAGCAATGAGTATATATATTTTTTTTACTTTTTAGTTTAGTAAAGTTCTGTTTTTTAATTTTTTTCCCCCTATTTTAGACCTTGTTTGTTAGCTGATATATTGCACAGTAGTATGACACACGAGTAAGTCTGTGCTTGTTGATTGTTTGCATCCGTTTTATTATTACGGTGTAAAATGGTGTTATAAACTCCTCAGAAACGCTAGTTATCTTTATCTTATCCATTATCTTTCCATTTGTCAAAAAAAAACATAATTCATGTCACATTTTTCCTCCGGTCTTTTTTTTCTTTTTCCAAGAACATTGCCATTTGTGTGCAGATGTGTATTTCTCTGCATGAAATGGCGCTTGAAACGTATTTATCATCCACCAGTATTTCATCACAGGAACGACGCAGTCTTTCGCTCGAGTACTTTCCAGCGCAGATGTTTGGTTGGCAGCCGCAGAGAGCTGTATTTTCAGATCGCACTCACAAGGGAGCAGCAAATCTCACCCTGTAGACAGGATGTAGATGAAAGGCTTCGTTTGTATTTGTAGGCTTCATGTATTTGTTGGACAATCATAGAAAGCGCTACATGTTACGATATGTAGTGCTGTAAAAATGAGGGAAGCAGACATTCTGAACGACTTTAATAGTTGAGTAGAGAAGTCAAAGTCTCGTGAATGATTTGCTGCAGCAGAAAAACATACTGATGTGACAATATTATCCTTGTAATCGAACAGATTTATTGTCTGTTGTAAAAGAAAATTGTTTTTAGTTTTAAGTTTTTCTGAAATGTGAAATTGTGAACAGCACCATGACCCATATTGCCAATAATATAGTCATTATAGTCATGCTAAATTCAAGTTGTAATCGTAATTTTTTTAATTTCTTGTAATCTGGCCAACGAGTTTTCAGGGGGAAAATGTGTCTTTAAGTTTGTAGATGTCAAACAATTTGTCATATAATCAGGTTCTTTATGTTTTTTCAAGGAACAAAAAGTATATCTTTGTTTCAACAAGTGTTTCAAGCTACTGTTCATAAATAACGTTTGATCCAAATGCGCTCTACTGTAGCCTGTGTTCTTTTTTTGTCCCATCAAAACTTAGTCAGTGTCATATGAACTTATAGTCTCTATTAATTTTTAAAAAAGAAAAAAAATCTCTGATCTGACTTTAAGTTCAAATGTTGGACTGAAAAATGTGTACTGTAAATTGCGTTGTTTGCCCAACTCTCCCAACAATAACTTTTAAGTTGTAACTTGTGGATCGATAAAACTTTAAAAGATTCTGGACACTCCCACATCTAAGTCACTCAAAAATAGATGGCTTCGACCAACATGACCAGTTCAGTTTGTTCATGTAAACATTTGTTGATTTCCACTCGGGTGTGCCGTCTCAAATTCGAATGAACGTTTTGCAAAGACGAGACAAAGTGCTCATAAGTCCTTTTGAGTTCATTTACTTTATCAGTATTTTAGTGTTGCTCATGCGATTAAATGCATAGTATAGAGATGGTTAGAAAGCGAAAGCAAAAAGGCCCAAACGAAATTAGAAAAAAAAAAAAAACTTTTTACTGCATTAATGATTTGATCTTTCTTTCTCTGTTAGTGAGGGCGGACATGCTGATCCAGAGGTGTCTGGCCTGGCTGAGCTGCAGCTAAAGGACCGGACATCGCCCGCTGCCAGCGCTCTTCTACACGATGCCCTTCTTCAGCTGCCCTCCATCCGAGCTTGTTACCTCACACACCTGGCTTACATGGAACCCGCCGTCCAGGCCTCCTGTGCCCGTCACCTAGGCCAGACGCTCTTCATAAGCTCTCAGCTCTTACCCGAGCTCACCGGCCCGTCGTTGCCATCTGATTGGGCCTACTTGCCTCTCATCTCTCTCTATGATAAGATGGCCGGTGGGCAGCAGGCAGAGTCTGTACCTCAGGGGTCAGTGCTGTCAACCACCCATTGCCTTCAATGGCTTCTCCTTCTGGAAAACTGGAGGGAAAATGCACTCTGCGGTGTTTCACCGGTGGCGAGGTTTGCCCGGTTGGCCTGCGTCTTTCTCTGTTCCAGTGACCTGTTCCTGGAGAGGCCTGTGCAGGAGCTTACTTGGGCACTGTTTGGCAGACTGACACGTCCTTCTCAGCTTGAAGTGCTGGATCTGGGCTCTCCTCCACCAGGCCTGGCATCCTTTCACGACCTGTACTCTGCTCTGCTGGCACAGTATGAGGCTGTGTCATTCGGAGACCCGCTGTTTGGCTGCTTTATGCTTTTGCCTCTTCAACGTAGATACAGTGTCTCACTGAGACTGGCTGTGCTCGGCGAGCATGTCGGCGTGCTGCGGTCGCTGGGGGTCTCGCTGAAGCAGGTATGGATGTGTTCGGTGTCTTTCTACCTTATTATGGACTGTGTTTTAGAAGTACTGCATTTATTCAGTTTGTTTTATGTGAAAAACAGAGTTCAATTTTGTCTTTTATTGAGGTCTCTTTTTGCTCTTAAGTTATATGCAGTTATATTGCTTTTTGTCTTGTCAATGGATAAAAAAAACGTTATTTTTGTATTCAGTTATCAGCATTATTGATGGGTGACATGAAAAAGTGAAAACAAATTGTGAAATCTTTATATGGTGATTTTGACAAGTAACTGACTTGTTTTGTCATTTCCAGAAATTTAGATAGATATGACTTAAATATTTCCCGTAGTGGGAATAATAGTGTTTCAGCAGCAGCAAAAAACAGAAACGAAAGGGACAATTTAAAAGACAGTAGTGGAGGCAATTTATGGCAAGCATGCAATTTGTATTAATTTATTAATATTTTATCCTTTTTATATAAATATTTCAAGATAAGTAGTTTATTATTTATCACATGTATCACAAAAAAAGTTTTGATTTTTGAAATATGTCACATATATTTATTTTCAAAACTTAAATATTGGAACCAGAGAATTTGATTTGATTATTATATTTTCAGTTTTAAATGTTTTTTTTTCTGCAATTAACTAATTACAATGACATTTTGCAGGATCACACAAAAGTGCAAAGATGATTTATGTATTGAAATATTGAAAAATTGTCAAATAATTTGGACTGTTGTACAATTTATCGATGAAAATAACATAGGAATAGGAAATAATCTAATTAAATATTGTTGTATGCACACTGTACGAATTATATACAATATTTGTGCAAACAACTATTTCTCAATAAGTCATTGTAAAATTTTATTACTTTAAAATGTTTACTTTTTGTCAAAAACTTAAACTCACGCGTAACCTGATACGTTTCGTTGGTTTCACATTACTCTTCCGTAAAGAAAAGCAAATTTTTTTATCTTTTAAAAAGATTTCTGCCAAAGAAACCGAATAAACTCAAAAAGTCTTTGCAGCTGTTTGCCATAAATTGGGTAGATTTTATTCTTTACAGCGAGCACATTCCTCCAAGAAGCTATTACAATCTAAACTTGCTGACCGTCTTTTAGCTGGCCATTCCACTGGAGAAGTTCACGGCCCCTGCGGAGGACTCGCTGCCCTTGCTGCGGCTGTACTTCCGAGCGCTAGTCAGCGGAGCTCTGAGGAGGAAGCGCTGTCCCGTGCTGTACGTGGTGGCCGTTTCTCATCTCAATTCCTTCATCTTCTCCCAGGACGCTGTGGCAGAGGTACAAACAAGTGCATCGCGTGAAGCCGGAGGAATGTTTACCTGCTGTGCGCTTGCTTTTTCCGCTCCCGCGCCGCCAGATGTTGGCTTGGATGGATGAACTCCACTGTGATGATTTTTAGGCCACGTTGGATACGAGTTTTTGCCAAAACGCAAACGATAAAACATTCTCCTTAAGGAAAGTCTGAATCTGTAATTTATGCAGCCACGTTGACGTATTTAGTGGCGGCGTTTGATATATGTCGCTGCAGTAAAAGTAACGTGATTGATAGTCTTGGTTTTCTTATTTCCGTGCATTGAGTTATAACCATATCTTGACTTTTACAATCCATAGGAGCTGGAGACGGAGCGCCAAGGCTTGCTGAAGAAAACCTACTACCTGACTGATGAGGTACCACCTTTAAGACCCTTTAAAGCAACATTTCCTGCTTTTTTTATCTGCTCTATAAGTCACTCCTGATGTTTTGTCGAACATTCAACGGCATCTCTCGGTTTTCCATTCTTCAGGAGTTAAAGAGCCACCTGCTTCTCTTCCGAGCGCCTCAGCAGGACGCAGAATTGGGTTTCTGCACCTACGAGCAGCTGCCGCCGCTGCGAGCCCGCAGGTTGGAGAGCATTGTAGGGACAGAAAAGAGCGGATGAGAAAACGGCAAGGATTCTGCCTTTGCCATCCTTGTGGCGGTGAGCGACAATAATTGTTTAGTTTGAGTTTTGTGGATTTATTAGCTCGAGCCAAAAATTTCCCGGACCGGAAAAGTGACAAATGTGTTTAAACGGACAAGAAACAACAGATGCGATCAATGACATAAATCATTGTTTTTTTTTCACACGACGAGACGCTAAAGATCCGTTTTTAAAACATTCTTCAGTTTTCTAAGCCGATCAGTGGATCCATTTGGACTCTTTTCATAAGCCATTTGGAAAATAATAAAAATAAAATCAATGATTTTGTGTCGTTAAAGGTCAATTATGAAGTGTTTATGAAATAAACCGATCATTTCAAAGATCTCTTAAATCAATTTATTTGGTGCGTTGCCTCTTTGATTTTGAGAATTGTTTCTATCGAGAAAAACTTCACGTGCACAAAACAAGTCACCTACCCGCGTCAATAATTCTGGGATTGGTTCAATAGATTTGATATTTTTGTCATTTGTAATTTCAGTCGTTATTTGACAAATTTAGCAAATTCTTCCACAAATGCAGCATTTTATATATGTTGCATTAAATTCACCGAAGCCATAGTTGCAGCAAACTGTGACGGTCATGAAATAAACCAAATACTACAAAAATCAACAATCTTTCAATCCAATTTCAGTTGTGTTTTATGTCTTTGTTGTGGTGAATTTCTGGGAAGCAACGTAAATGAACATACCTCAAACGCTTCGAGCTAAATTAGATTTGCGAGAAGCTCTTGCTCAATGACACAAACAAAGGAATTGCTGTGTTTTTTTTTTACTTTAGCTTGACCTTTATGTCAGTGACCATCGGGCACCAGTGGTTTAGTGCGGCCGAGACCATGCTGAAGAATCAGCAGAATGTCGGAGTGGCAGCTGTGGATTGCTGTTGATCAGTTTGTTGTTGTTGTTGTTGTTGTTGTTTTTCAGGAAGTGGATTATAACTAAACCGGAATGATAAACAAAGCGGAAGGTTTGTCTGCCCATGGACGACTGTATTGCTTCCTATGCTCCGATGCTAATGCTAGTCACGCGGTTCCGACAACATCTGGTCCGCATTACAGCGCAGGCAGGGGGCAGTGGGTTTCACCCCAGCTCCTGTATAACAAATATTTGGTCCGTGTTACTATGCATCAGCAGCAGACATTTTTTGTAGACGTTGATTTGAAATGTAAGCCCATTGCGATTTTATTTTTTTTTTTATTTTTTTTTTTTTATTATGGGAGTTTGAAATCACAATATAAGAAACTGAGACGTTTCTCTTCATCACAGATGTTTACCCCCCATCGCCCCACCAAAAATTCAATGTGTGCCCCCGCCAACCCTGCACCGATTACTCTTGAGATCCACAGCGGTCTCAAGGGTCCGTCAAGACTGCTTTTTCTCACCATTTCGGGTGTATAAAATTGCATTACTGACACCTTGTAATGCCGGAATACATCTGGACTGAAGCTTGACCGTGTCTCCTTGGCCTTTCTTCATATATGAAAGTAATGGTGAACTGCGGCTGACCAAAAAAATGACACAGCCAGTGGATTTATTAAGAGTGATATTACATTTTTCCAAAGCCATTGTGGTTTTCTGACCTTTGAAGTGGTTCTTTAAGGTATAAGTAGTGATGTCCCGGTCTGATTTTTTTTAGTCGGAGCTGGTTTGAGATCAGCCGTCAGAAGTCCATTTCAGTTCTGATTTTTATAAATATTCCATAAAGCATCAGGCGCCGTCCAGCCAACGTTTTAAATCGAGACTTGATGTCGCAACTAAAATATCCGAAGAGTGATGTGTGGGAAAGTGGGGGAAAAAAGACACTCAAATGTGATGCCAAACAAACTGATTCATTCATGTTCATTAAATCAGACGCTACAGTAAAAGTGTGACGTCATCGACTTTAACACTTGTTAAAAACATCACCTTTCATTCTACATGATTTAACAGAATACTATGTTGTTGCTCGTGAAATTCATCTAAAAATGAAGGCAGGGAGATAGTTGTGTGTTTTAGAGTGGACACAATTTGAGTGTGTGTGTGTGTGTGTGTGTGTGTGTGTGTGTGTCTTTGTTTTGAGTGTTTGGAACCTGTGTGAGCATATGAGTACAATTTTTTTGGGCGAGTAAACAAGTGTGTTCGGAGTGTTTAAATTCAGTTTTTTTTGTCTGTTAGAGAGAGAGAGAGAGAGTGTGTGTGTGTGTGTGTGTGTGTGTGTGAGTGAGTTTTGTTCTGTGGGATCAGATTATATAGAACGACTCAATGTGGGACCACCAATTCAGATTGTTATATACGGTATTATGATAGCTATTATAAAAACGTGTAACATGTAGGAC
Source organism: Paedocypris sp. Pulau Singkep (assembly GCA_017309775.1). Taxonomy (NCBI): domain Eukaryota; kingdom Metazoa; phylum Chordata; class Actinopteri; order Cypriniformes; genus Paedocypris; species Paedocypris sp. Pulau Singkep. Next base: position 4,094,412 of record MU204241.1, read on the forward strand.
ACTGTCGAACAATCTTTGCAGTCTGTGTTTAAAGCCCCATATAAAGTCTGTGTGCAGTTATTCATGTGTTTTTGGTGATTTAGCCCATTTGGCTGGTTCCTCTTCGGACACAGGGTCTCTTTTGTTCTTTAAGAGCCTCTTTATGGCTTTACGGCAGGTTCCCAATGACCGTCTTGACGTATAGAGCCATTCCTTCAACAATTTATGATATTTCCAATTTGCCTGGAGCCTGTCTGACAAATCTTTCCTGGATTCTCCCCTCGTGTCCAAATCTAAACTTTCTGTGAATATCTTTGGCTCGATCCCGGATTGTGTTATAAAGACACCTCACACGTCTCCCCAGACATCTGCCGAGACAAACATGTGAAGTGAAGGATCCCAGAGCTAAATGAGTGTCACCAGGTCATAATGCTATTAGCCGGACTGGTAATTCACCGCGACTGATTGTGTTAGACACAGGACGTGACACAGCCACCACAATGGCCACATTGAGTCTGCAGCCTGTTGACCGCAGGCACCGGGATCCGATGCCACAGGTTGTGACCGAGTTGTCGACTTTTTTTGTCGTGCTGGGCGAAAAACAGGCGATGGAGTGTGTGCCGGAGGATTCCTGTAATTACAACTCGCCAGGTTTCTTGGAAACGTCTCTCAGAAGACGAATGTATCTGTGGTTGTGTGGAGTGGTGTTCTTGGGAGACGGGGTGTCCACATGTAACTTTCCTTTCTTCGTCCAGGTGTTTTTTGTGTTGTCTGGTATTTTTGGTTCTTGAACTGATCAGAGGTGTTTAACTGTTGCCCGGTTGCAATAGATAATTTGATTTTTACACACACGCACAAACACACAAAAACAGACTCTCAACACTCACACACACACACACACACACACACACATACACATATACACACTCAAAACACAGACACACTTAAAAAGATATATTCTCTTTCTCTCACACGCGCACACACACACACACACTTTGTGTCTTTTTGAATACAGAATTTTGAATAAGTAAAAATTGCATTGTGAATTTCTTTAAACATTGGATACTGTGTACATGATTTTAAATACGTCTAGTATTATTGCTTTTCCATTTATTTAAATTCCGCTAAAACATCATTAGGGTTTTTGAATCTATTTTGAAAATCTTGACATACGAGTAAATTCCGACACAAGCTCATCCACAAAACGATAAAACTAGATAATATTCATAACATCTACCAACTATTAAATAAACTTGGCTTCATTGATACTATGAAAAACAAGGCTAAATATCTTGAATTATCTGTAGCACGTACAGCTTAAAATATGAGAACGTTCTACGCTTTTCCACAGCCAACAATTTAAAATTAAAAAAGTATATATAAGAATAATGAAGGCAGTTTGACTTTAACTTCACTAATTGTCAATAGAACGTAACTCGGCAATGAATCACGTTTTGTTGTAACGTTCGCCGTTGTTTAATTGACCAGATGGTGCCGTTCTTCGTGTTTTGTGTTTGATGTTTTTGACAAAATGTTCTTTTGAATCAATTGGGACGTAAACTGAAGCTCGGGCAAAATATCTCTTGACCACAGAAATCCTCCGTTTTTCCTTTATTTGTTCCCGCCATTAGCATCAGATTCGTCTCGTTCTTTTGATTCCACAAAGCGCTTGAACGCTGCACAACGGACTCGGCAAGGTCACTAGTGGGTTTGTGTGTGAAATGGGAAGAGCGATTACATTGAATCGTCTCTTTGTGTTGGTGCGGAGTAGAGTTGCGTTGTAGCACTTGCACTATTGATTATTGTCAAGAGGAAGTTACGCCTGTAAAAACCACATCAAGTTTTCTACAAACGCACAAGATCAGTTTCTTCATCAGTCCTGACGTTTCTAATGCAACATCGATAAAAATATTTTTTTGATTGTGCAAAATGTTTTGTTAAATTGCGAAAAAGTGCAGAAATATTCTCAGAATCTAATCAAATGTTCTATTCATCCTGTTTTTAAATCTAGAAAAAATATCCTTTTACATGATGCAGGATTAATCCGCAGGCCAAGAAGAGTAGAAATATCTAGAAAATCAGATTCAAAAAAAGATTCAACTTAATGTCTGGAGTAAGTTTGCAACACTTCTACCACTTTCTAACATTTGGCGCCTGTCATATTCAGCACGTATGAAAAATCACAAAATGGTTGAATAATTGCAACACAAAATCTGTAGCAGTTGTAGTCCAGCGGTCTGGAGTTGATCTTGCCACCTACAGATTTCATCTTCAAATCTCGATCATGTGTGTTCTAGAACTGTCCTTGAGCAAAACACTTAGGAGTGTGTGTCACTTCACTAGCCTTAGTGGCCATATAGACAAACTCACCCCACTTTACTTTAAAATGTGTAATTAAAATAAAAAATCTGATATTTATTGCCACAGCGTGTGTATGCACATATGCGCCGGTGCATTATTCCATCATGGCTATAATGAAGCCTCCACTAAAGGCCATGTTATGTAAGGACAGACACACTTTGTGACATTTGCGAGGGGAAAGGCCTGCTGAGAGCGCCTCATGCCCCGACTCCATTCCAACATCACTGCCGAGAGGAAGCCAATGGATGCAAAGGTCTTCCACGTCTCCCTGATTCGCCCTGACACTGTTTTAAAACACTTGCCAATCCGTTTCTTCTGTGCTTTTCTGCATAAAAGAAAATAGTGTTTGCAATTAACCCGCTTGTTGGCTACATTTTTATATAGAAGATAAAGGGAAGGTTTTTTTAATATTTATATTAGGGCTGTCAAAGTTAACTAGTTAACGCACGCGATTAATTTTAACTGCTTAATCGAGTACATTTTTATAACGCCATTAATCACAGTTGCAGTTTTTCACATCGGTTTGGTGAAAATGCAATGAATAGACCCAGAGAGCCGGGCTAGTGTCACCCAGGTGTGGCTCATTATGATCAGAAGCTCAGAGTGATTACTTTGCGCCTAAATAGCAGCAGGTGAATGTGTTTAATGACAGACACTTGCTTGTCTTATCAGGTGTTTTGAATGTTCTTGAATGGACTTGTTAAAACTGAGATTGCCTTGCTTAGACGTTTCAACTGCACATACGTAACTTGTTCGTCAAATCTCTGTTCAACAAGCCGCCACTGTAGATTCATAGGGATTAGATAAAGACAATACTGTATTTACTTACACGTATATTTAAAAACAGACATTCTAAGCTTTATGTAATTTCTTTATGTACATTCTAGTTCATGTTAGAATTATAAGTATTTATTAAGTTGTTTTGTTTTCAGCTGACTAAAAGAAGGCAAAACGTGCTTCAAGTTTTAGTTTTATTATTTTTTAGTTTAGTTTTTTTTATTATACAAAAAACACAATGTCCTGTTTTTATTAAGAGTGTAACCTAAAAAGTGGGCACTTCAAACTTTCAATTGATGTATAACACTTATATGTAAGTCCAAACTTGACTTTTTTGTGTGTTTTATGAGTGAATAAAGAGTGACTTTATTCAAAAACTAAGAAAATATATTGCAAATTATTTTTTTTTTAATAAATTAATTTAATAATTTTTTTTTTCCTTTAACAAGTGTGTTTTATTTTGTCTTTTTGTTTAACCTTTAATTTTTTTAATCACTCGCTGCAACAGTGCGATATTTTATTTTATTGTATTTATTTTTTTATCGATTTTTTTATCTTCATGAAAAAGGAGCAGGGCATTTTGGGAGAATGATGGCATATGTGTTTCGCCATTTTCCTTCTTTTGGAGGTCCTGGTTTTCTTATTTGTTTTTTTTATTTAGTTCCTAATGCATGAGTCACACTGCAGAGTTTGACCGTGAGCGAGTCGATCTCCGTGCATCATTACCTAAAAAAGCTCTGCTTACATCACTAACAGCGCAGCGTGGAGTCGCTCCCATTGATAAATCTTTCATGGTTAAATGAAGACCAGTCCAAACCCTTGATGATATTTGACACACTCGTGCTCTTTGAACATCGCCAGTGTTTCTGAATCATCAATAAGAAGCTAAGAGCTCCGGTCGGGTCGAGCTGGAAAATGAAATCCGCTGCAGTCGCTCCTCAGTAGTTTGTGCTGTTTTCATTATTTATCACTCAGCTAACAAGTGTGATGCTTTTTAAGTCTGGCCTACAAAGACAGCTCAGGGCTTTGATGCGTCTCAAAAGAGTCTCATTGTGAGACGCGTGATTCAGAGCTCGATGAGCAATAGTACAGCTGTTTTTTTTCACAGGTCGGATTTGTAGTAAATGGACTGTAAGGACTTGGTGACCTACAGTGTGTGAATAAGCCTCTTCTGCGAGCATTAAATAGCCACGGTGCTCTAATTCAGTTCCGTGGAAAGCGAGACCATTAACAGGTCTGTGTCGGTGTTAACCTATTTAAAGAATTATTGCTACAAGAATTCCCAACATGTTCACTTATTTAACTAGTTGCACTTTTTGTGTTCTAGTTAAATAAGTTGAACTGACAGGCCACTTTTTTTAGCTGGTCAGTTGCTAGGTATAATTATTAACAGTCAATCTCAGCATCATTTAGTGTCACCCGAGTTAACTATCCTCATTGCTTGGTTGTAGAAACACACTGGGCTGTAATTCGATGTTTGTGTCTCTGTCTTCTCTGGTTTAGTTTTTGTAAACTTTTTTTTTTTAATTTTCCATACTGTAATTTTCCAAACTGTACCTTTTTAAATGAACACATGACTAAGTGGAAGAAATTCACATGCTGGTGATTGGTTGAAATGCGGGGTGATTTTTATTAATCTGTAAGGTACTGTAGTTTTAAAAAATGTTTTTTTTGTTAAATTTGGAAACATAACTTTGACTCTTCGTTATAATTAGGTTATAGTTTAATTATAGTTATAGTAAAAATCGGTCTTTGTTAAACAGTTGTTTGGATTTTTCCCACTCATCTCTTATTTTTAGTAACATTTTAATTGAACATTTTTTTTTACTCACTGGAAATTTCTGTTACCACCAGAACAGATGGAAAAGATTTGTGGAAATTTCTGGCACAATGTGATTCACAAATGAATAAGATTTGTGATTCACCAATGAATAATTTGAGTTAAATTTGCAAATGAATTTTTTTTCCTTTAATTAATATTTCTTTTCTACAGGAAAATATCTTCCTGTATTTGTTGATGCAGCGCTTTGCATCTGTAAATCATTGCATAACTTACGGGTTTTCACTGATTGATCACAAGCCAAAACTCCGCCCATCACTGTAATAGTCAATCAAATATCATACGCCTGGGGAAGTACCAGAAGTAATACATAATACAACAGTACAAATAGAATTCATGGAATAACTCACCAACCCACCTCTGCAATATCCAGTAAACTTTACCTGTACAGTAATCTCTGCAAGCAAAAGAGAATGCACAGATTTAATGGAATAGCTCCACCCACTTCTGTAATAGCCAATCAGATACCGTACATGGAGAAAAGTGTACACACTGACGACATTGAGCATCATTTTAACATCACGGGTTGCCTAGGTGATGAGAACGCGGAAAAAAAGCCCTCAATTAATTCACAGTGCAGAGCTCTAACCATCATTTGTGAACAGGAACTGGAGCAGATCACTGCTGAAAAGAGCAAAGCATAGAGATAAAACATGGAAAATATTCATTTTTTTTCCTCTAAAGGTCTCAATATCATTATCGCAGAAGAGCAAACGGATAATACAGAGCGGAGTGTTGCTCTCCCGGTGGCTGAAAGACGCTCAATATCACATCAGCAGCTCTTACTGGATGTGAGGAGACACAGGTTTCAAAAACGTGAGAGAAAGTCGTTTTCTAAACTGATAAAGATTCCCCCCAGACTTTTATATCGGGAACAAGTGAAGCTCAACAAGGTTCCACAATTGAACGAAGGCAAAGTGAAGTGCACACAGTGTCTCCCTCCGTTACTCTCCAAATCCAACTCTCAGGCCCTGAAAGAATAAACCAGAAGACGAAGAAAAAGATTGAAGGTCCATGAAAAACCTGGGAATATACAAACAGAACCATCCATTCACTGCTCAAGTTTGAACCAATGAAGATCCGAAAGTCCCTCGGCTGAAGTTCAGGATTGCTCAAGAGTTTCTGGAGGCGAGAACTGGCTTCCAAACTGTTGGACCAAAATGGTTCCTTCAAACATTCCTTCAGATCTTTCCTCCAAACTCTGGTCTACTGCACAGGAAGACAATGGATATTTTGTCCAGATCCCTCTTCAAAAACCTCCAGGAAGAAACCAACCTTGTGCCCCGTTGACTTGTAAATAGCTGAATACTCGTTTCAAACAGTCCTCAATCTTTCTATTGGTTTTTACGCACAGTGTAGAATACGATGAAGAACAGTGATTTTGTTGAACGTATTGTCATGTGTTTTGAAATTGGTGGCGGTCTATTGATTAATTTCTACGTTCAAGTTCTAATGTAGCGATTTGTCAGCCGTTCTCTTTATTGCTTTTAATATTTTTAAGTAAAGTTTTTTTAGTCAGTTTGCAGGTTTTTGGTTCATGTTTGTTTAATAAAAAAATAACCTGGAAAGCCAAAAGTCGAAAAAGATGACGACTAGCAGGTAGAAACAATCCATGCATTATTTCTGTTGACTGAAAAAGCCATTCCGATAATCAAAGCTTGATGTCGGTCAGTGCACAGCCGATCATTGAGGAGGGGAAAGCTTTTTAATTGTCTGAATGTTTAACACTTTTCTCTCTGTTTGGGCTGGATGAAGCTCCAGGCGGGAGGCTAATGCGGACTAATGAAAAGGAAAAAAGGCATCAGCCAGACGCAAAGATCAAGTCTCTTGGTCAGTAAATGCATTTCTAGGCAACCGGCATTGATCCGACACATGAGCTTATGTTTATCAGAGTTGCCGTGGGGAAGATCATGCTTGTGGAATTAGCAGACCGAGGTTTCCAATTAGTGGTTCCGTCTGGTTCGTTTCAGCTCGCCCTGAAAGTTTCTGGGCTAATCTGAACTTGGGTAAAGCGAGTGTGAACATCTGAACTCCTCAATATAATCCATCAAGCAATCATTCCATACTGCAAATCTGATGCGGGCGTACTTATTTTTAGAAGGAGAGTCATGGAAAAAACAGAGCGTCTTTATTTTGGGACTTATTATGGAAAACGGAAATTGATTTGTTTCGTTCAAGTCTTTTAAATGTTTGTTTGCTGTTTTATTTTGGGTTGAGAGTTTTAATTACGTCCTATAAGCGAGGGTCAACTGTAAAGAGTGAGACAATCTTACTAACTTTAACTTTAGGCAAAATGTTCATTGATTTTATTGTTTGTTTATTTTTGTGATTGATGTTTTAATTCCTGTAAACATGGATCTGCTGCTCTAAAATGAATTTAAGTTTTAGAGGTTTAATTCTGATTAAAAAGGATCGACTGTGCTGAATGTATCCCATAAACCTTTCTAACTTTAACACAAGGCCGATCATTTATTTATTTATTTTAATGTTTGTTTGGGTTTGTTTGTTTAATTTATGTAATAGAGGTTTTTATACGTCTGGTTAAAGAGGGTGAACTGTGTTAAGAATGTATAATTATTTCAAATTTGAACACTAGGCTGAATGTTTATTTATTTTGATGCTGGTTTATTGTTTGTTTTAAGTTTGGTTTTAGAATTTTTATTACTTGTATATAAGGGTCGTCTGTGTTAACAATCAACAATCAATGAACCTTTCTAACTTTAACTCAAGGCAAAATGTTTATTTAATGCTTGTTTATTGTTAATTTAAGTTTGGTTTTATAGTTTTTGTTACTTCTGGTATATAGGCGTGCTGGTTTAAAAAAGTATTAACTTTTCTAACTGACTCGATGCAGAATGTTCATTATTTTAATGTGTGAGCATTGTTTACATACATTTTATTTGTTTAATTTTTATATTAGATTTTTTATTACTTCCGGCTAACGAGTCAATGTGTTAAGCATAAATAAACCTGTCTAATTTTACAGAAGATTCAGATCCTGGTTAAATTTTCAAATTGTATTTTTGTATCTACTGTATAATGTACTTTCACAGACGCAAATGTTCTCTTTTCTAAGCATCTGTACAGCGCTTGGAAAACGGGAAACAGCACAACTACAGACTAAAAGTCTTTATAATACGTATGAGCATAAAGTCTCTGACCAGCAAGCCGAGGAAACACTGTCCAGAAAAGCCCTGCAGAGAAGCGGCTTCACGGTGCCAGAATATGTATATTTAATGAGTCTACCGTGTTCTGCTGGTAATGAATGCTTCAGAACATCCTGTCTTAAGAAAGCACACGCCTTATGTTAAACTACAGGCTTTAGAGTATTTAATATTTCTGTGGAAATTTTTTTTTTTCATTCACTATATCCCTTTTTCATTCTGCCATTTATTAGGTATTCAAGCCCATAGAACTAAAGACATGCTAAAATCGTAAATATTTTTTCTTGAATCTTGAAATCTTGAATTGAATTGAATTGAAATTGAATTGAAAAAACTTTTATTAGTCCCACAGCGGAGAAATTTCACGTCACAACAGCAACAACAAATCCAAACAAATAAATAAACAAACATCACCATAACGCACTGCACACATCATAATATATGTATCTATTTGTTTTTATTAACATTATGAGATCAAACGCTCATAATGCACATTTGATCCAATATATTTTACCCTGGTCCACAACTTTTGAATTGTACTTTTTTTTTTTGGACTTTTATCAACCTTTAATGTGATTTAGACCAGCAACATCGAAGTTGCCATGAGAGTGACTGGATCAACTAAATTATGTTTATACTTACTCCACCACATTTTACCCATTTACCCCATTTTAATTGCTGCGACCGTCTTGAAATAGTAATTTCTTATTAAAAGATTAAAAGTAAAAGCTGTTAAGCTTGCTTAGCGATAGAAGGGTTTCTATCGCTCTGGGTTTAAAATTGAAATGTATTTAATCTGGGCAATAAATGTTGAAAACGAGCTATTTAAGATCAATTCATAGCCTTTGAAGCTAAAACATTCAGTCAACCATTTTCTGAACACCGTTTTCCATTTCTGGGTCACGGGGCCACACTGTATTGGTGACTAACTATTTGCAAAGCTGGATATTTTTGTATTTGACGCCTGAAATTAGAATTTATTTGTGTTTGTTTATCACAAGTGGAAAGCTCAAGCCTCCTGAGAATCGAACGCATGACGTGTGTAGTAACAACGCGCTCCACCGCCTCAGGACAGCCCATGCCGGTCTGCGTCCGATCAGGTGAAGTACCGGTAAATCACGCGTGGTGTTTTCTCAGCTGCCAGATGAACTCACAGCTCAAGAGGATTCTGAAAGGGCAAGCGGGAACTTTCTCAGAGGAGCATCAGAGGTGAATGTTCTGCTAGGCCCTTCTCCGGCCGGGTGCTGGTAGTTCTGGTTATTTATGTCAGCTCTGAGAACATTCCAGCTTCAGCCTCTTTCAGTTCCTCAAGATTCCTGATTGGCTTCTTTGTGAGGATCTGAAAATGGCCATGGGCGGATCAGAAATATAGCACCATGAGACTCACATGTATGATTGAAAGCTATTTGAAAATGAAGCATGGCTGTTGAACCAGGGTGAGTCTGGTTCTTATTTTGTGGTAAATGTGTGTATTTCACATTTGTGTTTTATTCTCGCACAGTTGTGCTCCAGGTCTGGCCGCTCAGATGCCAAAAAAGTTTGAAAGGTTTCAAAAGCACGTCTGAGAATCTCACACCGCAGCCGTTGAGTTACGCGTGTCGGATGAACCCTGTTTAGCGCACGTGTCCACCGACAAAACCACAAGTGATGATGACCGTAACTGCTGTCATGTGTTTCCCCGCTGTGTACGTGTCAACACACACCTGTTTATTCTCTCAGAAACACCAGCCGTGTTGCTTTCTTTCTTTTTTTTTTTTGAGAATTTTGTCTTCCTATCCTCTGTCATCTTTTCTGCTGCTAAAATTTAATATGTTAAATTTTACCTGCGATGATCAACTTTTATAATTTGGCAGCCCAATTCCACTGCCATGACAATTGCGGGCCACAGGGTGTTTAGACGTAACTTAATGATTAAGTTTCAAAAGCGTGAGAAATTAAACATCAATAATTGTCAGACTCTCCATCCACTGATGATAGTTATGGTACTACGTCTGCAGAAACGAGTTCCAGAATGTCCTGATTTGTCACTGATTCTCAGACAGAATGAAGATGATGGTCTGTATTGTGGTAACGTGGCATGGTTTTGTTCTTCATCAGAGAAAGTTTGCTCAGAAACAATGTATCATTAGTCCTTAAACAATCTGGATAGTTCATTGGAGAAAGTTCAGCTTTAAATTTGGACAAATTTTACTCTAAACTTGTCCTTCAATGTCGTCTGAAGGTCTTCTCTGAGTGGAAGTCTAATATTATCTACAGTCCAATCATTTGTCCAAACCAATAAAATGACTAAATAAGTCTGTGAATTTAGAAATGGAGTGGGAAACATGTGACACCTTCACAAGATGTCGCAAGTTGGGAATCACTGATTTAAACGAATTGTTTCATACAGCTGCAGTCAGTGACATAGCTTGAACTTAAACTTGATTTATGTATATAACACATTATTAAAGTAGCAATAAAAGTTATAATGCTGTCATGCTAGGTACATGATAGTTGATATGTACTAAAGATGTACATGCTGTAAATGAGGTAAAATAATATGCAATGTTTTAATAATTACAATTTTAATGAGATTAAAGACAAATACCTTTTGAAATACTGTTTTTTATTATATTATATTGAATAAAATTAGTAATTATATAGAATTTGTTTCTTTTTGTTTTGTTCAAGCCCTTGTTTGTACCTGCTGCAGTAGTGAAATTCTCAACTTATTAATATAATAAATATTCTAAATTGGGCTTTGTTTTGAAAAAAATAACGTAAAAAAACAAGCTTTGTTAGTGACACTAGATGTGTGAACAGTGTATTATGTGCACATATGATATTCATTGTGCCTGCATAAGTCTTTTTTATCATAAAGATGTTCAGTGGAAAAGTTTGTTCTTTGTTCTTCATACTGGAAGATTAATACAACACGTCCATTTGAAGTTTCGTGGTTTGAATTTTTCTTAAACACATGTGAATCATAATTGTAAAAAAAAAAATAACAAAATGTGTGTGTGGCACGCACACATACACATACACACAGAAATGCCAACACACATTGCGCTGCTGTAGAAACACTGTGAGCATTTTTTTCCTCAATTTGTCAGGGAATAAAATCTTATTTAATTAATAATATAATCTAAACAAGTACAGACTATATGGTTGTTTAACTTCTGTCTCAGAGATCAAGGAAATCAAATGTCAGAATGTTGAGTGTTTAATTAATGGATTTTGCCTCATTAAACACATTTTTACAGGTCACTGCTTTGATCTGGACGTTACTGAAAGCTAATTACAAACTATTGACGCAAACGGCAAATTAAGTTAAAAGGATCTGAAGAGACATAAATTGAACCTATTTTCATTGACTACACTAAAATGCGTACTACGGTTTCATTTGGAATTGGGAAGACTTTGCTTATACTATGAATGAAGCTTTTAAACAATAGCATTGATAAAAGTGTGTATGTGCTTGTTTTTTTTTTAAGTGGGGACTTATGGTGGCTTGTGGGGACCTTTGGCTGGTACCCACAACTAAAAAAACTGTGTGAGGGTCAAGATGGGAATTTACGGCTGAAGTTACAATAGAGTTTTGGTAGAGTAATAGAGTAATGGGGGAGGGGGAGGTAATTATTTTTATTTTGTATGTATGTCAATGGGACCCCAAGATATACATTTGTGTCTCTGTGTGTTGCATTTATGGCTGTGTGTTCTTTTGTTTGGTGCTGGATCGATTTTCTGAGTTTTGGGATTTTGGTATTTTGGTCTTGTTTGCTTGTTTGATTTTATGTTTTTATTTTCTCGAGTCTGTTGTCTTACTCTATGTCTAGATTGGTATCATTGTCTTATTATCAGTGTCTCATTATCTAATTATTGTCTCATTATCAGTGTCTTATTCTTGTCTAGTTCCAGGCTGATTGGGCATTTGGGTCTTAGAAAACGTGACAAGTACAGGGTTTGTGGTACTCAATTTTTAAAACTGTTATGTCAGACCTGTAATATACGCTTTCAAAAAAAAAATCAGTTTGGTAACCATTTTGATTCAAGTTTAAATCTTTCAAATTTCCATAAAAAGCCATTGACCTTTAGAATAAGTGTTTTGAATAGTCGACGGATGAACAGCCAGAAAGATATTTATCCTTGAGATCAACAATTTTTGCGAGATAATCATCTGTGATAATCATGTGTTTCTGACTCCAAATGTCACATTCTTATCTAATGATGCTGCGTCTCAATCTGAGCAGGAACCTCATCGTTCTACTCTGGAGAAATGGCTCATACACCAGCAGACCATTTCCCATTTTTATGAATGAAATAATGAAGAAAATCTCATCCTTTTTACATCCCATCTTCCAACGTTTGCTTCGGGTTAACATATTGTGGCCTTCATGGACATGTTTGGTAGAGTCGTTGCTTGAAACCTGAGATTTAAAAAAAAAAAAGATTTTCTTTTTGGGCTCATTTGTTCACGCAAGCTATTAATCTCACCGTCCAAATCCCAAAGGCTTCTGTCTCTGCTCAGAGTCTGCGAATGCATTACTGTGGATGTTTGTTGACATTTACTCCACGCTTTTGTCGACTAGATTTGAGAGATTGTGTGCATTTCACGGCCAAGGAAATTGAGGTGAACCCATGAGCAGTGCGGGTCGGGAAGCTCTCGACTCTTTAAAGTGGTGAGCTAAGCATGTGCGTAACTTTGTGCATAACTAAGATCCGCCGAGGAGACCTTGACACACTTATAAGATCAATTCTGAATTATTCAAAAAGAGCTAAACTGACAGAGACAGTCTTGGAGAAGTGTCTGGCAATATCCATCATGTCGATTTTGTTTAGTCAAGCTAATGTTTTAATCTTCAGGTTTACTTGCAGTCTTAAAAAATTATTCCTTCAGCTTTTATTCGTCTTAAGCTGTTTGGATTGTTATCTAGCCTACACTGGGTTTGTCTTTTTAACTACTGAATTACTGTTTAACTACTTTAATGTTTACGTTTATTTTTATGTCGCTTGTTCTCAGTCCCAGACCAACTCAGCCTCTATATGGAATTTGGAAAAGTCATTTACAATAGTGTTCATTGTTTTTAAGCCTAAATCTATGACCAGTGAGCAAGGTACAATTGCAACAGTGGCTAGGAAAACAAAACATCTCTGGCGGGTTGAGAGGAAATGGACCTAGGGAGAACCTGACCCACTGGTGCCAGTCTCTTCTGCCATGCTAACATTACAAAGTCAAAGTCAAAATCTGCGTGCCAAAATCTTCCGGACAATAATTTTACAACTTCTCAACTTTTACTTGTGTACTATTTATTTTGTTTTACTTTTACTTCATTTAGGAACCATCCATCCCAGAATTGTCTTTCCTCTTGATTGACTTCCTTGATTTGTTGTCAAATGTTCAATTTCTATGATTTTCAACATTTTCACATTTTCTTGAATGTAACTTTTCTCATCGATTATTTTATTTACTTTGTATGTAAATAGTCCTTAAGGACTATTATGGTGTAAAGACTTAAGGACTTTCATGGTGTGTTGTGGAACATCATTCCTCTTCCTAAATTGTGGCTGTTGTGGTTGAGAAACCCTCTCCGGTTGGTGTCCTTGAGCTCAGTTGTTGAATAATGAATCAATGGTCATATGCGTTATTTCTTCTGGCAATGAGAAACGTCACAGCCTTTAGTAGTGAATGGTGGGACGCTTGGTTTGGCCAGTTTTACAATCATCCAGAGAGGATGGAATTTAATAACAGGCCTTTCAGAGACGAACTCAGCCTTGTTACAAGCCAAACAATTGTTTAACGCTTTAGGCTACAAATATTAAATATGATTGTGAGATGATCTGACTCATGCTGAACATTGTCTTCAGAATTGTCGGCGTATATGTTGTGCTGATATGTATTTCATAAAAATCCTTTCATTTTAGCAATAGTACTGCAAAGTAATAGGAAATGCGCCTTTATACAGTTGAGGTACAATATAGCGCAGCTTCTTTTCTCCATTATGGACATAACTTGATAAACATTACCAATTAAGTTCAAGCCTAAAAGCTTTCCATTTTGGGAAATGTCTCTTTTACGCCAGTAAATTATAGGCCGCTGAGTGGTTTGGATGGGTTAAGTGATCAAGAGCGCTCTGTATAGATCCTATAGAGCACACAGAGGATTTCTTTGATGCGCGTGTGAGTTAAGTGACCTGTTTATGTGCGGAAAGTGGCAATGTACTTTCATCTTTTCTGTGTTTCTGAGACATTGCCTTTGCTCTCTTATTTTAACGCATTTAAGGCTACAATTAAATATGAATTCCAAAGTTGTAATTTTATGTCATTGTTAAAATGAGATTTAATCTTCAAATATTTCTATATGTCTTCAAATGCTCATATTATGCTATCTGAAAATCTGAAAAAAATGAAAGTAAATATCAATGCAAAAAATGATGCCAAATTCTCAATAGAACTGAAAGATATTGTAATATGATGTAATTCATGATGTAAAGTATGTAATATAAATAAAGTAATATATACTGTATAATAATTAAATGTCCAGGGAGTCATGTGGCAATGATCAAACTTTTACAGACGACCTTGTGTTGACATGCCGGACTTCTGACAGTTATATTTATGCAATATGAAACAGATTTTGAATAGGAGCCATAAAGTCTTAAATGAAGCTCTAAACAAAGGTTTAGTTCTGAGTAGAATTTAAAGTAATGACGTTGCGGTAATGCAATTAGGTTTAACTCAATTTGGGAGCATCGTGAGATGGACGGATATTGTCAGATGGAGATCACATGATCTGTGCCGTAAGGGCACTGCTAAAAATCCAGCATGCGCAAACAAAATACATTTTTAATAGACAGCATAACTTCAGATAAAAATTGACCTTCTGAATCTTTCAAAAGAGTGAAAGCTTTGACCACAGAGTAAACGACATTTCATGCGTAATTTGTACTAAATGTCATTTGGTTTTGTGTGATTGTGTGAACTTTTTGAGATGTATGAATTTATATATGTAGACCTTGTCAGTGTACACACACACACACACACACACACGCACACAGTTCCAGTGCACGTATAGTGTGAACATTTGTATGTAGAGATATTTGTTTACAGTGAGAGTTTTTACATACACACACACCACATTCAATTCCACAAATGTAGTGTGTGAAAAGTAAATAAATGAGAGTAATTGTCCTTGAAGTTTTCAATGACACACATAAACTGGAAGCTTGATGTTTAATACCAGACATTCTCATAGCGGATATTTTATTTTGTGTTTTTTCTTTACCACAATTATGGGTTATTTTTCAGAGATAAAAAAAAATGGATCTTAACTGTATTAGAAGCTCATGTCAAGCACATGCTGGTTCACATGACAAACAATTAAATCCCCAATTCTGCTGATAACACTGAAGGTCAGAGTGGCACAACCCAACAGATTTAGCCTGTTATTTGATTGATTCTGGTTTCATTGATGTCATTTATTTAAATGCTCAGCTCCCAAACTCAATTCGTGTTCAGTTCTTGACAAGTAAAAAAATTATCTTAGAAGTCAGAAGTCAGAGTCAGAAAGGTTACATAAAGAGCACTTTATGGAACTTGGAATGTGCAATTGTGAAACTATTCTAATTTTCAACATGATTTATTTTGTAAAGGACATAGTACTGTGCTTTGTATTGGTGATTTGAACATTTGAGATGTGAAATTAGGTAAATTTATTGGACAAGGCCTCGAACTCGGTACTCTGCTTGGTACCTTTTCATAGCTCATTATATTATTAGATTAGGTTAGATTCAACTTTATTGTCATTGTGCAAAGTACACGTACAGTGACAATGAAATGCAGTTAGCGTCTAACCAGAAGTGCATATAAGGTATATTTACAAATGAGATATAAATAAATATAGAATATAGAAATATAAAGGTTCAAGGAAGTAGACAGTGCAGTAATGAGAAATATACAGGTGCATTACAGTGGTTGGATTTTTTTTTTTTGGATTTGGATATTATCATGGTTTGTCAACAACTAATAAACAGCTATCAATTATACCCTGTTGTCATTTATATCGTTGTTAAAAATTTTACTTCGCAAAATTGTCAGGGAACGGATAAATGTGACGCATCAACATTTTGGTCAATGAACTTTTAGCCTACAGCAAGTTATTCATGTTTAAAATAGTGAAAGGGAATAAGAGAGGGGGTGAGAGAGAGAGAGAGAGAGAGAGAGAGAGAGGGAAAGAGAAAGGGGGGGGGGCGAGAGGGAGAGAGAGAGACTCGCTGACCGTTGCAGCAGCATCAGCATCATAACGAATCACAGCAGCTGTGAGGCGCGTGAGGCAGAAGCATCGAAACGCGTCTGAGCAGCAAGAGGAAAACGCGTTTTATTTTCAAACTGTCAGGTTTTCGCGCTACGGGATTAAAAGTGGAACGAGATTAATCGAGTGGCACTTCGCTTCCAGGATCCTGTTCAGGAGCCATGGATACTTCTGATGGACAAACTTTTTATAAACTGGTATTTTTCGCCTTTGTAGGTGAGTGCGTGCATACTAATTATCTGCGTGTGCTGATGGACGTCAGATGCAAATGAATCCTGATTAAATGTCAATGACTTTAGGTTAAAATGAAGCACCTGATCTTATTCAGTCGTTCTGTGTTTGTCAGGCATTAGTTTCTCACATATTTCAGCGGCACTTCGAAAGCCTGATTTTGTGTTCTCGGAACAGTCAGGCCAGGGTTCTGATCTCGGTCTAATTAAAGAAAGTGCTGCAGTTAAATATAATTCGGGAAAAGCCATAAGATAAGAATGAGGTCCTGCTTTCATCCGTCGAGAAACCGCGGAAAACTAGAACGCAAGTCATAAATCCAGATTGCAAAAAATTGTAATTGTTCAATAAAAAAGTTTTATTTGTTTAGATGCTTTTCTCGTGACTCAGTGGAGGAAGATCGTTTGGACGAAGCAGATGTGGTTTATTAGCCGTCACTGCAGAGCGGAGCATTAAAAGCATCTTCGTTTAAACTGTCAGAAAAGTTCCAGTCGTTAATTCCGACATTTACCTTTGACATAGCCTTGGGTTAATTCTGATTTATTGCTAATGTAATTTATTATTTTTTTGTTGGAATCAGATCATAGCGTATACAATAATAAACACGAGTTCAAAAATACCCTTTAAGAACTTTATAATTCAGACCAAAGGAATAATTGCATTTTCAAACTGTTGATTTCAAACAGATTTCAAGAGTTGTAAGTGTTCTGGATGGGTTTTTGTTGGATATAATGAAGCCAAAATGTTGTTCGGTGATTTTAGTAGACTACCACATCATTCATTGTGACGTCATTGCGCCCACGTCAGGAAAATGTGACGTCACTGTTTGCCTTTTCACATCTAGAAATGGTGGCTGTTGACAGTGGGATGAATGTCTTATTTGTTTAATCTGTGGACTATTGTGGACTATATTGTTGGATGTTACAATATTGGTTATTTGGTGCATGCAGAATCTGACAAGATTTAACTTGAGATAATAATTCTGCATCTTTTTGTTGAGCTGGTCTCAGCGAGACCGAGAACATGGAGGAAAAACTGAAATCCATTTTGCAAGGCACAAGAGTCTGATTATTCGCCTCCAGCTTCTACATTTCATTAGATTTTCTCTAGGGTTTCACTCCAGTCAGTTTGCAGCTTTTTTTACCTTTGTGTTCCTCCTTGACAAGTAAAAATCCAATTTTTTTTCTCAAACAAACACAAAATATTAAAAACAAGTACACACGAATAAGCATATGCACATAATACGGTTAAATACAGATGTGTTACAGTGAAGCGTTGATTAGTTTAATGCATGCTTTGAAAATTAAGGTTTTTTTAAATGTTACTACTACTACTACTACTACTACTACTACTAATAATAATAATAATAATAAAATATAATAATTTTTTTTATTATATAGCTGAGTTGGCTCATGTGACATCGGAAAGCTTCCCGGGGATACTATTTTTATATGTTTTCGATTGATATTGAAATTGATATCTGTTTTTAATACTTTTTTTTTTTTACTTTTATTCTTTGGATCATGTTCTTTGCTAATAACATCATGTAAGGTATTAAACAGGGAAAAATAATTAAAAGAATAGTATAAGATAAAATTTGGAGTATTGTAAATTATAAAAAATACTCAAACTGTGGATGTATCTGACTCTGTTAAAAAGAAAGTAATTTACAAACTGTCGTAAAAAGGTTGAAATCTCAAGTCAAGTGTGTAAAGAATAAGAAGTGGGATTACATTCTGAAGTCAGGCTGCGTTATGTACAACTACGGAAAGAAACTACGTAGATGTGCAGAAAGAATCGCTCGGTTCATAGCCTTTTGCTGGATATGAGGGGACACCGAATGGATCTTCATTGTATAGACTCATTAGTGCCCTGAGCATCACTGGTTTGAAAGGTGGTCTTACATAAATCAGGCGGTGTAATGGATCTGTTACATGTGCGGGTCAACAGGTCCATGTGAACATAGAACATAAATTACTCCACTGGCCAGAAAATAGCCACTGTGATGATCCAGACAAAAGAAACATGAGAAACTTGATCTTTCTTTATTTTTAGTTATTCAGTCCATCTATCCATAAATGTAACAGTCTGCCCATTGTTGCAGGTTCAAATCCCAGTCCCCGTCCCAGACACTGACCCCACATGCCCCCTTACGTGGCTTAAGGCTGCCCACTGCTCCGAGTTTGTGTGTGTCACTTCACAGGATGCAAAGCTCAGTGTTGATACTGTCCCTAGTGGCCATATTAACAAACTCACTCACTTCACTTCACTGTCTGTTTGTCTGTCCATCCATCTGATTTATGTAAATGTCATCTAAAGAAAGTCACATGGGCACTTTCTGAAATGTTTTTCGGCGGCTATAATCTCCTCTGTGTTAATCGTCTGCAGCAAGGAAACTTCACTTTGTTCTTTCCCTGCAACGCATTGTGCCATTTAGTTTTGAAATGACAAAATGTCCGTTGATGTAAGGAGGGTTTTCAGTTGAAGATTTGTGTAACTAGTGCTCGGCATGATGTTCTTTCAGACTTTCTTTTTCTTTTTTTATGAAAGGCGCTTTCAGTGCCGCGACGGCAGAATGATAGTCCAGTAATTACGGATCTGAATCCCTAAACACTGTGTTTGCTCTTAGCGTTGAGTTCAATAAGTGGCTGGAATTGTGATTTTCTGAAGCCGACACTTAAGTCCCGAAGTGTCACATCGCTCTTACCTTTGCTTTCATTCCTTCTCCTCTCCATGTTTTCTGTCCATCCTGACTTTTTCCAGAAGTGTCTGCATGCGGACGACGTTGGAATATGAACCTGGAATGGCAGGAGGTGTCATATAGTTTGTTCACTATATATATATATATATATGTCTCTCTATCTCTCTGTTTGGCCATCTGTCTATCAATCCATTTTTCTGCTTATTGGACTGTCTGTCCATGTGTTCATTTGTCTCTCTGTTTAACTGTTCATCTGTCTGTCTGTCTCTGTCCATCTATTTATCCTTTTTTTTTTTTCAGCATTCATTTGATAATACTCTGAATGGAGGATATAAATCTCTGGACCAAAGTTATCTAAAACTTTTTTCTGGCAATTTGCTTCGAATGCACTTCATTCTATAAGTCATTTAGGATAGAAGCATCTGCCAAATACCTGTAATAATAGGCAATAAAACAAACTTATTGACTCAGTGATGGAGGCCTTTATGGAATACATTATGGAGTGTGTATATATAGTATTTTAGCTTGACGCGACCGTCCCGTCGGCCGGACAAAAACAATTACCTAGTAATTATTTTGTTCCCTCTGAATGTCTCTCACACCTACTACATAGTAATGAAACACTTTGGTTTGAAAGTCGGCGTGTCCCATGGCGCAGGAGAGCAGATGGGCTTGTGTATTCATCCATCTGAGACTGTCTGGCAACACTTTTACGCCGGTCACATTGTTGCTGTGGGTTTTGTGAGATGAAACAAATCTTGATGATGGTGCTGAGATGGTCTCGGCCTAATTAAAAGTGTCAATTAAACTGAAACATTGTATCGATCGTACAACATACACATTCCAGAGATGTGATGACCCCCAAAAAATGGACCTAAGCCCGTGAATCTCTCTGTGTGTTTGACATCTGGTAGGTTGTTATCAGCAGCTTAGGACATATGGTCAAGTTAATAATTGAATGTTTGTGAAAGAAAGTCAAGTGATAGTCTTTCTGTGACATGAAATCTGATAAGACTCCCTGAGCAATTTTTAGGAGACTTACAGACCACAGATGAATAATTTCAGTAGAAGTCGGAGGACACATTTGTATATGTATTGTCATGGAACATAGTAGTAGATTTAATGTGATTGATTTTTTTTGCATAAACGCTTGTGATAACAGTTGGGTGATTTAAGAATAAAAAAAACATTGTGTAAACATTTCAAGTTGTAATTTTTTAGAGCAGGGGGCTGGAAAGGGTCTGGCAGCACGAGCTGAGGTTTTCATTATGAGCTGAGCTGACTGAAGGAGGAATTCATGGTGGATGAGCTGGGGATTTGAACAGTTTTGACTTTAGATCTAGTAATTTGATCCTAGCTGCAACCAATTACAAGAAAAATTCAATTATGTGTTAGGATTTTGGAAATGCCAAAAGTTTAAGTCTGTAAAGCCTCTTGTGAATAGAAGCTCAGATGGGCTTCAAGGCGCTTACTTCGGCTGAATGCATTTATTTATTCAGTTATGTTTATGGCATTATATATATATTTCCAATTTTAAATCTGATTTATCGAGATTTTGTGCTTTTACTTCAAAAGAGTAAAATCGGACGATTCAAGAGCACTTTTGGCATGTGATCTTCACTGAGTGCGCCAATTAAAATCTTAATTTATGTATGTTAAAAATATGGCTGTTTTGAGCCATTAGTGGTGTCGAAGTGTGGCGGCTTTACCGCTTCGGGCGCTTTTTGACTCGCCCATGAAAAGATTCATTACCATGTTTTCTCAATTCTTCATCGAGAGAACTTGTTCAGGACCTTGACACAAATCCATATTGTTTCTTTAAGCCAGTGGGGATTTTAATTTTGGGAGAAAGTTCGAGTTAAGAGTTATGAAATGATCAGATTTGATGATATTTGTTGCTTCTGAACACTTATTTGTCTATTTTATGCAACTTATTCTACTTCTGACTGTTGAAAACATCTCTTGGTTTTCAAGAAATGATGGCCAAGCATCACTCACCCTCACACATTTCAGTTCTCCTGACAAGAAGAACAGAGGAAGCTCCTGTCTTTCTCGTTAGCTATTAAAAAGAGAATAAAATAGCTGAACCAGCATTGTGCCATTTACTTCAACTTATTTATTTTTTATTTTTTATGGCTTCTAAGATCTAGAACAGAACAACTAGGTCCATGTACCCACTTCAACAAAACCATTTACCTCATCCTTTTTTTCCCCCAAAACCAATTTATGTCTCTAGGGCTTTTAAATTACAGACCTTGCCCGAGTTTCTCCAGCACCATCGAGCTACTCGTTGTACCATAAAGCCTTGATACTGGTAAAGGAGTGGGTTATAAAAAACTAGTTGATTCCGGCTAATCTGGACATAAAGACAGCGTGCAACTTTGTCCCAATAAACTGGAAATTCTAATTAAGTGACTTTATCATTATGACCATTATTGCTCCAAACACACATGACAATCAGAGTTGAACATCACACGGAGTTGAACTCAACACTGACTTGAACAAAAAGAAATGCCTTTCATTCTCTACCACACAACCAAGATTTTCTTAATAAAAAATAAGCCTACCAATTCTTGTAAAATGATCCAGAGATGCATTTTGTTGAGAGTTTTCTGAGCAGTTTGTGTTTTGCAGGAGCTTCTGTTGCTGCATGTTTTTTTTTTTTTTATTATTTCGAACCATTGTAGCTTGGCAATCTTCATTTTAATTTAAAACTCGTTGTCGATGGAAACAAAACTAGTTGATTTTTTTTACTCTGAAAAATGTCCATGTTTCCTCTTTTCAATCAATGGCAGACTTGTGTTCTCCATAGACGGCTAAAATGTTCTGTAGTGAGGTGTCCTTGTGTCATTCATTTTAAATGAATAAAAATGGTGTAACGAGACACTTGAGAGAATGATTCATTCCTTTGCATATTCATTCTGTACCATAATTAGGTCGACTGTGAGCGTGCATCAGTATACTGTACTGACTTCAGATCAGTCCAATCAGTCCAAAGATTTTCGGCTCAGTGTTCACAGACAAACGTCGGTACTTTTTTTTCATTCCCATTCTTGTAATTAAGTAGAATTTTGTTCCAACTACAAATTATCCAGAATCATTCTCTGTGGACTTGGCATGATCTCCCAGAAAGTGCTGTAACAATTCCACTTGTGAGTAAAAGTGAAACGATTGGAGTAAAATTGACCAAGTCAGAAGTCAACTGATCTGATGAAGGCAGCAGCGGTTCGGTCACGGAAGATCTCAGAGCTCAAACAGAGAGCTTGAAGAGACAACATCATCCTATTTGCAGAAGAAACCAAACTATTAAGTTTCCTCTCAGCAGACGATGGGTTAAGAGCACGACTGAGTCACTGGTTTCCAGAAACCGGCTTTCATATGGTTCTGAAGTTGGTTAAAGCAGTGGATCAGACTCCATGTTTGTCTTTCATGGATACAGATCACATGTTTGATGCAATGCAATAAGAAAGAAAGGGAAGAAATCTTAGCGCTTTGCTGAAACGTACAAACAAAAATATCTCCAGGAGTTAGCCAGCGATCAGGTTGTTTTAATCTACTCAGAAGACGAGAACTCAAGTCTCCATGTTTCTCTTGCTGAATCAGCACAATGGAAAATATCTACAGTGTCTAAACTGACTATAGTCCAAGTCGTATGTTATTCTTGACTAAAACCTTTTCAGTTTTGGACAGAATTGGTAAAATATTGAAGACGTGGAGATTTATATCACATCTCATTGTGTTTTGCAGAAGTGTTTATGTGGTTTTATGTTGCAGTGGTTTCACAGAAATTCATGCTGGGTTTTTATTCTTAAATGCTTTGTAAAAATGTTACTCTTCCAAATCAAACATTTCTTTTCAAATACTTTTCTTTCTTTTATATCCTTCCATTTAATTCCCAAATGACCTAAATCAGAGCAGTAGTTACTACTGTTACTGCAGATATATTACATAACATTTTTCACGAAGGTCCACGCACACGCACACACACACACGCACACACACACACACACACGCGCACACACACACAAACACACGCACTCTCATTTGCATTACATATACACTCTCACATCTCTTTACAATTTTTCAGACTCAATTCTCCTGCATATTTTTTGTGGAAAGAAACTGGATACCCAGAAAAACCCGTACAAGAACAGGGAGAACATTCAAACGCAATTAAACACTTTTGTTTTGGAACTGTTGAGAAATTGCAATTTGAAGGTGTACTAACATTGTTCTAGTCAATCGTAGAGTTTTCACCAATTTTTTGCTAGTGAGTTAGCTCATTTTGGAGAGTTAACGAAAAGAAAATTTTTTTGATTGGTCATTAAGGTCAACTTTTACAACATTGTTGACTATTTGTTGGATAATCGCCGATCATGTGACAAAAACCCGTGAGCCACGACCTTTTGGCTGCTGAAGTTATTACTCACACTAGCCTGTTTTGTCTTGGGCTTTCTAAATTTTGCAGTGTTTATTTACTCAGGAACTTCATTTTAGTTCTACTTCGCGACCCAATCTTTAAAAAGTCCGGATGAAAAAAGAAGCTATTGTTACTGATGAAGTCGTGGCTGGTAACATCGTGTCTGTAATTTGTACGGTGCGTTTCTTTCCTCTGTGTTCTGGCGTTGATGTCATTATCAAGCATGACCAGTGATTGGTCAAGGACTTTTGTTGAACGATGGTCTGTTAAATGGTCATTTAATGCAATTTTGAGATGTTCTTGTTTTGGTGCGTGGTCCTGCGGGTCAGTTACTGTATATCAACACTCGTTCTGATTCAGAATTGGTCACAGTTGTTGTGAAATGATTCCATTGTCAGCCATTGTTCATTGAGTGTTTTCTCAGTTCGTGGATGTTGTGGTAAGTGGAACAATTTTTCCTTTTTCAATTTCGAAGGAAAGCTGAAAGTGGTCTTTTGAAGAAACATTGTACTACAACTATTCAAGTTAAGTCTACAGGAAACGGGTGTTTCTTTGTAATTTGTGATGGTTTTCTTCTCAGGATCTTTTGTGTATTATTCCGTCTCTCTCCATTGGATTTCTGTCAGATGTTCTAGTGAAAACATTTGCCGTTACTTAATCCATGACGGTGCTTTGTGTGAGTGATTTATAAGTCTGTTTTATCAATCTGAGCTGATTTAGACACGGGAAATGACAGGAAACGTTCGTCTTTTGAAAGATTATAAATTGTGTGAATCATCACTGGCAAAGCCTTTTATGTTTGAGCTGTTGCTGTGATCATGGGTGTTTTCTGTGTTTGTTTGTGTGTGTGTGTGTGTGTGTGTGTGTGTGTGTGTGTGTGTGTGTGTGTGTGTAATTACCAATAGCTAATAACTTTGTCACGTAATTTATTTATATAATTCCGCATAAAAAAAGATACTAGCAACTGATTGTGACTGTGATTTTTACTGTTTATTTTTTCATTTTATGTCAAAATACTTAAAAATTGTTAATATTAATATAATACTCTACAAAATTGTAATCTATTAGCAACTGTTTCCAGCAGCTTACTGTTAAATAATGCTGCTTACCATTTTCTGTTACCAATTTCTCTAAAATGCTGATATGCATTTTACAGTATATAACAGTTTGTCATACAATACTTAACACATATTCCCACAAGGCTTTATTACCAAAAACAGGACAAATTTTCCATAAATGTACTGTAATTTGATAAAACTGTACTTTTCTTAAAAAAAAATTGCAGCCATTTTTTTTTTCACATTTGCATTAATTCGTTTCAGTGGTTCTAGATAATTGCATATTTTTTGAAACCCAAAGTGCTCTTCTTTTTACTGTTATTGTATTTACATGTGTGTTATGGTATAAACCTCAATTTTTCTGTCTTTCCTCAGTGATCAGAAGCTCTTGTGCATTTTTGGATACAGCCATAGAACGTTCTCCAGCTCTGTCCAATCCTCACAATCCTCGACTGGTAGACGACAGTGAGCGTAAGACAGTCCTTGATGACTCCTTCTCAGATTTCCGTCCGCTTTGTGTTGAGTTCTGTTGAACTGTGAAGACCTTGTGTGTTTAATTCAACCTTTTGTTTGGCTTTGTCATTCACTCAACTGAGAAAAATGTTGATTTGCTTGAGGTTTCCACCCAGAGCGCTTTAGTGTTTTAGTTGAATGTTACAAAGGCTTTGTGGTTTAACTCTACCGTCTTCCTTCATAAATATCGATATTTGACTCCAAGAACAGCTTGTCTGTTCCTGTGCCGGAATGTCGGCTCGTATTAATCATTTATTCTGCTACAGTTTGCCACGTTGGAATTGACTTGAAGAACAAAACAATAATACGATTTCACAGTCTACATATCAAAAATAACAATCTTCCGGTGTCGTTGATCACCATATATTTCTGATTAACCGTCAAACAATTGCATGTTTTTTCTGGCGTGCTCCTGTCTTTTCCTTTCCCTTAAAGTAAAGTTCAGCCATTTCACCGCCGCTGAAGTCTGATTTGTGGCTTCTCCTAAATCCTGATATATTGTTCTTTCAGATTATTTCTGCGATTTTGAGTCCTTCTGCTCTTGGAGCTTTTCTAACCACAGCTCTGAGGGCGACTGGTACATCACCTCACCGCAGGAAAACACACCGACCCAAAGGGGTGTCCGGCCCAGGACGGATCATTCCACTGGAAAATCTGACGGTAATGATGTCCAGATAGTATTCAACTGTCAGTTATTATTAACTGAACCACAATCAAACGTCATATCACTTTCATCACAGGTCATTTTCTGTTGTTCAAACCCACGCTGGCACCGGTGGCTGCTGGGAGATGTAGTTTCACCGTGACGAGCCCCGTGATGCCCAACAGCGGGCAGCTCTGTCGTCTTTGTCTTGCTCGTTTCCAGCCGGAGCTGCACACTGGAAACCTTTCTGCGTTCGTGAAATACACAGAATCCGCTGCCACCAAACCCATCTCTCTTACGGCTGAGGAGAGTGGACGTGGAAGGTGAGGAAGGGAGAATCGGTTCACCTCAGTTGAGTCATTTTTGCGAGCTGGATGATTTCGACACCATTTGTGCCCATGAAAATATATTTGTTTTTTTATTGGAAATGTGTGCTTACCAGAATAGCACAATATCTTCTACGTGTAGAAAAATTGAAGCTTCTTCTTGGTCTAAAACAAAACAAACAAAAAAACAACAATATGAATTGATTGAGAAATTGATGCTATTGAGAAACTCAATTTCTTCACAAAATTCACAATACATTTTCATCACATCTCACATTAAATATTTCAAGTGAATCAGTGTTATCTATAAATCCAGACAGACAAATAGAGAGAGAGACAGAAAGAGGAACGGATAGACAGACGGATGGAGAAAAAAATTCTATATCTGCCTGTCTGTCTGTCTTTCTGTCTGTCGAAGCACAAAGCATTTCTTAATCCCTAATTGTTTTATCTGTACATTTATCCATACATTAATCTCCCTCTCCTTCACTGTCTCTGACCATCCATCTTGCCTCCCCGTCCATCCCTCTATTTATATTTCACATGGAGAACAGCTTAAATCAAAATTCGTAACTACAAAAAAATGCAGACCAAAATACTCATGAAGATGTCCTTGATATTGATTTCCTGATGGTGGAAGGCTCATGAGCAAGACAGACGACAGCACTTCGTTTCTAAAAGCAGCGTCTTATTTTTCTTTTGCCATAATTGGCTCTGACAGAGAGCTCGGAATAGACACTGATGCAATTCAATTTGGAGCTGGTATAGTCAAGACGGAGCCAATATTCTTTCTACTCTAAGTCTTATGGATCTGAAGTAATACCACAGAGTGTGGTGTAATATGCAAATCAGGCATCCAACAATTCTTCAAATCAAACGTATGCAGAGTTCAAGCGGCTCCTGGCTGCGACTTCAGGCTCATTGAGATTCTGAGCCGCTCGCTCTGATGCGGCTGCGTCTCCACTTTGCATTTGTGCAGGGTTTCTGCTGAAGAATTACCATTCCTTACGTTATATTTATGATCTTTTAATAATATGTTTCATTGTGTTTAGCTTTGTCTTTTTCCCTCAAATTCTGCAAAAGTGAAAAGAGAGTGATTGTATGTTTGTTAGAAAATATATGTCTGTTAAATGTCTGTAAACACA
The DNA here is from genome assembly GCA_017309775.1 of Paedocypris sp. Pulau Singkep. Lineage (NCBI taxonomy): Eukaryota > Metazoa > Chordata > Actinopteri > Cypriniformes > Paedocypris > Paedocypris sp. Pulau Singkep. Next base: position 4,121,854 of record MU204241.1, read on the forward strand.
CACATGCACGCACACACACACACACACACACACACACACACACGCATACACACACACACACACACACACACACGCACGCACGCACGCACGCACAGATAGACAGACAGACAGACAGTCAGACAGAAAGAAAGAAATATATTTTTCCATAATTTAATTGTGTTCATTTGTTGCTCGTGGGTTATTGTGTCTTGCACAAACTTGAGTTTGAATTCCCGCCTCATACGTTCTGATGATTTGCTGTGCAGATAAACGGCCTGTTATTGTGCTGAACTCTTGAGGTGTGAATCAGCGTGAATGAGATCTGCTCTTTCACTGTGATGCAGGGCACAGTGGGAGCTGCTGGACGGAGTGATTGGACTGATACACCAGCCCTTCCAAGTGATGCTGCAGCTCTGCAGTGGTCCTGATGCTGCGGATCTGGCGCTTGATTCGCTGGAGCTCAAGGACTGCCGGATGGGTGTGTGCTAGGTTTTTTCACAGATGAGTTCTAAATGTTGCATGAATGTTGCACTTCTCTTTCGTCCTTTGTTGGTGTGGTTGGAGAAAGTTTCTAAATTAATTTTCCGTCTTTAATGCTTTGAAGCATTTTGGCCATCATGCCCTTTTTAGGTATTGTGTTTCACACCGTTTACACATTTATGTTTTTTAATAAAATTCTAAAAATGTACATCATGAATATTTTTATCTTTAAATTGTTTATATAATTATTGTTGTGGAATATTTGCTTTGCTTCCAAGATTTATCTAAATATGTGTATGTGTGTGTGCGTGTGTGTGTGTCGGTGTAGACAACAATAATGTACTACTATTATTCTGTTACATGAGTCTATATAAATTTACATTTTAAGGTTAGAGTAGCAAATGTTTCTTAAAATGTTGAAAATGGTTTAAAACATTCCTTTATATGATGATTTTATTAAAAACATCCACTGCCTCTTGTGTGTGTGTGTGTGTGTGTGTGTGTGTGTGTGTGTGTGTGTGTGTGTGTGTGTTTCTGTGTGTGTGTGTGTGGTTGTGTGTGTGTACATTTCTTTTAAATAAATACATTTTATATAAAAGATTTATAGAAAAATGTATTGTTTACAAGAAGATTAAAGTAATTACATTTTAAGAGTTTTTCACTGTTTATGTTTTACGCCTGTGTGTTTAATTTATTGATTTATGAACTTTGAAAACTCTCCCATACAAATTCAAATGCTTGTAAAATAATGATTTTCTCTTTGCCTCGTGACGTCCCTGTGGTTTTCTCTGCCTATATTCAGATTATGATGATTGGGATGCAAGCTGTGAGAAAGCCTCTTCTCTTCATTGCCACTCCGGAGAATGCATTGAAAAAAGACGAGTGTGTGATTTTCACACTGACTGCCCACAAGGGGAAGATGAGGGCTCTGTATGCAGTAAGAGCACTGAATTATGCAACGTCTTTCATAACCACAAATATGCTTGATATCTAATTGTCAGTTTCACGCATCTCTGAATGTCACAGCGATCAGAACTGTATTATTGTAGATTATTGCACACCGCTGTCTCTCTTTTCAAACCAGTGGCGCTGGCGATTGAATGGTATTTAAACTTTTCAGTGTAAAGACATTGCGGTATTTTTCTTTATTAATCTAATTCGATGAAGTGTTGTGAACGGTGCCGTTAATAGAGAAATCCTTGTAAGTCTTCAAGATCACTTTTTCCCATTTGCATTTTAAGTAAAAGTCTGGGACATTGAGTAACTGTCTGTGTCACTCATTTTAGCTGCAAATGTTTAAACCACCAAATGTTTTTAATCCCATCACTGGAGGCTTTGGATTAAAGGACCTTCTGTCAAAGTTTTCCAGCATATGATTTCTCATTTTCCTCCGGGGTTCCAGTTTAAGATTTTTTTTTCCTTGTTGAGTAACATCAGAATTCACAGTGTGAAAAGTACTGTTTAAAAATATAATTCCAGTCCAGGCAAAACTGAGAATATTATTACCAGACAAATGTTGTTGAATAACTTAAAGTGGAATCTTTAAAAATGCATGAGAGAGTTCTGTTTTGAAGATCCTTTGGCTCAGGCCGAGCACTTTTTTCAGTTGGAATAAATTATGTAAAGAAATTATAATTTGTTTTAGTTTCAAGTCATTAAAACCCCTAGTTTAAAAAAAAATCACTGGTATTTACTGTATTTTAAGATAATTCCAGAGAAATGTAGTCTAAAATAAGCACATTTGACAAAAAACATTTTATTATTTGACAGAACTGACAAAACTTTGACAGAAGGTTAGATAAATAAAGCATATTTTATAGTGTAGATTGATAGATAGAAAGAAAGAGTCAGACAGAAGTAATACTTTAATAAAATGTGATGTTTTTATGTTTCTCAAATACTTGAGCACAGATAGTTTATGTCTGTCTGTAAATGCAGTTTTGATGAATGCTGATGGTTTTCTGATGTTTCTTCAGACTCGCTGCCGCTGGGCTCTCATTGTTCTTTTGAGGCTGGTTTGTGTGGCTGGTCGATGCCTGAAACGCAGTTTTCCTGGAAGCGAGTTAGTGGACAGAACCTCACAGAAACAACCGATCTGCTGGGGACAATTCTGCAAAAACACACAGGTACATGAAATGCATGTACATTTCACAAATCCCGATATGACATGTGAAAAACATATCGGGATAATATGTAAAGAAATATGCTGAAAAAGGAGAATAAGACTTGATACAATATGTAAAAATTGATTCTTAACAATCAAACTGGTAAATATGTGAAAGAAATGTATATAAAGGGATATGCTTAAATATGTAAAAAAGAAAGAAAATGTAAGATATGCTTAAAATAGAAAACATGTTAGTCGGAAAAGAAATGTAAAATGTAAAAAACAAAATGTGTAAAATATTTACAATGTTTTAATTTATTTTCAGTTATTTGAGGTTCAAATTGCCATTATATTTAATTTCAAATAAACATTTATTAAGTATAAGGTGAAAATGAATATTGATGAATTGCAAAGATATTTTGACTAAAATTTAGATTCCAGTGCAATGATTATGTTTCATTATATAGTGCATATACATAATATTATACATATAATATTTTATATAATATTTTATAATTATATACATAATATATTTTTATTGTATTTCAGTAACTTTGCCAAATCACATTGTCAATTATATTGTGTGTGTGTGTGTGTGTCGGAAGAGAATTTTCAGCTTCTGTCAATTGGAAGTCAAAAGTTTTATAACTGCAGTCTTTCATAATAAAAGGCAGATTAGAGTAGAAGATTGTTGAAACAGTTTGTAATGGAATACAGTTCTGCTCCTTTCTCTCCTCAGGACATTTCCTTTTCTTAAAGGTCAGAGGTCGAGCCGATGAAGGTGAAGCCTGGCTTCAAAGCCCAGCATTCCCTTCTCCTCTGTCCAACCAACACTGTGAGGTGAGAATTCTCCCTAGATTCAATCATGAAGAACATCTCAGATTTACATTCCAAACATTTCTGTGGTCTTGTGCTGCAAAATGTTTTCTGTGCAGTTGCGCTTCTCCCTGTATCTGTTCGGAGACTTCAATGGAACTCTGCTCCTGTCAGCGCTGGAGACGGAAGACTCGACCCCGGCTCTGCTGTGGGAGAAATCCGGACATTATGCCGATGACTGGCACGATGTCACGGTGCAGATTACAGAGATTTTCAATGGGTGAGGTTGTGTGCGTGTGTACTGGCAAAGTGGGCTTGTTTGAGGGTGGGCGGGGCGGTATTTCGAGGGGTGGGGTTAGTGTCGGGAGGATGCAACGTTTTGTTTGTAAGTCAATGATGGGACCCTACTATGTTTTAAATGCAAGTGTGTGTGTGTGTGTGTGTGTGTGTGTGTGTGTCCTCACAATCAGACAGGACTTTTGGACCGAATCCCAAAGAATCTTTACATTTAAATAACCCTAAAATTGTTAAATGTTTTTAGACCAATATTGCACTTAAAAGGACTAAGCAATGTAAGTGAGAATAAGAAAAACAATGGGAAAGTTTGAAATTCGTTCCTCTAATCAGTGTCACTCCATCTCACAGACGCAGATACTGTTTTGGGATTTTAACTTCTTCCCTTCGACATCTTAGTCTCATCACTTATTTAAAGAGAGGAGTCTTTCTTTCCAGTAATTACAAAGGACAACAAGGGTTGACTCTGAAAAGCGCCTTATAAATAAACTGAACAGCAATTCATAGTGGTGAAGAAAGTCTCAATCTCAATCCGTTGGGTTTAAATCCTCGTAATTGCTGTTTTAACCGTAAGCGGTCAGATGTGATATTTGCCATTTCTTCTTGACTCCAGGTTCCGTCTTACGATGCAGGCGATGTGGAGTCGGGGGTCTCGAGCCGATATCGCGCTGGATGGCATTTCATTAAGTGCGGCGTGTTTTGAATCAGGTGACCTTTCCGCCTCCCACACGCGAACACGTTATTAAGCAAACACAGGTGTCACTTACTCCCAGCATGATTTAGCACTTCGTTTCCCCCGCGTCCAGCCTCTCTTAAAGGCTCAGATGTTTGGAACAGATGTGCTGTCTCCAGAGCTAGAAGCTTCTATACAGCGGCTGTTAGTAGATACTGATGTGCTGATGTTTTGGCGTGGACACAAAGAAAACATCCAATTTCACTTATCATAAAAACGCCAGCACTGTGCTAACACTTTCTAACACGCGAATGATACGGCGAGATTTGTTGCAGGATTGATGGAGCAGTCAAAGGCTTTTTCAAAAGTTGTAATTTGAAATAATTCTAAAATAATGTAATTTTGTAATTTCTGTAATTTTATTTCAAAATTGTAAATCCATTGTAAAAGTAATGTAATAATCTCTGTATTTCAGAGTCATTTTCATTTTAATGTCTATGTTCATTTTTTTTGCCCCGTTTAAAACACTGTAAAATACTTTTAAAGCATTGACAATTTTATTGTTGGGTTTTTGTTGTTGTCAAATCAAATCAAATCAAATCATCTTCATATCATATTTATATAGCACTTATAAACAACCAAAAGTCGACCAAAGTGCTGTACAACAAGGACATAAACCCTTTCTTCTTTCTGTTCTGAATCATCAGATTTAAATGAAATGCTTCTTAGAGAAAGATTTCACCCAGATTTGGACTCCTTCAGCCCTCTGCCAGAACCTTCGGCATCAGGTACAGTGAGCTCATGTTTAATGACGGCTCATCACTCAATAATACCCTGAGAACCTTCTCTTTCTTCCCAGAGGTCCCCCCCATTACCTGGTTGTTCACGTCTTGTGGAGCCAGTGGACCTTTTGGACCCACCCAAGCCCAGTGTGATGGTGCTTACCGGAACACTAACGTCAGCGTGCTGGTGGGGAAAGAAGACTCTCTCAAGGGCGTTCAGATGTGGAAAGTACCAGCTAATAACATGTACAAGTAAGTCAGAATCAAGCCTGAACCATCACACCAAAGACTTTTATGTTTAAAAAGTCTTTTTATACTGAAAATCTGAGGGTTTTTTTTTTTTCATGACTTTTGATTCCTTTATTTTTTTTTCTTGACTAATTTTAATATTTCTATGACTTTTTTATTCTCAAGATTCTAACCTTTTGAATTATAATTGCGAGTTATAAACAGAATTTAACTTTTCATCACAGCATTTGGATTTACAAACTCTAAATTGTCCTTTTATGATTTAATAACTTCTACATCTGAAATAAAAATTCCTAGTTTTTAACATATCTGTCCATAAAAACACGCTCACCAAACATCCTTTACATTACTTTTCTGACGTTATAACTCAAAGCTCAGAAATAAAAAATAAAAAGTTACATATTCTAGTTTATAACTCAAAATTCTTAGTAATTTAAAAAACAAGAACATTTTAGTTGTATTGTGCGTCAATACTTTTGAGACCGTCCTTGATTGGGAAGCGCATGTTAGATTACCTTCAGCTTGAATCGGAAGCAGAATTTCTATGTTCAATCACTTAATCATCACATACATGTAGAACATTCCAGGAAAAATGTGATGCTGCTGCAGTCACATGGACCAAACCATAGCTTCTCTCTGAACTGGTGTTTAGAGTAAACTGGTCTAAACCAGTATTTAGAATGGCAACAGGGGTAGTGAGAAAGTTTGATCTGAAGACATCACAGGAAGCCTTTTTTCTGTGTTTTGGAGCGTCGGTATGAGTCACTGGCTGTAGGCACAGCAAAATCTCTTCCTGTACTCTTCTTAATCTGGCCCCAGTGTGGATGAAGCTTTGAACTGACATGCAGTGATTATAGAGGCTAGTCATGGGAGCTCATTAAAAACAGCTCTACAACCGCTCGTGAATGAAGAGCGAGCTGGAGAAGTCATCAAATGACGACAGTGCGGATAACCTTTTAGATAAACTTTCACTGTATGAAGCTATGTGAAGATATTTTTTCCATTACTGAAGCCGCATTCAGTATCGAGATAGTTTGGAAATTGTTGCTTTATTTTATTTAACAGAAAAAAAAAACATTATTATAGTATTTTTGATTGCAATTATTTTCTTCAAACGTATAAGTTCTAAATTGCGCACGGTGGTGTTGTGGGTAGTTATCCGAGTTAGAGACACTTTTGAGGTTTGAGGCCTGCTTGGACTTTTGTGTTTGGAGTTTGCTCCTAGTGCTTGCGTAGGTTTCCTCCGGGTCTCCACTTTTCTTCAACAGTCCAAAAACATTCCGGAGAATTGATGTCTGGTAATTTGCCTGTAGGTGTTAGTGAAAGTCTGAATGTGTGTGTCCTGTTTTGTGATTGGTCACTAATCACTTCGGAAACACCAATCCAGAGTGTTAATCCAGTCGTAGAATAAACTCCCTGTAATCCCGAAATGGGAAAAGCAATTTTGAAATTGGATTGACGGATGGCTGTATTCTACAGACTATAGGAGGACACATGAAAGGACCCAATTTCATATCAGTTTAAAAAATTATGAACAAAAGGCATTTTATTTCTTCTTTTTTTAATTTCTCGAATTTCAAATAGTATTTCTATTTTTTATAAACCAAAAAATGTATTTTGTATATGTAATTTGGAATAAGGAAATTGGATATTGAAATTGAACAGGAAGCTTTTGGAAACCCACATCTGTCAGTATATTTTCACATTGTACAGTATATAAAAGTATATAGCGGCATATAAAATATAACTAATTGTATCTAATTAGGTGTCACGTCCTTTACTTTTTGATTACTTGTATTTTCTGGTTTTCATTTACTTTGCTTGATTCACTAAGTCTGGTTTTAGTTGTGTGATTCACTTGATTTACAAGATCAAATACGGTGCATTCGTGTATCCTAAAATGATCAGTATGCTCTCTTATAAATAAATAAATCAATCCATAAATATCTGATCATTTGAGGATTTCAGCCTATGGAGCGGCAGGAGGCAAAGGAGCCAAGAACCACAACAAGCGTTCGCATGGTGTCATCATCTCCGCCATCTTCTCGCTGGAGAAAGGAGACACCCTTTACATCCTCATCGGTCATCAAGGAGAAGATGCCTGTCCAGGAGTGAGCCATCCCATAAGGATCCAGAGGTTCAATTCTGTTCCCGTCTCATGTTGAAATGTGTGCAGAGGAAACCCCTCACCCATAAAATCTGCCTTGGCGAGTCGTCCGTGATTGAAGATGGATGTGACGGCAACGGTTCAGCTTTGGAGTGGTCGGGGGGAGGAGGCGGCGGTGGCGGGGCCACGTACATTTTTCGGGTGAGATCATTTGTTCTCCTCTCAAACACTTCTGCAACACGCTTCACAGACTTCTTCAGGTCTTTTAAGAGGAGCCATATGGGCCTGAAGAGACGGCGGATGTCTAGACAAACATCGCTTCAGCGTCCTGAAACCATTACGGTGTTTTTTGGTATGATTCGGTACAGATGGACAATGGAGTGCCGGTTCCTTTGCTGATCGCGGCTGGAGGAGGTGGGAAAGCCTACCTGGAGAATCCTGAGAGCAATTCGGATCCAAATTTCTTCGAGCAGTATGAGAATGACATTAATGCATCTGGTGACAATGGGAAATCTGGAGCATCAGGTAGTGAATACACCTTTTAAGGTCCTTAATTAAAAATACACTCAAAGTTGTTCAAAAGTGTTTTCACTTGTTTTTTGCAATAAAACATCACTGGGCTGCCACGTGACACTTTGGGCCAACAGGTTCGGTAACGTCTAGTTGTTTTCTGGTTTGTAGGCGGAGGAGGTGGATGGAGTGAGCCAATTTCTTTCCCTTGGGCGGGGAAATCACTAGTTGAAGGGGGGCAAGGAGGGTCCACCTGTCCTCAGGCTCTGTCCCGGCTGGGATGGGCTACGTTTGGAGGGTTCGGAGGAGGCGGGGGTCCTTGCACAGCAGGAGGGGGTGGGGGAGGATATAAAGGTGAAATCAATGTTCAAGTTTAATTTTTATCTATAAATGTTTCCAGCTGACTCTTTCGTCCATTTTGGTTGTTCATGAGCGTTTATAATGATTCAATGTTGATTGTTTTGTGTAGGTGGTGACGCGCCGCTTCTGGACAGCATCACTACTGATGGACAGGATGGAGTTTCCTTTATTCACCCCATGGGAAATATATTTTTGCATCCTCTCGCAGGTTAGGCTTTACAAAAGTTGGTTAGAAAGTGTAAAATGATGTAATTGGAAAAACAAAAATGAAAGAACAGAATGGAATAATCATGTGATAAAAATGATAGCAATATGTGATAGACATGTTTTTGAGTCCAAGTTTTTATATATTTATATTGTAAATCTGTATTAGTACCCTGTTTTGGTTTGTTAAATATTCAAATGAGTTAGATTCACAATTGTATTTGAACAAGTTTCTAAGAAATGGCTGAAAGGCAAAAATTGACTTGCGTAACACTCTCACACTCTCACAGTAATTAGAACAGGGAAGTTATGTATTTCACCAGAGTTTTAGGGTAAAGACAAATAATAAAAAAAATCCATCTGTTTTTTTTTACTCATCGAGCTTTTATTTTTTGCAAATTTTTATATTTTGACTCAGAATGTAATTACTGGTGGTTTTCGAACTCTTTGAAGCAAAACCATTTTCAGATGAAACCTTAAGCCTTGTCATCAGTTTTTCATTAAAACGTCAATAGTCAAATAAATAATAAAGCGCTCTAACCCCGTCATTGCTGCTTGCAGCTATGTTCTCTGTTGCGTTCATCAGATACACTTATAACAGATATTATAATAATATCTCATATTTATATTAATTATAATTATATATTATAACAGATATACAGTATATAGGCAGAAATCTGAATTTGAACAGTTTTAGTTTTTCTAAATCAAAACACGAAGCGTTTGGAAGTAGAAGCAGTACGTAAACAAGACTAGATAGAAGAATCACATGATTTAAACAAAATTATGTAAAATATTTGAAGAATGTCTTCGTGTGACTTGTTGTGAACAGATAACTTCAAACCCTGTGCGACTCATTAAACCGTTTAGAGTAGACTAGCTCGACACTGCGTTTTCACAGCTGTTGATTTTTAGCTTTGCCTTTCTCAAAGGTTCCTTTATAACAAGCCATTACCAGCCTTTTTTAGACCCGCTTATTGTGTAGTGTGTGATGTCTAAGTAATCAACCGGGCCCGCTTGATTTTAGAAGTACACAAGAAAGTGAAATCTCTCAAGGCAAGGATCCCCAAGTGAAACCTAGCATGTTAAAACGCTAATTTGCTCTCATTTGTTTTAGTCATGGAGAGTCACGGGGAAGCCGTCATTGAGGTGTTCCTCAATTGCACTCACTGTCAGACCCAGAATTGCGTGCGAGATGAAGACACCAGGCTCATCATCTGCTTGTGTGATAATGATGAAGTTCTCGCTCCGGACAACGTCACCTGCATAAGTATGTATCTAAAAAGCCTCTCACACATTCTGATGGGTCAAACTCAAGGCCCGGGGGCCACATCCGGCTCATTGTACAGATATACAGGCCCGCAGGGTCTCTTATAAGGAGCTGATTTAATAGTCATTAATATATGATATGATGATATGATGACATGAAGCACTGACACCCAAACTACAGATCTTCAGCTGCCTGGCCTCATATAGACAATAATTGTAACATTTACTTAAAAGCCCATTTTTTAGATAATTTATTTTCTTGTTCATTTAAAAAATCATTTAAAAGTTACTTTATGTTAAATAAGTAATTTTAGAACTTTTATAATTTTGGCACGGTGTAAATTTGGGGAAGATGAAATATTTTAAGTTATTGAGCATTTAAATTTATTTATTCTAAAATAACATTTAAAAGGAATGATTTTAATAAAAAAATTTTAGGAAGTAGATTCTCAAATAACATTCTTCTCCAATTCATGTTCAAAGTCATTTAGTTTGAGTTTAGAGAATGTTTTTTCTGTTCGGTCCCTGACTTACAGTGTGCTTTGAATTTTGGCCCCGTGTGGAATTGAGTTTGACTCCCTCACACAGACCACTTAGACTTCATCTATCCCCTAGTTGCCCCTCTTGGATCCATGGCTGAAGGACCTCCATCCCTGGTCTTCATCCTGGCCGTGGTGGCTTCTACGGTGGTCACTGGTGTCGTTCTGACCTGTGCCAGCCTCACGCTCAGTAAGAAACTCTTCCAGTTCTGCGTCAACTCTGTTCCATCTACATTCCACCGTCTCTGACATGCTCTATTTATCTGTGACGCTACCGGAAAGACAGAGTCATGAAATGTTCTACTTTCCTGAAGAGCAGGTTTAAGGGAGCACAACATTATCACTTTTAGAGCTGGTTGGAACTGTAATTATGATGGTATATACCTAGACTATAACCTAAAGTATTAATAGCTTTGAAGTTTCAAGTGTAGTTTGTATTAAAAAGGTGCTTTCAAAGTCACTGTCTGAAAGCAGCTGCGCTAACAGAAACCATCAGAAACAGAAACCAATAGAACAATGAACGCAGTCGTTTCCGGTTAGTCCGGACAATCACTGGTTAGTTATTTGAACTAGCTGCGTAATTGGGACAAATTCTGAAGTCTCGAAACAAATCCCATCACATAAGCCTAATATTGCTCTCATTTGAGAAAAAAATTCCCCTTAATTGGGCCAAAAAGCATTAGAGAGCATTAGAGAAAAGTCTTTTTCTTATTCTTAAAGGAGAACACACTACCCCACTCAATTTCATCAGAACAACAGTTTCCCAATATCAATAACTGATTTGGAATTAATGAGCAAATTATTCTCAGAAGAGTGTACACTTAATTTTTCAGATGCGTTGAAATTTACGTGGTGAAACGCTGCACCATTTTGGAGACAAATTCTTGATGAAGTATATTTCTATGTCTGTTCTTAAATATCCTGATATAGTACATATGCACAATGTAGCATCCAGAACGGTGTGTGTGTACACCACCCAACCCCTGCACATTAGTGTGACCTGTTCCATGAGAGAGTGTGTGTCTACTATGGCAAAGGCTTGGACTATAGTGGAGACACAAACCTGCACCTCCATATTTTTCTTTCTCAAAGTTTATATTTTTTTTCGTTAGTTTGATGCCATTCTGTGAGGGAACCACGGCGATTAGATAGTCGTCATCATTTCATGTTACGTTTAGTACGTCTCATTTTAATTTGACAATGCAGATTATGTACCAATTATCTGCACAGCTAATTGGGACAAAATAATCCAGTCTGGATGGAAATTGACTGTAGATATTAACTATGACGTTGACTTTGAGCAGTGATCAGAAAGACGACAGTGGCTATGAAAACAAAGCTCTACAACAGAGAAAGAAAGACAGAAAGAACGAAGAGAAGCGTTATACTGGAGTCGAACTCCACTGATGTTCTAAAATTCCAAATCTTTGTGTGTTGGTGGTTTTGGAGGCTGAATGAACTCCTTTTCTCCTCTGAGTGCTCCTGAAACCACCTCGGCCCTTTTAGTTTTTCATGTCCAAAGACCTCAATTGCAAGAAAATGGAAAAGAAATGAGCCACTGGGCATTAGTGCTTCAATGTTAGAACTTAAAAATAAGCTAAAAGAGATTTTGGGTAGAAGTGAAATGTGACATGAGCAAAACTGTGACATTTTTATAGGGACTATTATAAAAAGGACAAATAACATATAGCACTTTAATACTGTGAATTTTGTGGGTTATTCTCATTTTGGCCTTGGAAATTCTATTCATGTTAATGCATTTCACATTCTCACTGTTGCTCTTTGTCAAGGTTTTAAACTAAAATGTATTTGAAAATTGATCGGATGGTCAAATACACTAGTTCACCTTCTTTAAAGTTCTTTAGCAGGATCGATGATAAAAAAGTACAAACTTAGATATGAGCATATGTTTTTAATCTATAAGCAAATCTTATATTTTAATCTAGCTATCTCGTGTTGCACATAATTGCTAAAAGAGTTGGAAAAACTACATTGGAATGAGTTTAACAATCTACGCAACTAAACAAAAAGGTCTTGAAATTAATCGTTGAATACATTTTAATTTTCTGTTTTTTAAAATGTCTTTATTTTCAATGCTATTTGGATGACACTTCTTTCTTGCTGACCAGTATCTTAGTTAAAACTGCTGCTATGTAGCTTTATATTTGTATACGCAGAGCACCTTGCTGTTTTAGGACTTGGGAAGAAGAAAACCCTGTGAATGTGAGCGTCATGTACAAATGGGATTATTAAAAACAACCTCTTTTTGTAGAAAAACAAAAAAATTTCCCATTCACAAATGTGTCACTGTGTTGGTGGCGTACAAAGTGCTAAATTAAAAAAAGTGCTTTATAAAGGGAAACTTTCTTAAAACTCTAGAGACCGTAGTAATCCCAAAAACGTCAGATTTTTCTGTTTTTTGCATATCAAATGCACATATTTCTTCATTTTGAGATTATGACAGTGAACTTCTGCTTAAGGCTGTTACACAGATGTACATCTTTGCTGTTTGTCTGTTTTTGTAATTTTAATTTTGCCCCAGTTAATCTGAAAAAAAAAATATATATATATATCCCCAGGTTTTTTAAAAGGAATGAATGTATGTCTTGAATTGTTCAGGGTGCTCACTATTATATTTTTACAACGGATACTAGAAATTCAATACAGTACTAATCATTCATAAAAATATTTGCCAGTGTTTAATATCTATTAAACGTGTGTGTAATTGATGCATATACTGTCTGTTTTACTTGCCTTTAACTCTAACATGTGCCATGCTTTTTGTTTTGTATGCCTATAAAAGCTCAATAAAAGCATTTCACGACAGAAATAATGAAATTTTGATTTAATTTAGTTTTTTTATAAAGCTCTTTTTGACAGTCGCAAGCTTTTCGCGTTTCTCGCTGCTTTGAGACAGTTTGAAACCAGGCAAAAAGTGTTTTATAAAAATACATTTAAAAATGTAAGCAAACACTATCAGTGATGTCCAACCTGAGGCCCGTGGGCCAAATCTGTCCCTGTCACATGTTTCCCATTCTTTTTTTATATATATTTATATAGTTATTTACTGATTTTATTGCATTTGGAAGAAGGTTTTGTCTGTACGCTCATATTAGACTTTCAATCGGAGACGACCTTCAGACGACAGCAAAAGACAAATATAATAAAAAATCTCTAGCTGGAGAACTTTCCAGATTTGTGAAAGAACTGTAAGACGTGGCGTTTGAGAAAAAAAAAAAACTTTCTCTGTGATGAAGAGCAAAACTTGCATCACATTCTCTCTTTAACCACCTATCATCTTCGATCTGTCTGAGAATCAGTGACAAATCTTTAAAATCAGCATAGAACGGTGAGTCTGACGATCATAGTTTTCTGTTCTATTGTCCTGTTTTGACACCTAGATGCATCTTAAAAATCCACATTTTATTTTTCTATTTTTGCCAATCGCGATTTTCACAGCAAAGTCAAATCTGGCCCCCAAATTATGAAGGTTAAGCATCATGATTTTCAACTTTTCAATTATTTTCAACGAAACAAAAGGATCAACATGAATCGCAGCAGAATGTCTTTAACCCTATAATGCGTACCGAGACACCAGTGTCACGCTATGTTTAATGATTTTTTAATAGATTTTCAAAAAAAAAATTTTTCAAAATTTTTTCCCCAACTTTGACTTTTAGATGTCATTTGATGCTGGAACACCAGGTGGCAGTTTGTATTGTCCAATGTCCAAAAATTTGGGATCAATACCATTTTTTCCCAGATATCAAAAATCTTATCTACCGGGGGCGGGGCAATATTTTTACCCGAAATTTTTTTTTTTTTTCCATAGAAAGTTGTGTCTGGTGGTATTCTTGAATATGCCCGGAAACATGTCAATGTTTTGATTTTTGTTTTCATTCTATTA
>MU204241.1:4136229-4182403 GCA_017309775.1 Paedocypris sp. Pulau Singkep
CTCCTTCCAACCAGGCTTCAACTCCTTTTAAAGGTGATAGCTCACTCTTCAACATGATGGCGTAACGAAGGACAGGTGGAACTGCTTCCGCCTGGGAGGAGCATAGGGCAGAGAGAGAAGGCACAACACAGCACATCTCCACACCCACAGAACATACCATTCACTCACTGAAAACAAACACGTCCCCGGACGTAACAGTTAGTTTGATGCCATTCTGTGAGGGAACCACGGCGATTAGATAGTCGTCATCATTTTCTGTTACGTTTAGTACGTCTCATTTTAATTTGACAATGCAGATTATGTTCCAATTATCTGCACAGCTAATTGGGACAAAATAATCCAGTCTGGATGTGTCGGATCGACACATATATCGAAATCGACTGCATATATTAACTATGACGTTGACTTTGAGCAGTGATCAGAAAGACGACAGTGGCTATGAAAACAAAGCTCTACAACAGAGAAAAAAAAGACAGAAAGAACGAAGAGAAGCGTTATACTGGAGTCGAACTCCACTGATGTTCTAAAATTCCAAATCTTTGTGTGTTGGTGGTTTTGGAGGCTGAATGAACTCCTTTTCTCCTCTGAGTGCTCCTGAAACCACCTCGGCCCTTTTAGTTTTTCATGTCCAAAGACCTCAATTGCAAGAAAATGGAAAAGAAATGAGCCACTGGGCATTAGTGCTTCAATGTTAGAACTTAAAAATAAGCTAAAAGAGATTTTGGGTAGAAGTGAAATGTGACATGAGCAAAACTGTGACATTTTTATAGGGACTATTATAAAAAGGACAAATAACATATAGCACTTTAATACTGTGAATTTTGTGGGTTATTCTCATTTTGGCCTTGGAAATTCTATTCATGTTAATGCATTTCACATTCTCACTGTTGCTCTTTGTCAAGGTTTTAAACTAAAATGTATTTGAAAATTGATCGGATGGTCAAATACACTAGTTCACCTTCTTTAAAGTTCTTTAGTAGGATCGATGATAAAAAAGTACAAACTTAGATATGAGCATATGTTTTTAATCTATAAGCAAATCTTATATTTTAATCTAGCTATCTCGTGTTGCACATAATTGCTAAAAGAGTTGGAAAAACTACATTGGAATGAGTTTAACAATCTACGCAACTAAACAAAAAGGTCTTGAAATTAATCGTTGAATACATTTTAATTTTCTGTTTTTTAAAATGTCTTTATTTTCAATGCTATTTGGATGACACTTCTTTCTTGCTGACCAGTATCTTAGTTAAAACTGCTGCTATGTAGCTTTATATTTGTATACGCAGAGCACCTTGCTGTTTTAGGACTTGGGAAGAAGAAAACCCTGTGAATGTGAGCGTCATGTACAAATGGGATTATTAAAAACAACCTCTTTTTGTAGAAAAACAAAAAAATTTCCCATTCACAAATGTGTCACTGTGTTGGTGGCGTACAAAGTGCTAAATTAAAAAAAGTGCTTTATAAAGGGAAACTTTCTTAAAACTCTAGAGACCGTAGTAATCCCAAAAACGTCAGATTTTTCTGTTTTTTGCATATCAAATGCACATATTTCTTCATTTTGAGATTATGACAGTGAACTTCTGCTTAAGGCTGTTACACAGATGTACATCTTTGCTGTTTGTCTGTTTTTGTAATTTTAATTTTGCCCCAGTTAATCTGAAAAAAAAAAATATATATATATATCCCCAGGTTTTTTAAAAGGAATGAATGTATGTCTTGAATTGTTCAGGGTGCTCACTATTATATTTTTACAACGGATACTAGAAATTCAATACAGTACTAATCATTCATAAAAATATTTGCCAGTGTTTAATATCTATTAAACGTGTGTGTAATTGATGCATATACTGTCTGTTTTACTTGCCTTTAACTCTAACATGTGCCATGCTTTTTGTTTTGTATGCCTATAAAAGCTCAATAAAAGCATTTCATGACAGAAATAATGAAAATTTGATTTAGTTTAGTTTTTTTATAAAGCTCTTTTTGACAGTCGCAAGCTTTTCGCGTTTCTCGCTGCTTTGAGACAGTTTGAAACCAGGCAAAAAGTGTTTTATAAAAATACATTTAAAAATGTAAGCAAACACTATCAGTGATGTCCAACCTGAGGCCCGTGGGCCAAATCTGTCCCTGTCACATGTTTCCCATTCTTTTTTTATATATATTTATATAGTTATTTACTGATTTTATTGCATTTGGAAGAAGGTTTTGTCTGTACGCTCATATTAGACTTTCAATCGGAGACGACCTTCAGACGACAGCAAAAGACAAATATAATAAAAAATCTCTAGCTGGAGAACTTTCCAGATTTGTGAAAGAACTGTAAGACGTGGCGTTTGAGAAAAAAAAAAAACTTTCTCTGTGATGAAGAGCAAAACTTGCATCACATTCTCTCTTTAACCACCTATCATCTTCGATCTGTCTGAGAATCAGTGACAAATCTTTAAAATCAGCATAGAACGGTGAGTCTGACGATCATAGTTTTCTGTTCTATTGTCCTGTTTTGACACCTAGATGCATCTTAAAAATCCACATTTTATTTTTCGATTTTTGCCAATCGCGATTTTCACAGCAAAGTCAACTCTGGCCCCCAAATTATGAAGGTTAAGCATCATGATTTTCAACTTTTCAATTATTTTCAACGAAACAAAAGGATCAACGTGAATCGCAGCAGAATGTCTTTAAAATCTTCCGCTCTGCACCAAATCACGGGTAGTTCCACCCGTACCGATCCTGACAGTCCTCAGTAACTGAGCTCCGCCGGACGCTAATCGTGTCTTTTCCCCTGAGCTCTCCTCCATGCAGGTTGGTAGTCTATGCTCGGGTGCCTGGTCATCATCCTGCCGGCTTCCAGCAGCCCGATGGCAGAGGGGACGCTCACCACCACACAGCGCCCTCCCCGGCAGACTACCAACCTGCACTGGGGCCACGGGCCGCCTCCGTCGAGGGTGAGTCCGCCCGGCCCGACTGTCTTCTCAAAGACCCAGCGCTTCAGAACCTACACGAGGCTTAACGCATTGAATGCCATTTTGCTGGCCGATGTCCTTGGGAGACAATCCCTCGGAGTAAAGCCGCTTTGAGTGCACTGGAAGTGGGTCTTGACAATATTGCCGCATTTTGCTTGCTTTAACAGTACCGTAATATTCGGACTATAGGGTGCGATTAAAATTCGAAAACTGTTTTATGATTTACCATGCATCCCTGGCATGTGAAAAGATGTATGGCGTTCCTTAATCCACCTTATACCCCACTGTGCCTTATAGTCTGAACTTTACGGTACATGCTCATCCAAGAGGTTGCAGTACAGCCGCCTTTGTGCTAATCTCTTGTGGCTTTTTGTGTCTCTTCAGTTTATTACCGTAAGAAAAACCACTTGCACGCGGTTCGGATCCGTCTGCAGAGCCCCGAGTACAAGCTCAGCAAAATTCGCTCATCCACCATAATGACTGACTACAACCCAAACTACTGCTTCGCTGGCAAGGCCGCGTCTCTAAGTGAACTCAAAGAGGTGCCGCGCAAAAACATCTCTCTCCTCAGGTATCTACACACACACGCACACACACACACACGCACTCACACATGCACGGATTTATACAATCACACAGTAGGACACACACATTATTCAGAAATGTGCACAAATTTAAGCTTGTTTGGAGTAGCAAACTGAAAAAATGTTACCATGGTAACTCAGCGAAGCCCTGAAAAACTATTTCTAGAAATAATTTTGATCAAAAAGAGTTATTTTTGTGTGTAACTGATCATTTTTTATGTTGAACTCATTGTTAGCTAATCCTTTGAATCCTTCGAGTTTTTTAAATAATGTAATATAATCAATTTACAAAGAAAGCCCAAGATTAAGTTATTTAGGTCGAGTTTATGGTGGCATTTTGAAGATTGATATTGGATTTTCAGTGATGTTTGAAAATTATATTCCATTTTTAAAATTGGGACATGAAAAAAGACTGAAACATTGTGATTTTTCCACATAATTCTATTTGAAAAGGATATTTCGCTGCAATATTTTAGCTTACTTGTGTATGGACCTGTTGAGCTAACTTTTGGCTAATTGTTGAAAACAATGATTTCTTTGTGAATTCTGTGGTTCATAAATGTGAACTTGCTTCACCATATTATTTCTAATAAATCTCAGTCTCTTTCTGGTTAAAATTCAATTTATCCTTGTTAATGGAATATAAACCATTTAGAAAGTCCAAGTAGAAATCATTTAGGCAATTATTCTAGATTTTGTGTCCTAGTTCTGTATTTGTCAAGTACTATAATTTACGGTACATTTATGTAGGACATTTAAAAAGCACTGTAAATGAAATGTTATTTTGCACTTCTCCGTCTCCAGGGCCTTGGGACACGGTGCATTCGGGGAAGTGTATGAAGGACAAGTTCTGGGGATGAATGGAGAAAACACAGCCATGCAGGTAGCAATAAAGGTGAGCGTTCCCAGATCTGCCTTTGCTTTGAATGACGTTCCTGCTGGATGTTAATTGCTCCTGTGTTTCCTCTTCCTCCGTGACAGACTCTTCCAGAAATTTGTTCCGAACAGGATGAGATGGATTTCCTAATGGAGGCCCTGATTATGAGGTCTGCTTGGCTGTTACACACACACACACACACACACACACACACACATACAACATTTTCAATCTTCTTCCGACATGATGAAAAATATTTTACCTTATTTGTGCTTTCAAGCATGTGATAGACGGGAAGTAAAATAACCCTATTTTACTGGGTTAGAAATAAATAAAAGAATATATTACTGTAATCCCAAGTCTTTTGCTTACACTTTGCTTAACTAATTTAGGGATAAAACATAATTGTTTGTTTTGTACTTTATTAGTTAACTTAGGTTAGCCTCTTTAGTCTGGAAACAGATGTTTTGCAGAGATTTATAATCAGCCTCCTATCTGGCTTAAGAATGGTACTCAATTTTTCATAATATGTAGCCAAACTTGATTTTCATGTGAATGTTGCAGGTCTATTTGCTGAAACATGACAATAGAAATGAAAGAAAAAGAACAAAAGCAGTATTGTCAGACTCAACATTTTATTAGTGAGATGTCTGCAGAAACTAGTTCTGGAATGTTTGGGTCGAGATTGGTCAGTGATTCTCAGACAGAAAGAAGAAGATTGTCTGTAACGTGAAAATGCTACCAGAAAAAGTTTGTTCACCAATGTTCCAAATTTGTCCTTCAGCGCTGTCTGTTTTTTTTTTTTTTTAAATGTTTGCTACAGTCATAGCCTTCTTCCATACTGAGTAAAATCACTAAATAATTGTGTGAACATGTAAATGAAAGAACAGGAAATATATGTGAATACATGTATGAATATTAATATCTCAACTCACTGCAAGGATATTACAATGATTATTAATACAGTTTAAGTGATATTTTAATCACTGTCAGCACTGATAACAGTACAGTGTTTAAAATGTTTCTCTCTCTTTTCTGTAGCAAGTTCAACCATCAGAACATTGTGCGTTGTATTGGAGTCAGTCTGCAGATCCTTCCTCGCTTTATTCTTCTGGAACTCATGACCGGTGGAGACATGAAGAGCTTCTTGAGAGTAAACCGGCCCAGAACTGTGAGTGATCTTTTTCTAAAAATGCTTTCTTGCAAAAATGAGTTTTCTAACATTTGAGTGTGTGTGTGTGTGTGTGTGTGTGTGTGTGTGTTTGACATCCTCGTTATACTTTTGAGTTTTACATGTATTAGAGACGCCATGTTCCCTGTAGATGGGAATTAGTATGTTCTGGGCCCAGTGTCTGCAAGGTTCTGGTCCATAATCCAGATGACAAATTACAGGGTGTTGGAAAGCAGTTGGAAAGCAGATTGCTCGCTCAAAACCCCCCAAAACAAATCATCCAGTAAATGTCTTTGATTTATACTCCGTGCAGTTATTTTCTCTCTGTCTCTTTCTGCAGAACCAGTCGTCTTCTCTGAGTATGCTGGACTTGCTGCAAATGGCCAGAGATATTGCACTTGGCTGTCGATACCTAGAAGAAAACCATTTTATCCACAGGTGATTCAATCCCGCAAACCATCATTTCCAGATGAATGAATCCTGTCCGTCCAAATACAAATCTGCACTGAAAGAGTTCATAAATGATTAAACGACGATTTATATTGTGTATATTAATATTGAATTTAAGTATTTTAGTGAAGCAAAATCAACTGGGATGTCCGCAGCTCATTGGATTTTTTAAAGTTTTTTACTTTATTTTGTGTTTTTCAGAGACATTGCAGCACGAAACTGTCTTTTGACCTGTCCTGGGCCTGAAAGAATCGCTAAGATTGGAGACTTTGGGATGGCGCGTGATATATACAGGCACTGTCCATCATATTTTATTTAATTAAACTACTTTTTACGTACTACTTTTGGATAAAAAGTAGTTTTGAGTTTTAATACTTCTTCAAACTACTTTTCATCTACTTTTTACTCAATCAAAAACGAAAAGAAAAATTATTAATATTTTGCTTGCTTACTATATTTATTACATTTGAATATTTCTGAGTAAAAGAAGCTTTTCAGAATGTAATTCTCCACGGTTAATCATGTTTGTAGAGCAAGCTACTACAGAAAGGGTGGCCGTGCCATGTTGCCGGTGAAGTGGATGCCTCCGGAAGCTTTCCTTGAGGGCATTTTTACCTGCAAGACTGACACCTGGTAAGAAAGTTGATCTGGAAACACTGTTTGCACTATTTTATTCTCTCTCTCTCTCTCTCTCTCTCTCTCTCTCTCAATCTTTGGTCCTAAATCTTTGGTCGGGATCTTTTGGATTCGGACTGAATAAGTGGCTGGTTGAAGTTCAAGTTTATTTTGATAGCGTTTTTCTCAGTCCCAGACCAACCGCTATGTGGAATTAAGAAAAACGAATTAAAAGAATAAAAAAGTGAAATTAAAAAAGAAAAGTGTTCAATGTTCAGACAATGGTCTATCAACAAAATAGATTTTTGTACATAATGTAGTCCGGGTGTGTAGTCCTTGTTCTCCAGGTGTGTGTGTGTGTGTGTGTGTGTGTGTGTGTGTGTGTGTGTGAGTGAGAGAGATAGAGATAGATAGATAGAGAGAGAGATAGAGATAGATAGATAAATAGAGAGATAGAGATAGATAGATAGATAGATAGATAGAGAGAGAGAGAGAGAGAGAGAGAGAGAGAGAGAGAGAGAGAGAGAGAGAGAGAGAGAAACCTTTCTAATGTCCCTCTCTGGAAAAATGTGTGCTTATGCAAATGAGTCATCATACAATTAAAATTTCATCATGTTAATGTAAAACATGAAAATGCCGGTTTATTATTAATATTCAGTGGCAGCTTTGGACTTGGCCATCAGCCATCCATAAGATGCCCTAATGACACTGCTGCTCTGCCCAGCATCCATCGCAAGCTTCGGTTTGTGGTTTATCTTAACGCGATTGTCTCCATCTGCAGGTCATTCGGGGTTTTGCTGTGGGAGATTTTCTCGCTAGGATACATGCCTTATCCCTGCAAGACCAATCAGGAAGTACTGGAGTTTGTAACTGGCGGAGGCCGTATGGACCCACCAAAGAGCTGCCCAGGGCCCGTGTAAGTCACCTCCTGTGTCACAACATGGGCAATGAAGTGACGTCTTTTATAACCAGGTTTTGATTTTAGTAATCTCATTTTTTTACTTTTAGTTATCGAATCATGACACAGTGTTGGCAGCACTGTCCAGAACACAGACCCAACTTCACAACCATTTTAGAGAGAATCAACTACTGCACGCAGGTGAGACCAGACCTGACTCTTGTAATGTTATTTTTTTTTGAGGCTGGAGTTTAGATTGAGGCAGAGAGATCTTAATAACTGTTTCGTTAATTGTAGATGATTCATTTTTAGATGAAAGTCTGCATTTATATTTTCACTCACAAAAACTGTATTAGTAAAACACAAACTTCATTTGTTTTAAACGCAGTCTCTGTGCAGTCTCTGTCGGCAGTTTTTGTTCAATGAAAAATTGTTTAAAAAAAAAAAAAAAAAAATCATGCGTTCAAAACTCCTGCATGTTGTTAGACTTTGGAAGGAAATTAGAGACCCAGAAGAAACCCACATAATCACTTGGAGAAGATGCAAAATCCTTACAGAACTTCTAACTTACTATATATTTTTAGTATGTTATATTAAAGTATATTGTATTATATAATAATTATATATATATATATATATATATATATATATATATATATATATATATATATATATATATATTATAGTATATTCTATCTACTTTAGGACCCAACACAGTTTCGGTTTATTGACAGACTTAAAGCAGCACCTTGATATTCAGTAATCTACACAACATCTTTTATATTTTCCACTGCATTAAAACTGTTCTGCATCGCCTCTCAGGACCCTGATGTCATCAACACCCCTCTTCCTGTGGAGTACGGCCCTGCTGTTGATGAAAGTGGCACTATGATTCGTCCAGAAGGATCGGGCAGTATGACTCCTCTTCTAGTCTCACACTCTTTATCTGAGGACGCTTCCTGTCAACCTGCATTTTCTGGACCTGTTCCAATGGCCCTTAAACCATGTTCGCATTTACAAAGACCATTGCAACAAGTGCAAGAGGTAGGAATGTACCACGAAGCCTTGGAGACAAGTTGTGCTGAGCAAGTTCCTCAACCAGGACAGTGGCTTCAAGTTCCAAGCCACCAGCCATGCTCCAGAAACAGTTCCACATCGGGTAGCCAGAAGTTAAAGAATAAGACTAAAAACCTATGGAACCCCACCTATGGTTCCTGGATCCTGGAGAGCTTTGGAAGAGGCAAGACCGCATTATGCCATACCTTGTCTACTCCCCCTTGCAATCCCACAACCAAGACCCTCGCAACCACTACATCGGAAGAGCCCGAAGTAGAAGGAAATGCCAACTTCTGCATGTCTAAACCCCCTCCATCTTCTTTCCCAACATCTCAGACGGCGTTCAGTCCGAAAGCATCAATTCTAACCTCTCGAAAGGCTCAAACAGGAGCTTCAATCAGCGCAGTTATGGATCTCGCAAAACTCCAGAGCTTCCCATGTGGCAACGTTAATTATGCCTATGACGAGCAGAGCTATGAGGCCGAGAGCTTGCCCGTGGTAGAGTCCATGCCTCTGGAGCCAAGCACTTGCTCAGCAGGCCCGTCTGCACTGGCTGCCCTCGGCCTAGCCACAGCCGTCTCTCACAAACCTCTTGTGAAGCGCCACGCCAGCTATGGACACGAGGACATAAGAAGGTACACTCAGTTTGAGAAACCCACCAGGGACCGGGATTCAGGCTTTTCTTTGTCTGAAGATCTCAGTGTCACCCCTGTTTAGCACAGCAGACTTAGGGAAGCCATCTTGTGTTTCCATAATCTTTTATTGACGAGTTTAATGCTTTCTTGATCCAGCACAAAGGCGATTTCTTGCACTCCAGTGCGAATTGTAGAGTTTTAGCTTGCAGCAAAATGGTAGGTTTGTTGCGGTCTAATAAGTCAGTGCTTATTGTTGTGTGGTACCAAACGCACCAAAGACACGGCGATTAGGTGCTCAAACTAATTTGCCATTATGAGTTCCTCTCAAAATGGCTGGTTTCTATAGAAACTTCCACTGGGTTAAAAGCTAATAGTTTTTTACACTGGATTCTCCTCTACTGTCCTCACTGTGAATACAAATTGAGAGCAACATGAACGGAGCTTTACTACGTTTGTATGTTTTCACGACTATTAGTCGTAATGAGCACTGAATATGTAGATTATTTTAAACTAATTAGAATATAATAAAATCAGTCAATACAATACTAAAATTAAAATGAAAAAATGCTGAAGATTTGAATGAAAATGCAATAATGAAAAGTCTTTTTTATATTTTTATATTCTATGAAATTGTAAATAGATTGAAAGGAGAAGGTTGTAAGGATGATGGTGGAATGGGATTTTCCTCTTGGGGGAAAAAACAAAGTACAGTTGATTCCAGATAATTCCGACACTGGTAAACTGGACTAGCAGCTTATTTGGGCCACATTCCCAAATGAAGTCCCAAAACCTATTACATAAGCCTATTATTGTTCTCCTATTTGGAACAAAATTCCACTTAATTGAGCCAAATGTAGGAGAGAGATTAAAAATACGGCTCTAAAGTCTGAGACAGAGGAACATTCATCTCATTCTCAGTTTCATCAGAACAACAGTTTCCGGCTCGATCTGGAATTGATCTGGAATCAGAACAGTGGGACACAACATTTTATATTACGCACGAGTCATTTTTCAGATCCGTTCACTGCGTCAGAGACGGTTCATGTGCGTCTGTCAACAGAACGAGTCATGCTGAAGAAGTTCTTGAAACGGTGAAACGCTGCATCACCTTGGAGTCAAAGATTGGGATGAACTGTACTTCTTTGTCTGTTCTCTATATCTGGTCTGTAGCGAGCAGAACGCTGTGTGTGCGCCGCACATTAGTCTGAGGTGTCAGCCAGAGTGTGTGTCTACTATGGTGAAGGCTTGGACTATAGTGGAGACACAAACCTGCACCTCCTTATTTCAGTTGTGCGACACCATTTTAAGAGAGAACCACGTCCATTTAAATCCAGCTCCGATGTGACCGGTTAATAAAAATCGACTGTATTAGCGCGAATGTTCCTGTATTAGGAAGTCTATCGCTGGCATCTCCGCAGAAAACTCTAGATTTGACACATGACATTGTCTCTGATCTCAGATCAGACTGACGTCAGGGTTTTTATCACCAAGCTTAGACTTGCTGTTCTAAATTCTAATTGAAAAATCTCAAGTTACAACCCAGCTGCTTTGTGCTGAGAGAAAGAGTATGTGTGTGTGAGTGTGTGTGTAAAATGCAGAGATTGACTCAAGTGTTTCAGAACGTTAATGTGTGGTTAAGAACTTCTAGACCTGTAGCTGTATTTGACTCAGACCTCCTCATATTAAATGGACATGTTTAATCTGCGTTTCTGCAGGATTACATGTCCATACTTTCTTATTGTGTAGCTTCACACAATCAAAAACCACGAGACCTCATTGTATGTGATGATATGTTGTTACTACAGGCCCGTTCTTTGTGTTTTAGATTAGATTTTTTTTGTGCTTCTCAATATTGAATCAAAACTTGTTCTTTATAATAATAAAAGAGATCTTTTTGAGTTTTGTACTAAATTTAGCCAGGAACTGAAACAAAATCTTTCTTAGTTAATATGACCACACATAGATTGGATTATTGATTTTATCCCGTGTGGGAATAAAGTCTGTATTTTGACTAAGTGCTAAAATAGCTAATGTTGTATCAAGCCCCTGTGAATGAATGAAAGCTAAGAATTAATGTTATATAGACGGTTATTGCTGTACTTTACTCTTGATTTTATACACTAAACTAACCCTTTGAATATTTAACCTGTTATTATTTGTAAGATTTGTTCAGATTATCACTGCCAAAGTTCTGCACATGTCTGTTAATTTAAGGCTTGCTGTGTTACATTTTCTTTCTTCCAAAGCCACGAGATTAGATCATTTAAAATGAATTTCATTGTAACCACGTGTGTTTTCATGCTGAAAGAAGATGCTGGCTATTAATAAAACATGTGAGGTTTGGATTACAGAAATAGTACCAGTTTCCTCTGATTCCTTGGAAAAATACAATACTGAAATATTTTGGAGCAGATGTTTTATTTGTAGATGAGAATATTTGACATTTTACAAGCTGCACAAGAGGTTAAACTGAATCTCAACATTTTCCCTCCTTCCCAAACAACAGTGTAATGGTGTAGAAACGTTCTCCGCATAACACTAATATAATTTAAACACTCCACTGTTATTTACTCATATGTTTTCTTATGATCATCACTGACTGATCACTCAAAGCAGTACACCGGTAAAAATTATTTCCCTTGTGTCGATTTTATTGAAAATGGTACTGTTTTATAATGGTATAGTTTTCTTAACTGATTTAAATTAAGGTTTTGCATGTTTAGCCAACTGTAAAAAATCCAGAAAGAATGATGGACCCTGATGAGTATTCTTTCTGGACTTTTTACAGTAAGAAGTGTAAAGAAGCACAAATTATAACAATTTATAACTAAATTCTGTATTCATTCATCCATTATATAAGCTATTTATTCCACTTCTCTCATCACTGATCCTTAGCCAATCATACGACAGACATACTGTACGTTAACCCTAACTAACCCTAATCATTCCTATTCAACCTTATCTAACCATAACCAATCGCACATAACCGTAATATCCTTATTCATCCTAACTAACCCTACTTAACCTTAACGATCCCTAACCAATCATAATGATTCATACCTAACCCTAACCATCCTTATTCATCTCTAGCCCTCTCTCTAACTCTAACAATCCTTAACCAATAAAATCTAGCTACTGTATATACACCCCTAACAAACCCTAACCAAACCATCCCTAACCATTCCATATCAAGCCTTCCTAACTTTAACCCATCCTAATCAATCCTAGTCAACCCTAACCAGCCGAAACTAGTCCTAACATTCATATACTTGATCACTCACTCTCATCCATGGGCAATTTAGCCTAATTTTATCAATGAAGTCTCTAGTATCATTTTTTTGGTTCCTAATTTTCTGGACTCGCCGACATTTGATTGGAGGGGACAATAAACACTGTAGATAAACACAAATTCGGAGTTTGAAAAACTACACATTTTTAATATGGTTTCTTGGCTGTGAGTCCATTCTATAAAAACTTTTTTTTTTTTTTAAATAACTAATGATGATTTAGAGGGTGTGTGTAAATGCTTGACAAGTAGTGTACATAAAGTGCACACCTTCAGGAAGTGACAAATATATCAAAAAATATATTCCGCGGATCACAGGCACATATATGGTCATGATCAGACAACAAAATCTTTTACTGATTAACACTTTTATATCCACAAGTTATTGAAATCGTCCTTGTTGCGGTAATCCAAGGTAAAAGCGTGGATTTAATCCACAAGTCACTCTGCTGCTATGACGACCAGCATCTGTAACAGGTTGTCGAGACCCCATAAGTACCCATCTTCTCGGTTCCCCTCTTCCCAGGGTGTGTAATGGTCTACGCTCTGTCCGTCTGAGAGAGATGTGGTTTTTCCAAAGTCAATGAGCCAGACTTCTGCCTTTTCAGTGTGATCATGAATGAAGAGAAGAGAACTCCCGATCACCTTTAGGGTTGTTCACACGACATTCAGAAAAGTCAAAATTAATGCTAGTACAGAAAATCTTTTTCATAAAGTATCTTATGTGTGTATAAAGTGCTTACTAAATGTATACAATTAAATGAGAGATTTGAAATGAATAGATGCGTATTTCACTGAAAAAAACAACAACTCACAACTCACACTTTCTTGTACAATTTGCGTGGATCTTTTTTAACGTAACATTTACTGCTACAATGTTAAATAAAACCCAGATAACACGAACATAGTAGTACATTTTGTCATTTAAAGTACCGTTTCTTCAAATCAAATGAGGATTTAGTAGTTTAAACCTAGTACCTTCCAAAATGAAAATATTGTAAATCAACACTATCAATACACACACACGCACGCACACACACACACACACACACACACACACACACACACACACACACTTTTTACCTCATGTGTCTTGAAGAAGTCCGAGGTCGTTAATATCTGTTTAATATTTTCTAGTCGTGTAATATAGCGATTCTGTAAAGTGGAAAAGATTTCTTCTTTAATTAATAATTTAACTAACACATGTATGTAATATTTATGATAATGAGCCATAATATTACCAAATAACAGCTACGAAGGCTTAATAAAATTCAGCTTGGACTGTATTATTATGGTAGTTAAATTGCATCTATATTTTCTATACTGTATATTCCTTATTTAGTGGAAATAAAATATTCAACTTTTATATATATATATATATGTGTGTTATGCCAAAGAATAGCATAGTCGTAGGAACTTACGCACCATTATGTTTTTATTGCATTCAACAAAGTCTTTTAGAACCTGAGTGACTTCCTCCTTTGATCGGGTCTTTTTAAAATCCGTTTTGCAGCTTTCACTTCTCTGAAACAAGACAACATCATTAAATATCATCCATCCATTCACTGCTTTTAAAGCTCAGTCTCAATTCCTGCATCATCTAAACTGCCCTTTTTCCATTTCTGGGTCTCAGGGAGCTTGAGTCAATCCCAGTTGGGCCTGAAGGCCTCAGGATTTTGAGCATCCAATTACAGAGCGGGACACACAAAAACGTCAGGAATTATTCTCCAAGTTTTCTACTCAAACTCTGAACACAGATGGAATTAAATTCAGACGACAACAAAATCGCCAAATATGTCCATGTTCGGAGCTGTCTTCTCTTCACATTTACTTGACCTCAGGTATCAAAATTCTGCATTTAACCATCCATTGAAGTTACACACACAGTGGTGACACACACAAACCCATATTCACGTGATACCCAACATACAATATAAAGTCACATCATTTCTGGAAATTACTCCCAAACAATGAAACCCTGGAGGGACTGAAAACCCAAAGCCTGCTTTTTGAGCACATCGCACCCGTGAAGGAGAACATTCATTTGATTTGATGGAATGGCGATGCGGCTACCTTGATTCCCTCAATGCGGAAGCCGAGAGTGTTTGTGGAGCTGAGACTTTCTCTCCACTGCATGTACCGGGGTTTGGTCACGGCCTTCTGCTGCTTCTCCTCAGCAGTCGGAGCCTGGCTGTCCACCTCCAGCATCTTATTATACAAGTCCTCACGCAGTTTGGGCTTCACCCTTGCCCGAACCAGTTCCTCCTCCAGATAGGTTCTGATAGACAGCCAGACAGAAAGACAAAACCTCTGAGTTCCTCATTTTCAGTTTCAAATTTGAACTTTACACGACTTCCTGTGTGTGATGGGAGGAAGTCCACAAGGGAGTCCTTGCTCAAAACAGCACACGACAAAATAAAGAAGATGAAGTGTGTGTGAGAAGGAAGCCCTTAGGGACGCCCCGTGTCTGCGTTTGACATGCATGTTCACAGGATGTGGTCGCGGTGAGAAGCTCAGAAAGCCTCCGCCATTGCTGTGACAGGATACAGGCCAAACACACAACAGGTGCGTTAACCTTTGCCCAGCCGGTAAAAAAATAATCATCACTGACGGAATTTACTAAAAAAAAAAAAGATACGTTTAATTAATAATACCCTATAACATTTCATAAAAAATGTCTTTATGTATTTATTTTTGTTGTATAAAATATATTATATATATAATACTATATATTTTCTATATACAGTATAAGTATATTTTTGCTTATTAATATATATATATATATAAAAAAACATTCAGATGGAACTGGAATAAATAAAGTAGCTGCAAGCTTCAATTGCTGGGTTAGAGTCTTGATTTTCTTAACAATTAGTGATTTATTTATGTTTTAAGTATTTTTTTTATTATTCTATTTATCGAAGAATATTTTTAATGTGATTATTCTGTTAAATCAAAACTAGTTCGCAAACTATTATAAAGCTTTTAGTACAATATTGACAAATCTATAAAAAAAGACATTTCTGGAAATATGGTAGTTAAACACTTTGTTTTTACTACGTCTTTAAATTACAGCGACTAACTGTAATTATACCATTTTTGGACAATCAAGGCACTAACACAGTGGTTTATTCATAATATTTTATTAAATAAATCGCCCCTTTTGTCTTAGTTCTCTTCTTTGTAACTAAATATGTTTCATGTGTTTTTTTACGCTTTTGTAATTTGAAAAGTATCAGAAGGGGGTTGCTCTGAGTGTGCTTGGTTTTGTTCTTTGTGTATGTCTGCGTTTGAAAATTAGTAAAAAAAACAATATGGAAACGACTCTTAAAAAATTATATATTCAATATATGATATATAGATTTGACTGATCTGCCGCTGTTCTGTTACCTCACGCCCATCTTGCAGTCCATTACGTTTGGCAAATTGAAGTTGTTGAGTAAGTCTTTCATTTTGAGAAAAAGGTCTCCATCTCTCTCCACCACTCCGTAGTATTCCGGCACAAATGGCATCAAGGCGTCATCTTTCAGCCTCTCAAAGCAGCGCTTCTCGTTCTCCGAGTACTTCTTCAGTATGGAGCCCTCGTCCCCAGCTTTGAAACTGCCTGGGATTGACCAGACAGTTCAGACTGCTTCGGAATAATACTCATGTGTTATTAATATGTACAGAATCTAGGATGACAAAGGTTAGCGCTCCTGTGTTTGTACTGGAGTAAAAAAAATCTAAGTATTTACCATACTTATGCAGGAGAATAAATGATCAGAATGATATTTTTAATGAAATAATTAAACTTCCATCAATGAAAGGAAATCAATCAGACATATTTTAATTCATGTTGACAGGTTGACCGAACCAGCCAATTAGCAGTGACAGAACCAGCCAATCAGCATCAGTGGGTGTGTCTCAGGTGACAGGGAGGAGAATGAACAATGCATGTAATTAGTGAAAAGTGTCAATAATGGACGACGATTTATTCTCCTTCTATGTTCTATGGATTAAAACTCGTCATGAACGTGCCTTCAACTGACGTCATTACCCACATTTTTTTCAGCTCACCATGCAGTAGCCCCGCCCACCCTAATTGATCACTAAACCACTCTTGAATGGATCTCATGAATTGACATCACTAATTACTTTGCAAATGTATTTAACAATTAAAAATTTATGTGCGTTTGCATTGTCATTTTATCAATTTCTGCACATCAAAATGAATGCAGTTTCTGCATGTGATTCGGGCTATTATTTTGAATTTTGTCCGGAATTGTTAGTGAACAAAAGCTATTGTGAAACAAAGCAATTGAACCAAAAGTATTTTAACTGATGTTACAACAGTTCTCAATAACTCAATAATCTCAAATTCTTCGTGTCTGACCAAACAGAGCATGTACCTTTATGTCCAGCTAACTGAACCCAGGACAGACGTCGTCTTTGTGAGGACAATAGGGAACAATGGACGATAGTCTTCAGCTTCCACCAGGGTTTGATCTGCTGAGATACATCAGAAACCGTCACTGACTAAAATGTAAAAAACAGTGTGTCTGTTACCATCGACACTGTGACAGTGACTCATGTGCTGTGAAGTACTGAAATCTAGCGCTGAAGATTATTATAGACAATGATTTGCCAAGGAACATGATGGAAAACACTTCCGTTCTCATATTCTTCTTTCAAAATCCTTTCAAAACAGATCTTCTGTCTTTGGAACGTGATGATAAATCTGCCACAAGATTGAGCTATGGCAAGCCAAATGACACAGATAATACACTGCGTTTGTTACTAATAAAGTTGCAAACACAAGGTCGACTAGAAAATGCTTTTTGAAGAGTTGCGCAGGTTTAAATGATGCTTTTTGTTTGTCGTATTATTTTATACAACTCTCCGTCTCTGTTGCTCCAGGTCCTTCAGATGGTTTTACAAAACAGACAAACCATTTGACTACTCAACTAATTCATCAACTAATTTTGAGGTCAATCCTGTGGGTTAACAAAAAAAACTCAAACCGCTAGGTAACCTAGTCAACTGGTAGTTTAAAGTTCTATTGCAAGATGCGTGACATTGTGTGAAAATTGTCTATAGACGTATAAACTGAAAATTTTATGTTATTTATAAATACCTATATATACAGTAAACGCATGCGATTAAACAAATATTCAAATATTAATGTTTAATCGCGTCAAATTGTATTAATGCATTTATTCATACTTCCGTTTTTTCTGGTTTTGCCATTTTTTTCTGGTTTTTTGAGTTTCGCTTCAAAACCATTCAGTATTATGTGTACAGTATTTTCCAAATCTGAAATCACGGCGCACTTATAGAAAGAATAGAGTACAATGCAATTATTCACAGTCTCTCAGATGACGCATGCGCACTGCGCACAGACCATATGTCGAACTTGACTCGAGGAGAGAAGTGAAGTGAAGGAAAAGTTTGAGAACCACTGCTCTAATGTGACATTTGTGGAGTGTCCATTCTACAATATTTGTCTGTCTTTCCCTCTGTCTGTCTAAGTCCTTCTTGATTAAATCTCTTAGTTGATTTAAGATGGATGGTTGGTTAGATAATTGATGGATTTTTTTTTTTTAATGTGTTCCTTGAATGTGTGATCAGCCCTTTGCTCCTTTTGATATGAATTAGTGTTTTTGCCGTTTTGATCCTTTAGTTAAAAAAGTGTGATCCGCAATGTTGGAGTGTTTATTTTGTGTTGAGTTTACATTCATTTATATTTTACACTTCAATTTTCAATAGTACAAGATTCCATACTTGTTCTTATTTTTAATAATTGTTAATAATAATTCATTATTAATAATACATTATTATTAAATATAATACATGTAATAAATTATTATTTGTGATTAATCGAGATTAATTGCGATTAGTTTGGTTGGGGAAGTGCGATTAACTAGTTAAAACTTTTACAAAATTACAAAATTAATCGTTTGACAGAACTTATATTTATGTAATTATGTTATATAATAGTACAATTATGTTTTTCAATATTTATAATGTATAACATTTGCATAATTCAAATGACATAAATTAGAATTAGAATATTTTGGCAGGTTATATTTGAAAGTATAGACAGTTTATAGATGTATAAACTGAAGGCTTTGCTCTACACTTTGTGTAGCTGTGCAAATACCAAAACTAAATATTGAACTGGACAGTCATGCAGATAATACAAACACCATGGTGGCAACTCTCAAACAACCACCAATCACAATTCATAAGTCTTCTTCCCTGCCCCTAAAATAAACAAATCGCACCCAAAACATATGTGAGAGTAAATTTTAAATCATTTAAAATTAAAATGATCAATAAAACCCATGATCATCTTTCAGTGGGTTAAAGCCGTTCACTACATACAGTATCTTTAGCACAACTACTATTAGTGTGTCTTGAAAAATTGAAGTGTGTTAATTAAAAACAAATAAAAAATGTAAGTGATTCGTCTTGAAAGCGAATGTAAAGTGTTCTACTCTATGCTTGCTGTGATTATATATAAACTGTTGTTTGGTGACCTTGCAGGTCTCAAAAGGCACCTAATGAATAAAACGCATTCGTATTTTTAAAAACTGTGCTTGAGCGTTACTATGAATTTTTTTGTGTGCTTTTCAATAAACAAAACTGAGACGGAGGTAAATCACACGTTCCCTGCTTCTGCTTTTTAAAGGTCAAGCTCAAGGTCGTTTGCGACACTGTGACCTCATCTTAAATGTCAAGCGGCGTTACGTTTGGAAGTGGCCTGTTAAAACCAAGAGCTTGTGACACGGTGTGATTCATTTGGCTTCTCGGAAAAAGCCTGGGATGCGTCTGGACAAACATGCGTTAAAGACTGAATGCTGAGTTGCTTTTCAGCGAGCACTCGAGATCTCGGCAAGATGTTTAGCAGAGATGGCTGGTGTCTGTGGAAGGTGTGTGGGTGAGACAGTACAGACGTGCCGAGGCCGCGTGACAGTGGAGACCTTCTATGGCTTCAAAAGGGAGGAAAGCTTGTGAGGACACGAAAACAACATTCTGTTTATGGCTTTAGACTTTTAAGAGGTCATGTAATTATTTAAAAGTGTAAATTGGCACGTTTGATTCGGATTTTATAGTACACAGATTGGAAATTCATTCTTATTTCTAAACATTAAGTTCAATTTCAAGTTCAAGTTTATTTATACGTATATTCTCGGTCCCAACGCAATGCCACATTAGTTTATAGTTCACGTAGCTACTTTTATTCCCAAACTGCATCTATCTACGTATCTATCTGCCTATCTATCTATCTATCTGCCTATCTATCTATCTATCTATCTATCTATCTATCTATCTATCTATCTATCTGTCAGTCTGTCTGATTGTTTGTCTATCTGCGCAACAAAATGTACGTCATTCTAACTAACCGTCAGCCTGTCTATCTTTCTGGCTGTCTAACTGTTTGTTTATCAAACAAACAAACAATCTATCCAATCATTCATCTATCTATCTATGTATGTTATGACCAATCCATCCATCCATCTATCTATCTATGTCTGTCTGTCTGTCTAATATATTCTACCATCACTAATATACATGCAGATTTACTAATGTCCTAATATTTAACAAAAAGCAGTGCTGACCGTTACCAATTATGACTGTGTAAAGATACAACCACAAAATTATTAACAAGTCAGGACTGGAAAGAGCTGCGTTTGACAGAAAGGCTAAACCTGTTTGTTGGGTGTGTTGTTTTAACATTTACGGTGCTGTCAGGTTATTAAGAGTGCACGAGTGTGATATTTACCCAGTGTGCATTT
Source organism: Paedocypris sp. Pulau Singkep (assembly GCA_017309775.1). Lineage (NCBI taxonomy): Eukaryota > Metazoa > Chordata > Actinopteri > Cypriniformes > Paedocypris > Paedocypris sp. Pulau Singkep. The sequence goes on from MU204241.1 coordinate 4,156,543, forward strand.
GGAGTGAAATAGTAACACAGAACTACCTATTTTGTACACAAAGATGGAGAAACATTCCAGGATTCTGTATGTGAATGTTTCGGAAATATTTTGATAAATAATTATTTTAATGTTTTTACTCTTTTTCTTGCAGCCTTGTGACTAATTGCGATATTGTGAAAAACTATGAAGAAACTAAACTTCCTTAATGATGCAGGCCAACATCTTTACATAGCGATAACAACATGTGATTTTGACAACAATCCAGAACAGCTAAAGGTTTTTAAAGAACATTTTACCTATACTGTATCTTGCTGTCTGTCTTCATTTTTCTTTTTTAACCTTGCAACACAGGAACAATAGACATTTTTCTTCTTTAAAGATTATTTTTCCATATACATGGACTGTATATATTATATATTATATATTATATATATCATAAATCATAAACCTAATCTTAAATTCTTAAATCTACAGTAGAGGACAAGATTACCCCCCCCCCCACACACACACACACACACACAAATTAGTAATTGATTTAACAGTATTTCAAAAGTGCTTTTGAACACTTGTCTAACAAATATGCGTTCATTTTCTTGTTGCTCTGTATAAAAGCACTTAAATAAAACATTTTAGAAAAGCACTTTGAAAAAAAATGACTTGGCAGTAGGTGTGTTCCGTTACACATTGTTTACGCGCTGCGCATTTCATTTGTTTCAACTGAGCAAACTGTGAGAATCATTTACTACTTGTTTGCGACCCCGAGGCTCTCTGTCTAAATGTCAAGCAGCGTTTTTAAATGTTCTAATAAAGTGTCAAATGATGCGAACTGATACCTCTCCAGGATCGAACTGCTCCAGAGTCACGATGCCTTTGCTTTTGGTCTCGTTGTCGCTGAGGATGTCATCCTCCGACTCGTCAATCGCCGTCGACGATCCGTTGGAGGAGACGGATGAGTTGGAGAGTTTGCGGCGGCGCAGGTGGCCGTTCACCTGCTCCTCGAGGTCTTGCTGCGAGAACTCGCGCGACCCCCCGTCAGAAGTGATGGTCACCTGGGGCAGCAAACACACTCGCCCCGGGCTGTCGTCGCAGGGGATACCCGCTCGGCCGCTGCACTCATCCGCCATCTGTGTTTGATCATCACAAATCTCTGTGGGAGAAAAGTTTCCTTCGCCTCCTCCTCTTCCTCCATCGCGAGCGGGCGCCGCCTCTCTCAGTGACCTCCTCCTATTCTTCCTCCTCCTCCTCCTCCTCCTCCTCTGAGGGCATCGACCTGGTAGAGCAGAGGCGAGTTTACAACCCACGCGAGGGGCCACGAACTGTGACCGAACGGAACTGACAAATACAGACTTATCTATGTCCATGCATTGTAGATGTGAATGCTGTTTATTTGTTCAGTCGATCGAGAGCTGGAGCGAAACATCATCATTCAAATCATATCCGAAGTTCTCCGGTAAACGGCCCGGCCTTATGTGAACACACGCACACACACACACACACACACACGCACGCACGCACGCACGCACGCACACACACACACACACACACACACACACACCGTTTCCGCATTTTTAACGTAGTTCTTTCCTAGTTTTCATTCGACGTTTGCTCATCAAGATCTCATTTCCTTATTTACGCGAGTTTTCGGTTCGCTCGGGAGGTTTTGAAAAAAAATTCATAGAAGTATTTTCTTACTGAATTCTTAAATGCAATCAATAAAAAGCAAAAAAGTTGATTGTATTAGTAAAATGTCTACGTTCATAGTTTTTACAATTTAAACAACAATTATTATTATTACTATTATACAATGTCAAATCGTTCTTTGTATTGTTATAAATATTGTATTTGGCAAGTTCGGTATATGTTTATGGAATTTTTATATCAACTTACGTATTAATGGTTTTATACCTGTGAACATTGTTCATGACAAGGGTAATTCATTTTTAGCTTATTTATTCATGTAGTTATTATTCAAATGCGCTTGAAGGAAAGATTTACTCGAGCTGACCAAATGTTCACGTAGACCCAACGCACGCACGGGGTAGTTTCTAATCCTCGCACTAGGTGGCAGTCGAGATAACGGTTCAGGTGAAAGTCGCTTCCACAACAGAAGAGAAGCAGAGCAGGAGAAGAGAAGTTCGGGGTTACGCTTTAACTCCATCAACTCGTTGTTTCCCTTTTTGCCTTTTGCCGTGTCTTGCAGCGTGACGTCTCCAAAATGCTTGCAGTTAGAGGGGCTTTGCGTTTGTGTCGAAGAGTGACGAACGTCGGCGTCTCGCGGCGGGGATGCGCTGGTGCGGTTCCTGTAGACGACGTCGTGAACGGTCTGACAGAAGAGCAGATCCAGGTTCGTCAGTCTTTCACACCTGATGACGTCACGTAACCGAGACTCGAAGGTCACTGAGCCTGGACGCTTCACGTCACTTACATCAAAGTACTCGGTGGTCACGCCGGCGTTGTGACCTTTAACACATATCTACGAGTTGAAAAGATCTTTCATTGTAAGCGAGTCAGTAATAACTACACGCGCTGCTGGACCACTGCTGTCCCACACAAAGCATTGTTTGTAGAGTAAAACTGTGTCGTTTAATGTTTAAATTAATTTCACTCCGTGAGTGGGAGTGAACGTATTCTACGTTCTGATTGGACACTACAGTAGGTTGAGCTCAGGTCCGTTTAATTGGAGCTCAATTAAATATTTGAAATCAGGCAAAATTGTATCTTGATATACTTACATACGCAATACAACGCAATTCTATTATAATGTGTTATGTGTAACATCCATGTTTTTATAATTCTAATTTTTGTCTCCTAAATATTAATTTTTTAATGTTAATATGCACATAGACTCTCTTCTATAAATCGGTGGCCATTGCATATTAGTGGCCATATTTTAAAATATGGGCCCAAACTCGATTTTTCTTTACATTTGTTCTTCCGTGTCGTCTTAAGGTCGTCTCACATTATTGGATAAAAAAAAGAAAACTTCCAAGTGCTATAAAATCACTAAATAACATTATGAATTAGAGCTTCTTGAAATGTTTGTGGTTTAATTCACCTTTATATGCCACAGCTCAGACAGACGGTCCAGAAATTCTGCCAGGAGAAATTGGCTCCGCATGCTGATGAGATCGACAAGAAAAACGAGTTTCCTCGCATGCGGGTGAATTCTACAATTAAAACAATTGTTTATCCCATAATGATGTAAAATCTCTCTAGGAGTTCTGGAGAGAGATGGGTGACCTTGGACTTCTTGGCATCACTGCTCCAGGTTTGTCGGTTGACAGCAATTAGAATTTTTGGATTAATAGGTATTTGTAATGTAGTAAGTACAGATGCATAACTGTCTACTGTACGTGCAGTTGAAGACGGAGGAACGGGACTGGGCTACCTGGATCACGTGCTTGTAATGGAGGAGATTTCTCGTGTGTCTGCTGCTGTGGCGCTCAGCTATGGTGCGCACTCAAATTTGTGCGTAAATCAGATGGTTCGACATGCAAATCAGAAGCAAAAAGACAAGTACATGACCAAGGTTTGAGATAATGAATACATTTTAATATTTTTACATTTCCCTTTTTGTCGTTTTTTTAAATAAGTGCAGGCAAATATGTTTTTTTTTATGAAGAACAGCAAAACATGAAGAATTTGCTCATGAAGCAAAACTATCACTGCTCGCAATAGAACTCTAAACCTTGTTTACACTTTAATGAGCTCAAAATGAGTTTCTTCAGATGGTCAGACAGGATTGGTGAGACCTGTAGAGAAAAACTATGGCAAGCCAAATGAACATTTAAGCCTTTGTGGCAGCTCTCTTTTTTAGTTGAGTTCTGTGTCATTGCCTGATTATCAGCAACAAATGTACTAACAGACAACGTGTTACACTTGTAATAGTGACTAGTGTCTAGTAACTAGTCAAAGCTTATTAGAACTAGTTGTGGAGGTTTAATTGTTATTTTGGCTAGCCACATCTCACACTACTTCTCTGTGTGAAGAATTACTCACGTCAGTCACATAAGTCTCAGACAATCGTCAAGCGCCACAGCTATCAACAAAGTCGTGCTAGAACATTCCGACACATTTTGTGTACCAGATTAAATTATTTAACAATGCAACCACAGTTCATACACGAGGTGCCAGATTAAAAGGCGCACAGTTGATTTCATGAAAAGTTGAAATAACTTCCTCGTTATACAGTAATCAAAAACTACGACTTTTTTGGACCAAAGACCAACGACAAAGTTGGACATGAAGAGTCATGCCTGGCTTGAATGTTTGCTGTTTTGTTGTTGGTGCTTCAGTTGATGACGGGGGAACACGTTGGCGCGTTGGCGATGAGTGAACCGAACTCTGGCTCTGATGTGGTGTCCATGAGGCTCACAGCTAAAAAACAAGGTTGACACTTCTTTTTTTTTTTTTTTTTAATTATGTATATGTTTTATGAATCCATTCCATGTGCTGAAAGTCATCATGGTCTGTAAGTGCTGTAAGCCATCAGTGCTGTAAGCCGCGACTTGTTGGAGAGTTTTGTTAAAGCACTGAATATAAATGTTGAAATCTAGAATTTATTGTGAAATAACAAAAAAAAATGTAAAACACATGTATTCTACTGTTGAATATAGATCTTTTGTAATTAACAGAAATGTAAAACTATCATTTTCTTCACATTTTTACTTTCAAGGAATTTGTTTTGAAATACAATATTACTTAGGTGTAATACATTCGTTAACTTATGGATTTAAACATTTGTAATTGTATGATGCTTTCCTAAAATGAATAATAATGACTCTAGTTTTTAATAAGGGGCTCTGTCATTGTCATCTAGCTATGTTATTCCTGCTGAGCTTCTAATTTCTCTGTGAAACATAATGCTTTTCTGTTTAACGTTCTTCTCACATTTGCGTTCAGGGGATCACTACGTGTTAAACGGTAATAAGTTCTGGATTACAAACGGGCCGGATGCAGATGTCTTGATTGTGTATGCAAAGACAAACCCAGAGGCAGCGGGCCGCGGCATCAGCGCTTTCATTATAGAGAAGGTTAGAACTCCTTGATTGCTTCTCATTCTGTCATGGCTCTACTTCTACTGTTCCGTCACAGTCACATGACCAAACACGTTTTGCAAACTCTTTCATTTTTGAAGGGCATGCCAGGATTCAGCACAGCACAGAAGCTGGACAAACTGGGAATGAGAGGATCCAGCACATGTGAACTCATCTTTGAGGACTGCAAAGTCCCTGGTGTGTCTATAAAGCACTTTTCTGTTGATCTGGAAGGATGGATGGATTAATTGTTGGATGTATAGAATGATAGACTGATAGAGATAGACCGGAACATAGTTTGGTTTGTAAAAGCCCATCAAAAGTTTGGCAGGAGCATATACAAACAAGATAGACAGACAGAAAAAAAACAAAAACAAAACTTGATAGATAGACTAATAAACATGTAGACAGGCAAGACAGACAGATTGATAATCAAGCAGATTATCCCACATGGGAAATTTCTAGTAACTGGCAGCATATCAAATAAGCAAAAATACAAAGATGAGAGAGATGAGAAAAAGACGCGATGAAAAATTATTGATTGATTGATTTTTTTAAAAAAATTATTGAATAATTGCAATTGATACCTGAATATTGCAAATTAAGATTTTACTGAAAAGTGCATTGTTCAATATCTAGTTTGGATTGTTTGCATTTATGACTTTAAAATGCTTTGTTGTCATTTTAGAGGAAAATATTTTGGGACCGCTGAACAAAGGCGTGTATGTGATGATGAGTGGGCTCGACCTTGAGAGGCTGGTCTTATCTGGTGGTCCGGTTGGGTAGATATTCTGTTATTTCTGCTTTAAACCGTGATGAAGCATCGATATGTTACTGACCGCTAAACACTGACCTCCGCAGCATCATGCAGGCAGTGCTTGACCATGCAATTCCCTACCTCCACGTTCGTGAAGCTTTCGGCCAGAAGATCGGTCACTTTCAGGTGGGCTTTTCACATCTGTGTGTTTGTATTGAGAAAATTCAGATCTACAAACCTCTCTGCCTGTTTATCTGTCTATGTCGGCGTCTGTCTACCTGTCTGTCTGTATATCTCTCGATCTCTTTGTTTACCTCTGCCTGAATTTGGGTTTGTCTATCTACATGCTTGTCTGTCTACCTACGTGTCTGTCTGTCTGTCTTCCTATCTACCGTGTTAGTCTGTCTGTGTACTATCTGTCTACCCACCAGTTTGTCTGTATATATACATACTTTCTGTCTGTCTCTCTGTATACCTGTCTATTTGTGTACAAACTGTATGTCTGTTTGTTTTTCTGTTTGTTTTAGTGTCTATCTGTCTTTTCTGTCTGTCTGTATACCTGTATGTCCGTCTACAATTTCTGTCTGTCTTTGTTTGTTTTTCAGCCTTATCAACAGTATCTATCTGTCTGTCTATCCATCCATCCATCCATCCATTTCTTTATAAGTCTTTATAAGGGTTTATAAGTCTGGTCACTTTAGTTAGAAATCTTTTATTCACTTTTTTCAAAGTTCTTCAAGCTTTGCAAGTCAAAAGGATTTGTTTTAGAATAATTGTCTAGATGAAGGAATGTTCGTGCAGTACAGACTAATCAAGCCAAGCTGCACATTCTAAGAGCATTTGTTTCAATAAACCTGACAGTGAAATCGATTCTCTCTCTCTCTCCGTTGACACAGCTAATGCAGGGGAAAATGGCCGATATGTACACGAGACTTAGTTCGTGTCGACAGTATTTGTACAACGTGGCCCGGGCTTGCGACCGAGGACACTTCAGTTCTAAGGTGAGAGTTGTAAGTGGAGAGGTGCGTGTTCTGATCTGTGCTGCTGCTGTAGGACTGCGCAGGCGTGATCCTGTACTGTGCGGAGAATGCCACTCAAGTCGCCCTGGACGGAATCCAGTGTCTGGGTAAGCTGCACCGCTGAGCTCTCAAACACCCAGGGGACTTTTACTCTTACTGGGGGAGTAAACGGCTAACGGGTCGGACTGGTTTCAGCAAGTTTCAGTACATTCATCTTCCACTATGCTCCGTGTCTGATCGGATGGGTTAAATGCAGAGAAAAAATTTCCCCACTGAGGGACTAATAAAGGTTCAATTATCATTATCATTATCACTAATATCAGAGATGAACAAGTTTCACAGTTTTTTATGCGAAGCGATTCCGTCATCAAGGCTGAAGTAACTCATAGATCTGTCACAGAGGTTGAAATATTAGTTGATTATACAGTATATACTGTATAAGTACTGTATTAAAATTATAATTATTATTTTAAAAGTGTTTTTTTTTAATACTAAACAGATATTATAATATGAATATCTGAAAAATATGTTCCATTTTTTCATCAATTTTAAAACATTTTGAATTATATTAAAATATTACAGACTACACATTTTAGAGTACAGTATTTAGCATTTTCTGAGCTGTCCGGTTTGCTAAATTGGTAAAGTTCAATTCATTAACGATTACAATGCAACAATATAGTATATTTATTAGTTGAAGACATATGTGCAATCGCAGAGTTTCAGTACACTACATACTTTTTCGTTAACCCAGCCAAACGTTATATGTGAGTCGATTGTCCCTGTCGGCGTTTTGTGTGGTCCTCAGGTGGGAACGGTTACATCAACGACTACCCGATGGGACGATTCCTGAGAGACGCCAAGCTGTATGAGATCGGAGCGGGCACCAGCGAAGTCAGAAGGATGATCATCGGCAGAGCCTTCAACGCCATGTTTAAATAGATCCAGTACTTCTGCCATCATCCTCAATCACGAGTGAGGGTCTTCAGGGAGCTACTCTTTTGCTCTTCTCTGTGTGGTGTTTCAACTGGTCCATGTGTCAGTTCTTCATGACATCATTGTGAAGAATGATTGGGGGAAACCGTCAATTACGCAACATTCAACAATAAATATTTTTAGGCTTTTGATGAGCAATAAAACTCGTGTCTTGTAAATGTATTGAGATTCACACCTGTTTTTTTCCCTTAACTTGATGACATGCTGCTCTTTTTTTTATGTGAACAAACCTGCTTTGATCTGAACGTAATTCAGGAAGTTTCATTTTTTGTGTCGTAAGCCTTCAACGCAAGCAAAGGTATAAATGTGATTTTGCCTTATCAGTGTTCCTGTTTTAGAGTAATTGTTGTTGCTGTTTAATAACGACTAATCTTCTCAATCTAAGGCTAGCTTGACAGATTAGGATATCTGTTCAGTGCTTTTTCTCAGTTAGAGTTTATTTTCAGAATTAAATGTGTACAATCAAGATTTGTGAATTACAAAAAAAAATGCAGCTAATCACTGCTTTAAATCAACAATAATAACATTACGGAAAATTGTAATAGTAAAAATGTTAGAAGTAATACATAATCTGAAAATATGGTTTCAAATCAACATAAGGAAATACTGTACAAAATCAAAAAGTAAATGTGATCTATATGATAGATATGATAAAATGTTTATAATCAATAAAAATGAACCAAGAGTAACTCATCACAACTGTCACACAACAATGTCTAAAATCTATACGGAAACATTAAACACTTTTTTTTTGAATGATTTTTTTTTTATTTATTAGATTATTATTATTATATATCATCTTTTGAACCATTTAAGTTTGTATCTCTAAAAGCTCAGAGTACTCGAATGAAACCCGCAGTCCATTAGAATGTTTGGTCTTATGTACCACCAATGAGTGAATATTATGCTGTGAATATACATTTTTAGAAAAAATTTTGGCTCAAGTTATTATTGATTTGACACATTTGTCATGTGACTCATAAAAACGAACAGGAAAAAGTCCAAAATAAAAGTATGGTGTCTGTTTGTTTTCATGGAAAAGCTGTAAGGGGTTTGGTTGAAGGACACACCACGCCCGGATTACATTCAAAAGTTTCCGCTTAAATGAAGTGACATTCTAATTGGTCTTCATCTCATGAGTCGGGCACGTCGCCCTTTAAGAAACTCCATGTTGTCCCTTTCCGCGATACGTCAACGCACGGGCTGCATAGCAATTCACACCCAGCTGCCTACCTAGACGGCATGAACAATAGCGAACATGTTCCTAGTTATCCCCGAAACTTTTACTGTTTTAAATGTGTTCAGAAGTTATGAAGTCATGACTGGCGTCATGGTTTACTGTGCCTACTGTGAAGCCCCTCACTTGCTGCCTACGTAGTGCACACGCTAGGTTTTGACACGCGGCCCGGAGCAGCGGATGGCGTTACGTAAACTCCGTGGCAAAAGTGTTTGTGTGTGTCAGTTGTGCGTGAGTCCGCTCGGTTCCAGGTGTTCTCCTCGGGATGTCAGCACAATGAGACCCGCTGCCCGTGTGTCCGCCAGATCGAATCCCACTCACGCCCGGTATAGGTCATTAACGCGTGACGAATAAATTCCGGCGTTTAAATCCAAGCCACAGAAGGTAAGAGGACTGTTCAAAATAATGGAGATGTCGGAAGTTTGGGCTATTTGTTTTTCAGACCTAGCTGACAATTGCACGTGTTGCGTTTTATTCCGCATTGAACGTGATGCTCATTTTCATATTTATCAAGTGGGAATTAAGAACAGAAATCCTTGCGTGACGGAAAGATAGTTTGAGGCTATTAAGATGGTTGCTTAATAGAGACGTTTGAGGATCTTCATCAGATTCCGACCCGTCAGAACCAGAACGTTCGAATGTTTTTTCCCCGATTGTTGATCATTGCGCGAGAGTTTTTCTAGTATTTTTTTTTTATCTTGTTTTAATCTAGTGTCACTATCACGGATCACAGCCTTTTCTTGTTCTCTGTCGAAAACACCAGAACATCTACTTGGTGAATGTGTGGCACGAGACGTGTTTGTTCGAGTGTTTACAAGTCAAAGGCCAGAACTCTGGCACGTGGAGGCTTTGGGGAAATGATGGTGTCACCGCGTGTTGTGTTATTGTAGAGAAGAGTTTATATCGTCATGTTTATCATCTACAAAGTCGCTCAATAATAGCTGCATTTTGTGTGTTTGTATCCGTGACTTTTTCCATTTGACATTTCAGGACATAAAGAACGTCGTTCATATATGCGATCTATTTCATTTTCAGTTTCAACATTTCTACTGTCAATTTGGTGCATTGACCTTTATACTTGTCAACAATATACTTTTTGGAACACGTTCAAATATTAGTCCACATTTCCCTCTTTCCCTCTTTAAACACCGTCTCTTACTTACAAAAGCCTCTGCTTTTCAAGACACATCATATGAGGCTCAAACCTGGCATTGCTGCTGTCGGCTATATTTTGGGTTTTAACTTAGTGGAAAAATACTATTTTTTGAAAAACAATAATGTAATTAAAACTGGAAAAATACAACGGTGGCGCAGTAGGTAGTGTGAACGAAGTTCAAGACCTGATCTTTTCCATGTTCAAGTCCAAAAGCACAAGTTCTAGAAAAATACTGCTGAAGAAGTGTCTGGCTGGCTGCAGTAGGATTGGTTGGCCACCAATCCAGCGTGTGTCCCGCCTGCATGGCCAGATATGCTGCCCGATGGCAGATTTCCCGGTGACCCAGAAATGGAAAAGTGGATGGATGTTAAAAAGCACATAATTAATGCTGTGCTTTTATATTCTTTAACCTTTTTTCCAACACATTTTTGTTCTCAGTCAAAACTCAGAGTGAATGACGTGCTTACTGCAGATGATTATTGTCGTAGTTAAGTTATTTTAATTTATGTGCCATTAAATACAAAGCAAATTCTTTTTTGTGTTGACTATCTCTACAGTAAGGGTTGATCATCCATAACCCTTCATGTGGCCCTTATATAATTGGACTCGGGCTAGTCGACATAGATTCTGATGTCATGTTCTAGAACAGTCTTCTGTCTTTCATGGCATCTTCTCTTCAATTCTCCTGCCCTACTTACATTGAAATCTCTATTGCTCATTTCTGTCATTTACTCGCGTTTATTCATTGCCATTCGTTTGCTTTGTTTGGCCCAAATAGATACAAATGAGTAAATGCACATTGAGAAGAGAAGAAATGAAAGCCAATTTAGAAGTCTATGTTTTCTGGAATAGTCCAGGAAAATCCAGCTCTAAGCTCTGCTTTCAAAATATAAAACCCCACAGGTTTGTTGAATAAATTACATGTGTGAAACGCTGAGGTGAAATAAAATGAGTTTTGAGTCATTAATGGTGGTTCTCAACTATATTTACACTGCAGGGCAGTACATTAGAAAGCCAGAGAAGAGCGACACCAGTGAGACACTTCACCCCCAATTTATTTTCCTGCCTTTTGTTTTTCTTGCCACTGTTGTCATTCTGATTTCTCACTGCTTAAAGTCAACATTATAATTCCACTCAATGTTCTTTTTATATCACACTGCTGCTTTGAGAACGTCTTCAACTGTTCATAAGTAAATTGAACCTGTTCTTGTGTTGGACTTGCGACGAAAAGGATGCGTGTTCAGATATTAACAAATGGCAAATGGAGCAAGACACTTTTACTCAAGGTGATCACTGCTACAGTGTGTGTTTGACAAAATTTGAAAGAGTTATGTGTTTCAGTCGCTCTGACGCCTGAACACAATGCGAGTGTATTTTAACATCTGAGTTTTCACGAAATGGACAAATTGCTAATAGAAAAACAAGCTCAATTTGCGAGGTCAACTCGAGTGGTGACAAAACCATCCAAACAGCTAATCAGAGCGTGTTGGCTGTGAACGAATTGGTAGTGTCGTCACTCGGATGAGAGGACAATTTATTCTCCGTGTATGTTATTTTACTAGAAACAGATGTAGTAAAGCTTGTCAGACACCTAAAATGGGCGAGAACTTGCCTTTGATTGACATCACTCCCCAATTTGTACCTGTCCAACTGTGTAGTAGCCCCTCCCACTGATGATGATTGGCATGTTCTATTACCTCTTTAAGTGACCTCACAAATTGAATTTGCTTTTGCTTTTTTGTCCATATTTGCACACTGAAGCAACTGAAACCACGTTGCAAATGTAATTTGACAACTCTTTTGAACTTTAGATGGCATCACTGTTTGAATAGGTTAAATTCTGAAGCCAAAAAAAAACCAGATGTAATTGTAAGCAAGAAATAAAAAAATCAAACATAAATGTGAAGCATTTTTGGCACTAATCTGATTGCATATAAATGCATACACACATTCTTAGTTGACCTGGCCAATTTTCCTCATGTTGCTTTTCTTCCCTTTTGCATTAGGCTTGACAGGCGAGCGAGAAATGAGGTTAAACCAGCAGCTACAGTGGCTAACGGCAGAATCCCATCTTGTTTTTGTTATCCATAAACAATTGCTGATCAAAACAAGAGCGGAACACTCAGGCACACAATGCTTCCGATTGAGTTAAGAATGATTTGTTTTGCTTGTAGGATCACACAGATCCTCAGTACAGATCATTCTCTTACATAGTTCACACATCTCGTGAATGATCACCTCCTGGGAAAAAGAAATCTATCAAATATGTATGCATGATTAGGATTTTTGACTGAGCAGATCATCAGAGATATCCCATTAAAGGCTTCAGCGTATGTGAAATTGACTTTTAGATTAATGGCCTATAACCTTCTTTTACCATATTTCTGCAGCACGGAGTTAAACAAGGTCGCTCCTTATCCACACATTTCCACATTACGTCTGGAAAATTGGACATGAAAAATTGGGTCTGAACGGGCAAAGTTCTAGTGATTATACTGAAGGGCAATTAGTTGTTGTTTATCTCTATTTTTACCGATCTTTTCCGCATATATCGGCTTTTCGTTTGGAATTCTACCCCGAGGATTGATTCTGTGGTTGATACAAACAAGATCTAGAATAATAGGTTATATTGATCTAATAAACTCATTTTGCTGCTGACCTGCCAGAGCTGATAGAAATATATTCCACTGAGAACCGGGAAGTAACTTACAGAATCTCAATCCTGATTCCACAGTATAAAAACGAATGGACGTTTTGATGTTTTGATGAATGGACAATATAATGGATGGATGGATAGGTAGACAGATGTAATACATAATGTAATACAAGATGATGTAATAGATACATTGATTGAATGGATTGAAGGACAGAGTAATACATGAGTGGATGGATAGATGGATGGATAGACAGACTTATAATAATTTCTTGCAGCTAAAATTTGACGAGTGCCAGACCAGAATTTAGTCATTTTAAGGTTCTGATGTCAGTTACTGAGACCAGTTCTTCTGAATGGTTTAATTCACCGATAATCATTTGGCAACCCAGATTTTAGACACTTATCTTGCTCTGAAACTCTGCGGTTCTTCATGCTTGCGTGTAGTCGTCTTCATAAATGTGGTTATTATTGAGAACAGTCCTGAATTATTAATTGTACTGAAACATGTAACAACTGTCCGCTGACTAACCACTGATGACTAATCGGTATTTTTGCTTGGCTGCAGTGAAAGCGATTCAGAATTGCAGTTATATCCCAGAACAAACCTTTCCTTTTCAAACACAACTGGATATTTGAGTTGCGTGAAAAAGCTGTAATAACTCACGTCTGTTCTTTCATCTCCAGCGAAATCTCCATAGGCAAGAAATTCAACATGCGAGCATCAAAAGTGCTTTTTTTTTATTTAAATGAAGACACTGTGGAATGTTCCCCGGTACCTTCAGGACATCTGTCTCTGAATTTCCAGTTCTCACATATGCTTGAAGAGCAAGAGCCGTTTCATGTGGCTGATGGTCCCGTGCCAGAGCCACAGCTGTGAAGTTTACTGGTGTGCTGGAATAGAGAGCCGGGTCGGGGGGTGGAAGAGTGGCCACCAGATTCAGCTGTCTGCAGCTGTGGTCCATCGTATGGGCTTCCAGCAGGACCCTCTATTAGAGCTGCTAAAGTGTTGGTATTATCAGAACTGTGAAGGCGGTTAGTGAGCCCAGTGGTGCAAAGTACTCGAGTAAATGGTCTATGTCACTTTACTTGTGTTTTTCGTGTGGCTACTTTGTACTTGTACTTATCAAAATTCTAAGCAACTTTTGCAAAGTACTCGAGTAAATGGTCTATGTCACTTTACTTGTGTTTTTCGTGTGGCTACTTTGTACTTGTACTTATCAAAATTCTAAGCAACTTTTACTCTCTACTTGACTGCTTTGTTGATGGAGTATATGTACTCTACTCCACTACATTTGACTGATCTCTTGCTGTTACTCATTACATTGTGCACAACAAGTCAGCATCTTTTTTTTTTACTGCGGTTCATTTCTTGAGCGCCAATTCGGGGGGTGTGAACATGAAGTAGTGGTTGCACTTTTTGCACATTTAGTTTGACTGAGACTGTCAACTTTTTTTTATGTCCAGTTGAGGATATTATGTATTATGTCCAGTTGAGGATTATTAGAATTGATTGAAATGATTAGCTCTGTTTAAAAGCACTTTTGAAATACTTATCAAACGATGATTATTTTAGGGGGGCTAATAATTTTGTCCTCAACTGTAGATGTTTGCTGTATGTGGTCTGCTGTGGTTTTAGCGCGCCTGATCGCAGCTGTGATGTGTCCGTCACGTGCGTCCTGCGTCATCACGCCCCAAAATGCGGCAGAAGTAATGCAAGATCATCTTTTCTTTATAATATTTAAACAATCGATCGTCTGAGTTTTGCTCGATGCCATGATCAAGCGAAACTTAGCCGGTTGATCAGAGAGTTATAATAGGCAGAATCGTATAAACGCTGGATTCAGATCGTGAAGAGGCAGGATCGAGATTTCGATCTTTTAACCATTAATCGTGCAGCTCTAATGCTTAACCAGGTTGCCCCCTGCGTCTAATTTATTACTTTAAATACATTTAGAGTACAAATGATGTGATTAAAGTCTACCTTAATGTAATGCCTCACTACGCCCAATACCGTGATGTAATGCCAATACAGTCTGGACACTAGATATATATAAATACCGTGGCCTGAATCCCAAGTATCCGTACTTATGTTGGGAAGCAGGAAATTGAAGAGATTAGTTAGGATGATGTGAGGATGGCTCTGAAAATGACGAAGGGTGGAAAGGTCCTTATGATGTGGAGGTGTGGGATTGTCTACGTAGGAGAAACGGCAGTGGAGATGATGGAGAAGTACAGAGAGAGTGGCAGACAGGTACGTTAGAATAGTCCAGAGGAGTGTGAGGGTCGTGAGATGTGCTGTAGGCCAGACAGAGGAGTTCAGGGTGGAGGTGGCACTACAAAGATGGAAGCTGTTGAGATGAAGATGTTGCGGTTCTCCATAGGAGTGACCCCGGTTGGACAAAATAAGGAACGAGCACATCAGAGGAAGCGCTCACGTTACCTGTGTTAGCAACAAAGTCAGAGAGGCCAGACTGAGATGGTTTGGACATGTGCGGAGGAGGGATAGTGAATATATTGGTAGAAGGATCTTGGAGATGGAAGATGAAGAGGAAGACAAAGGAGGAGATATATGGATGCTACAGAGGACATGAGGTTGGCTGGAGTCAGAGTGGAAGATGCTCAGGATAGAATAAAGTGGGAAAAGATGATTCACAAGAAAGGTTATTTTATCTCAGACACGGTTGTGAATATTGCCGTCAACAGATGCATACCTGACATGTTCTGTCTTCCTCAGAGGCCCACAGAGGATGATTTGCTCGAGTAGTTCCATACTTTTACACAAATATGGTTTTCAAGTACTCTTTTTACCTCTGTTTGAGCCAGACGGACTGGAATCCAGTTTGGAGTTTCATTAACAGGGAATTAAACTCCTAAGCCGCAGGGTTGCATGTGACGTAAACTGTCAGAAACTAGGTTTATAACAGTGTACGGCAGTGAAAACTGGCAGACGCCTGGTAGAAACTGTCTTACCTCTGGCAAAGTGGCAGAAACCAGACTTGTATTCAAGTTGTAGTCTACTTGTGTTACATGGAACTTAAAAACATAAATGCTTTAGGAGCTGAATACAGATTCAATTTAGAATTATATTCTGGTAGATATAGATTAAGGCATTTTCTGGCAATATTAATTGCTGATAAATTGTATGCATTTGATCATCTGTAAAGCAGAGAAGAAAGCAAAACATCTACAACATTTTTTTCATTTCTCTTTTCTAGAAAATCTACAGTTTATTTATTGTGGCACTTTATTGTCTTGGGAGTCCTTATTTCGACACTCGATTTCACGTTTCAGTCTTATGTTCTTTTTTTCTTATAAAAAAAAAAATTTAAATAACATTATTTTCAAGTATCGATACTTTTTGTATTGTATCACAGTTGAACTCTTTAGTATCGTGACAACACGACAATTACTGTACTTGTTGATGTCCTGTCTTTAGAGTTCATTAACTAAATTCAGCAGTTCTTTGTAATGTTTAGAATATAGATAATTTCATGGTATATCTTTCAGTGTAAAACAAACGTTTTAAATCAACAGAGCCTAGAATGAGATATTTTTAACTTCTGATGTTTTATGCCACTCAAGACACCAGAGATCTAATTCCAATAAGACAGTATATATTGCTGCATCCAACTATTTAAAGATTTCATATCCCAAAATAGCCAGAAACAGATAATTGCATTATGAGTAATCTTTTTTCATACATTTGTGGGGAAAATAAAGAATCATTTGCGTTTCTGACAGTTTCCGCTGCTGTAGGCATCACAAACCTTTTTCCGCCGAGACGGTAAATACCGGGATATACCACCATGCGGCGGAAACAATGCAACCCTGATAAGCCGTGACTCGCAACTTTTGGATGAAAGTAGTCTCCTGTTTTAAAGTGAGTGATATGTGAAATGTTCTGTTAAATACAGAAATTATTGTGTAAAAGTGCCAATAATATGCTTAAATAAGACTGGAAATCATGTTGTTTACTCGTAAACTAATCAATACTCCGTTCAAAATCAATCAGATCTAAATGGTTTTTTTATTCATCGGCCAATCTGACCATTTTTAGGCCAGTCCAATGATGTCATAAGCAAGAAGTTGAATTGTTTGTGTACATGTTGCCGCGTGATACGGGGTGAGGATTTTGTGCGAATTGGCCTAGCTGAAATTTTTCGTTACAACAGGGATTCCAGCTCTTCAGGCTTTTAGAACCTCTAATGATTTTCTTAATTTGTCTTAAATAAAAAATATTTTGTTCAATAATATTAACTAAATAATTAACACATTTACTTTTTTCACCACAAATTAAAAATCATTATTGACCAATAATGAACATAATAATTGGAGATTTTTCTTTTATTCTATCGTTTATTGGGAAATATAACATGTAAAAAATAAAACACAGCGTGGTGTATATGTAATGCAAACACAGTCAGTTTCGTAGGTTTCCTCTAAAGTCCAGTGGATTTAATTCACTGTTACCTCAACAGAACCTGACACATTCATGCATCTGTCTCTGGCGCCTTCCTTGTGTTGTCGGATCAGAAGCGCCAGACTGTCATCTGAGCGTCTGACCAGAAGGAAAAACTGCGTCTTTAGATAAAACTCATTCACTCTTCACCGCGACGACTAGATTAAAAGATTAATGGTGCACAAATGCCCTTGAAAAGTCTGTTTTCGTGAAACAAGCCCACTCAAACCAAGTGTGTTTGGCTTTAAGCTTTTACTGGGTCTTGTTGAACTAATCGATCTTTTTAAGTCTCAATGCACAGATCATATAAAAAGTTCATAAGTCAAAGGTGTTGAAGAGACTCTTGTACCAAGTAAAAGGCTGTAAAGATGGTTTTGTTGGAGCTCCGTGGATTGAACAACAGGAACAGTTCAACTCTCAGATTTAAAAGTGCAAATGTTAAATGCAAATGCAATTTGAACGGAATCAACCAATCATGTAAACTGAAATCGAGAGTTGGAACAAAGTGTGGGATGCTGGAACATCCTCTCTTTACGTGGTAAGACATCAGCTTTACTGAGCTGAAATCCTTTGAAAAATACAATTCTTAATTCTTCAATAATATTTTTAATAGTTTTTACTTACATTTATTAGATTATTTTTTATTTAAAATTTTTTATGATTCATTTTAATATAGGGATATACTCTTGTCTTAAATAAACAATTGAAAGCCATGTATATTTCTTTAAGGTTGTAGTATGGAATGTAAACACACAATGGATATTTCTTGGCCCTTAAAACTCACTTAAATACAATTTAGATCACAAATAAAATAGTGATTACTTTTACTGTTCAGATTATTTGGCATCATAATGATAAAGATTTTATTCAGAAAATATATGGAACAAAAGGGTAGAAAAGTTTAACTAATTCAAATGATGCATGTTGAATCATGTTTTCATCAAACTATGCACGTTTTAGTGTTTTACATAGCTTTTGAAGATTTTGAACAAATAAATTGGTAATCTGGTTCCTGTAAGTCAATCTAAATCTGCCTGGACTAAATGTATTTTGTACATGACAACTGTATAAAACGTAACTTTTATAAGAAAATCATGTTAAGATGATTTGAAAGCATTTTCTTGGATGTTTAGCAACGAAACTAATGTGATTATTGATTCCTTTGAATCCTTTTGGAAATATCCTTTGTTTTTGTACATTGGGAACCTGGTTTGTGAGAAGCGCGCCGTGATGACAGAGCTGTGACTGGTAGGAAGATGCACCGTGAACAATGTGTCAGTGTCCGTGCGTGAACGCGCTGCTGGTCGTCGTGACTCATTTGTGACGCTGAGATCTGCGTCTTAGTCTTCTGTGGTCAAACCGACGGCGGATCTGATGAAGGGCCAGATCTTGCTGGTGTTTTGTAGCTCTTATCTATGTTAAACGGAGGCTGTGCGTTTCTTTAGCATCGTCACATAAATGGAAAACATGTTAGAGATCAATCTGGGTTCTGAACTGTTGTATTGCATTAGGATAATAAGATGAATGCTTTCACAATCTGCTTTAGTGCAGGGAGTCTCATTTAGCAAATCTCAACTCAACTCAACTTTATTTATAAAGCCCTTTTTGGCAGTTTTGGCTGGACAAAGGGCTGTACAAACCATGTAGAAGAGAATAAAAACAGATTAGTACAGTTCCACAATACTACAATACTACATATCAATAAAACAAAACAGGATGGATGAAAGTTGCACATAATTGAGCACAACAGTCGAATCAACAATAATTAAAAAGCAGTAAGAGTAAGAAACTGATGCTTCCAGTTCTTATTTCTGTGTTCACGTAGTTTTTAGTAATTGGATTGCGTTTGGACGAAGGTTATAACTGTACAAACTTTTATTGTTTATTGCTGAACTCTCTCCAGGGAACGTTCCAGATTTGTGAAAGAACTGTTTAATGACTATGACATTTGTGATAAATCTTAAGAGCAAATCCCAAGCTACGTTTTCACGTTACAGACCATCTTCATTCTGTCTGAGTATCAGTGACAAATCTCAACCCGAACATTCCGGAACTATTTTCTGAGAAACAACTACAGACGTCACACTAATAAAATCAGCATTGGGTGGCGAGTCCGACAATTATTGATTTTTCATTTCTCATGTTTTGCCATTTAGACTGATTTAAAAAATCCACCTTTCATTTTTTTATGTACATTTCATACTTTTGCCTTTCTGCAAAGTTTGGGAACTTGTTTTTTTTATTTGCAAGTCAACTGTAGGACCCTATAAATTAAGGGAGTGTGTGTGTTTGTATCGGATCAGGCTATCGTTTGACGTCTCTAAGAAGACAAAAAATGCTGCTGATTCTTTTGGCCTGAAACAGCAAAGAGAATCTGTGTTTTTTAACCATCTGAAGTGTAAATCAACCAGAATGTTTTTTGATTTTTGGTTTAAGCAACACGAGGACACGTTTAAGTGCCATCTGCTCCATTACTGTCGCTGCTGTAATCTCACATTTAGGACAAATGACTAGGTTTAGCGCATCACCCGATTTCAGGTATCGTTCCTAGCCTTTGAAAGTCAACTTTGATGGAAAATTGATGGGTAAAAATAGACATTTGAAATGCTTTTTCTAATGTGATTCAGTTTTAAGCAAGCCAGCGCTGGTACCGAGCCAACTGGTGTCTGTTCTGAAGCTTTTTCCACTCAAAATGCTAATGGACTATATGCTTGATTTCAAACCGTCTATTTCCGCCCACTTTACTGCTGAGATTGATGTCATGGCTTCAGTTCTTGCCCTCCTGCCACACACTGTGTATGTTAATGACTCCACCATTAAACATTTTATAGAACGTTCGTTAAGCGTCTCCATTTCAGTTTTGTTTTGCTAAGCAAGCTGCAACTTGACGCTTTTTTTTTTATATTCCTGTACATTTTGGGCGCTGGACTCTTCATTCAAGTTTGTAGACAAATTATACATTTCCATTCATTGGATTCATTTTTTTTAATCCCAATTTACTGTATTTTGTATTACTTTTTTTTGCTGGTTTGCTGATTGAATAATTGTTTCTGCAAATGGTCGGCCACCAATCCAGGGTGATTCCCGCCTTCTGACATCCGCTCTGACTTCTGTTTCTGCTCCATGTGACCCAGAAATGGGGAAAAGTGTTTTGGAACATGCATGGATTGGATTCAAAGGTTAAAGGGTCAAAATTGACTTCTAAAAAAACATCAAAATTTGCCTAATTAAACCAGATCCACAGAGCCTGTCTTGAGAATTGTAAGGACTTCCAGAAGCATAAAACCAAATGTAATAACTTTTACCCGAGTCGTCCTAAATCCCGGATAATTCCGAGTTAATATGACCTTTCCAAACCAGAGCAAATGTGTCTTATTTAGCAAATTGTATTAGCTTAATTTGCTTAATGGGCACTTAATAGGTGGTTCACATTCTCAGGAGAAAAGATTGACTCTGTCTGTCCGCGAAGGTCAAAAAACAACAGCAGCGCCAGCAAAGACTCGAACCCGAAAGGCTTTAACGAGAGGAATCAACCACACTTTAGCCCACAGGGAGTTCGGATAACCCCTTCTATGAACTTTTCCCTCGGCAATTATTTCATTACACATTTCTGAGTCCCGCGATGATGAGATAGTCCAAGGCATGTCTGTTATGTAATAGCTGTTGATCCAAGGCACTTGCTGACCGCAGGAAACCAGCCGTTGACCAATAGTGAGCTTTAGCGAGCATTACCATGCAGCATAACCAACCAAGGCGTGCTATTTTTGCATTTCTCATCGCTCAACTACCTGGGTGATGCCAACTCGTCCTCGTCCCAGCAGCCGCCGCCGCCGCCGCTTTCGCGAGCGCATGAATATTATCTCGAGCCGCACGCTACTTCGGAAGTAGGTCACCGATTAAACGTGTCTTGTCAGCTGTGCGCGCTCCACTCGTTTCATTTCACTGGGTAACATCGATACGGTTATAATCGCTCCACCACCGAAGCCTCGTCGCTAGTGGAATGCGAACGTTCGATCGGGAAGACGGCGGAGCGAGTGGATGACGAGGTAAATGAAGGATTACTAATCGGTTTTATCTCGGTTATGCGCGTTTCGCTCGCGCGCTGTCGGAGCACAAGCGCGAAACGAAACGCGACGGGATCCGCAATTGTTTCCGCGTTAATTCGACCGGAGAGTCGCTTTTTGACTTCAGACTTGGGGAAACTGTTGTTGCATGGTGCTGGGCAGACCGTCGCGGAGCTCGGAAATTTCGATGGGGAACCGATCGGGCGCTCGTGCTTCGGCTTTTGGTTCTCGCGGACGGTGGTGTAGTGTGATTTTCACCGGTGGCGTGATCCGGTCGTGTCGGAGTTGGAGGTTTCTGCTCGGTTTCGCAATTAAGAGGTATGCGGAGACAGAAATGACAGGATGTGCGACAAGCAGCAATGTTTTTTCGGCGAGTGTGGTGCTGTGGGAGAGTGTGTGTGTGTGATACGCCCTATGAGCCTCGCGAGCTCTTCTCATCATCATCATCGTCATCATCACCCTCTTCATAATCTCACCTCTACCATGCTTTTCACCACCTTTCATCCCGAATCACCTTAATCGAGCTCCACATTTCTCTCTGACGCGTTTTGGTTTTTTCAGCTTTTTTGAAGCTGCGCCTCCTTACGAGGAGAACATCATGTGGCTTCCAGTAAGTGCTCGATGTTCTACACGCGCGAGAAAGTGCACGTTTTCATGTCGTAGGCGAATCGGGTTAGTAGCCAAAAAGTCTTGCTTTGATCCCCATCTCTCCATTCTCCGACAAAACATTTCCTCTTGGTTTTTGGGACTTTGAGGAAAGAACCTGATCTGTCAGGCACTAGAAAAAGCACTAGAATTTTCCACACTTTGGTCCTTGCCAGTTTTTCCCCATCTAACTTATCGCTCCTCTCCGCTGGACACAAGCCGTAGTTAGATTATTGTTTTATGAGTCTATCAATAACTTGTGACATTCGCAGAATTACAGTGTTTGAATTACTCACTTGGAAAGTTTTTAAGTTCCTCACTGTGTGGACACCAAGCAAAGCCAAACGAGTTTTTGATGGACACTGGTGCAGTTTGTTTTAATAAAAGTACACACAGACACACAAACACACACACACACACACACACACACACACACACACACACACACACACACACACACACACACAAATGATTTTTTTCAAGATAATTTCTATTCTGTTAGATTGTGTCTTATCATCTGTTTATTGGAAGAAAAAAAACTTCACAACATTTCATAAAATCTTCAAACAAAAGACAGCATTTTTACAGCAGTATGTTTTTTTTTGGTTTGTATGAGAATTATATGAGGTCCATTTTGAAAGTTGTGAAGATTTTCAATAGTCAGTTTTAAACCAAAGAACATCACCCTCCTTCATCTGCCATGCTCGAGCGGCTTTAAATGGTAGAGAGGGCGAGGGGATTGCTGTTTGAAATAAGAGAGTTTGTGAACCGTCATTGATGCTTTTCTCCTCCCAAACTGCAAACGGACCGAGTGTTTGAAAGCGTTCTTTTGACTGTAATTTTTCTCGATGTAAAGCCAAGCGCCGCATCAAGGTTTGATCGCAATGATGACTTCTTCTTTTGACAGATGGAGATACAAACACAGCAGCTGTCAAACTTAATAACGGCGAACACAAATAAATGAATCTATTCACACGGGCCGAGCCTGTAGAGCATAACACACTTTTTTGGATTTCACCAAAGCTGTTCTTTGCGGTCAGAAACTGTGTGTGACTGACAAAGCAAGAACATCAGAGCAAAGCGCAATGTGTTAAAAGTGCTCTCAGGTCACATTGGAAAATCAGCAGGAAAACCTGAAGGAGCTGTTTTCTTTTTTTAGAAGGAGGTAGAGATTTCTAGAACTTGTCAATAGGTCAAAACACTTAGTGTTGGATTTCTTATGGAGCCCAGTTGATATGTGTAACTGTGTGTGTGTGTGTGTGTGTGTGTGTGTGTGTGTGTGTTCAGCGCAAAATCTTTAACTTTTTGAGATTTAGTTTGAATGCAGTCTTGTTGAGGAAATCTCTGGCTCTAAAATTGAAAGCGTGCTTTGAAATCTTGATATGTTGGGTTTTTTGATTCTGTGGATGTTTGAACGTCCTTTAACGCAGTGGTGAATTGGTTTTTACACGTCCTTTCAAGCGTGCATGACTTTGAATGACGCTAAATGATTTACAGTAAAATGAAGCTGATGTAATTCGGTGAAAAGACTTTGACTAGGGAAGGTTTGTGAAGAGATGAATCTGGTCTGATTTTAATCACAGATTCTAATCAAGTCATAAATTGTGAATTTTCAGTGAATAATGACTGTTCGATTTCCCCAACGTTTTAAAAATGCATAGCAGCTACTTTAGAAGTGTGAACGTTTCGTTTCACACTGATGTTTTTTTTACATTACTATTCTGAAATGAAGACATTCAGGTTTTGTACAACAGAATAGCGAAGATGAATGATGGCAGGTTATTTGGTGTAACGTTTTTTTAGGAGTGCGCTGAGCCGATTTCAAGATCTGGATCAGAGCCAACAAAGCCAATTTAAAAATGGGTGTTCATTCTGATTGGCCAATCACAATTCAGTGAGTCATGACAGAAGATGCAAGCAATACAATGTGGCAGAATGACTGTAGTGTGGGAATAATATTTGGTTGATCAATGTCGGACATTTCTCTTGTATTGTGTGTGATTTAATTCAGAACTCCACCGAAGAGAAGTTATGTTCACTTTATGTTTGTGTTGCTGGTATTTTTCCTGTTCTGAATGTCAAAAAGTTGCGGGTTCAGATGCGTGTTTAATGTGTTTTGCTACATGACTATTTATTCAAAATTAATACGATAACAGGCAAGTGGAAAGACGTGCGTGAAAAAAAAATGTTATCAGGACATGACTTTTTCAGTTAAATGATGAAGCTTATCCTAGAAAATCTGATCTAGTTTATCTTGAGCTCTCATCGCTGTGCGTCTCATCAATCAAATGAACACGCAATGTCCGATTTTCTGGTTTGTTCTCTCTTTAAGTTTTAAGAATGACTCTGTCTTGCATTGGAGATACGCACATGGCTGATTATGGCAAGGCGCCAGATAAGTTAGCGATAAATATAATACGTTATTTAGCTCTTTGTGCTTTAAGGGTATTACTTAATCAAATCCTCAGAACCATTTCAAATCTCAAGGGTCTCTATCCTGCTGAGACGAAATATTCAAAGAACCCGCGATTTATGCTTTTTGTTTAGTCAAGTTACAAAAGGCTAAAGCACCATATGGCTGTTGGAAAAAATATATGTTAATTGCGTTTACACAATTTAATAAGAGTTTTTCCCTGCCCAATTAAAATTCTTGCCAGACCAGCCACTTGATTAATGTGGTACATAAGGCCCAAATTAGTGTATATGGCCTTGTTATTTTAATTAGCAGAGGTTATGAAGTCGGCGCTTAAACACGCGTTCCGCCAAATGCCTAAACACTGTATTTCTCTTGCAGGCTTTTCATGGCGGAGAGTGATGACCCATGCACGGCAGAGGAACTCTTTGTGTGGATATAAGAGTGACTCTGTGGAGCAGGTGAGCTGTCAGACACATGCTGAAACTATGGACAGAACCTGGCCAGGATGCCCCAAGCTAAGGAAAGCTAAAAGGTGTTCGACCAAAGGAGGGCGAAATACGCAAATAAAAGGGAAGAGTGCGGAGCGGGACCGGAAGCTGTACCCCCTCAGGGGAAGACATGGATTGGGCGAAGTGAGCGCACTCAACTGCTGTGTTTTACTAACGCGACTGGACGAGAAGGAGACCTGTAGGAGCAGCATGAAGGCCCTGCGGAAAAGCGAAGGCAAGCGGGCGAAGAAGGAAAGGCAGCGGAATGAGAAAAATTGCAAGTGCCGCAAGAAAGCCTGTAAATCCTGCCGCTCGGCGCCTGAACCAAAAAGCAAAGTGAAACCTGATAAATCTGCCTTACACACAGAATTCATCCTTGCACCTCGACAGAGGCGACTGGCCTCTCTGAATGCCGAAGCTGTTAACAGTCTGCTGCTGGACAGAGTGGATCCCCAGCAGACCCCGAAGCCCTCAAAGAAGCAGCTCCAGACGAAAGGGGACACTTGTGATGCGGCGAAAGATAGCGACTGCTCCAGGAAACAGCACGACAACCGAAAACGCCGTCATGCCAGGGACGAGGAGCAACGCAAAAAACCCAAAAAGGCAAAGACGGAGACCAACGGACTGGACCTGCAGACCCTCAACAGTCCTACTCCCAAGCGTCTGGCTGGTTTGAATGCAGCAGCCCTGCTCAAGCTCACCAGCACGTCTTCGGGGGTCAAGCGAAGGGGCAAAGTGGACGGCAAACCCGGGAGCGGAGGACAGCGCGGGAAAGCCCTTCACTCTAAATCCCGCAAACAGCAGCACAAGTCTTGCCAGTCCCAGTTGAAGGTGCCACAGTCGTGCTGCAGCCTCTGTGAAAAGCAAGTCCTCCACACCGAGGCTTTGTGGGACGGAAGCACAGGAAGCCATGGCTTCATTCGACCTGGATATCAGTGCCGGTCACTGCT